>CM067167.1:68344167-68366700 GCA_034093135.1 Erigeron breviscapus
TCTCGAGAAAATTCCGAGTATAGATCAATTGTATTTCATAGGTTGTTAAGATATTTACATTCGTGTATTATCTTGGTTCCGCATCAACCTTGTAATTTGTTTAATATCAATAATAAATTACACATTGAAAAATACATATTGTCTCATCAAGTTATCTTACAAGTTATTTGTATTATTGCATTGTTCTTTACTTATTGTCATTTATATAAGTAATCTATCTAGAAATTGGTATATACACACTGCAACTGGTCGTCTCCAGTTCAGTGCATATATTGCAAAGTAACTCCACCATCGACATAGAGGTGTCTTCAGTAGTACCATCTAATGAGTTGGGACTTACATCATCAAATGACAAGCTATTAACATAACATTAAGACTAATAATAGTATACTTTATCGAAGCCCATACTGAACAAACCTACAAGTTTTCTGCATATTCCTCATAATCCTATCTATCTTCAATGAATTTAGATCAAATAATCGAAGAAGGATGGCTAAAGATCAGGACAGACGTTGGCTGTTCAAATGGATCCTTCATATTTACCAAAACCAGTTGGTTTAACACTACCGTCTTTGGAGTTGATGAACCTACGAACAAAATAAAAGAAAATTATTTCTAAAGATATCAACTTTACTAGATTACAATAATCAAACAGATTGCTTACCTTGATTTTAGAAAAGAAGGAATTAATCGATAAAATCTTGTATACACAAATTGAACCTATAATTTATTTGAAATCATTAGTAATAACTAATATAAAATATAAAAAGAATTATATATTGAAAGTTTACATTCTTAGAAAAAAAGAAATTAATATATTAAATTACAATACAAATCAAAGAAAAACATACCAAAAGACTTACATAGTTTAAACGGTGAAATCATGGTTGAACAATTCATTTAAATACAAATGATATAATAAAATCACATTCCATTTTCACAATATTTAGAATATTAAAAATAATGTAACTTCATGGGATTGAATTCTAGAAATGATGTTGCCTTTATAATGGAATGAGTATAATATCCTTCTATAGAATATTTATTTATATAGGACAAAAATAGAAAATGTATAAAACAATTCATAGTGATTTCTAAAAATGTTAACACCAACCCTCCTCCTCCTACTGCCCCAAACCATGTCCATGTACACTACTCTAACACTCCTGTTCCAAAATTTGATGGAAACAGTGAGACATTCGGTACATGGAAGGCTAGAATGCTTTTGCATTTTGGTGGATTGAAAGGTATATGTTGAAAATCCTTAAGGATGGACCATATATACCCATGTCCCTTGGGGTCAGTCCTCTTGATCCAACTGGAAGAAGAGGTTCAAGGGAAAAGCCAGAAGACCATTGGTCTGATGAGGATCGCAGACTGGTGGACTTGGACACCAGACTGAAAAACATGATCCTTGGGGCTGTCCCTGAAGACCTAATTCCAACACTTGTGTTGTTTCCCAGTGCCAAGTCTATGTGGGATGAATTAGTGATTCAATTTGAAGGAGGTGATGACACTGTTGTCACCAGAAAAGTTGCTTTGAACAAGAAGTATGAATCCTTCTTTGCCTTGCCCAATGAAAGTCTAACTGGTACATATACCAGATTTTCTAGCCTCATCAATCAGTTGAGAGGTTTGGGTGTAGAGAAGGATAAGGATATTCTTCTTGAGAGTTTTGTGATATTCTTCCTTCCAAATGGGAAAAACATGGTTCTTGTCTTAAGACAAGGTAAAACCTTGCACACTCATACTCTTGCATCGCTCTATGGAGCCTTCAGATTCACTGAAGATAATAATGCTGCAAGACTTGTGGCTGAGCAAGATGCCATGAACCATGCCAGAGTCCCAAGGTTGCTAGTGTAACTGAGCGACCTTGTGCTGCTTTAATGTCTGCTGAGAGTGTCCAGGTACACTCGATGAAGGAGATGTTGAACAGTTTCTTAAACTCTGGACTGACCAATGAAAACAGTGATGGTTGTAATGAAACTGACGATGATGATCTGGTCGCCATGATTGCTAAAACCTTAATAGGTTTAAGCATAAATCCAAAAGATTTAATGGCCCCAACAATGCTTCCAGCTCCAGCTCTCTGGATAAGACCAATCTTACATGCTATAAGTGTGGTAAGAAAGGTCATTTTATGAAGGAATGCAGATCTAGTCAGTTGAACAACCAAACTGGCCCTCTGTCCCTAATTTCAATCGGCCTGATGATAGCTACAAAGCTAAATACAAGAAGCTTAAGGCCCAGATTGCCCTCCTGTCCATGGAAAAGAAAAAGGATCAGTGCTTAATGGCACAAACTGAGGAAAATGGGAGTACTCTGATGACTCATCTGATGATGAAGAAGAGGAAAGGGACATGTGCTTCATGGCCTTGGAAGATCAACAGCAGCAACACGTGGTGAAAGAAGATGTCATCTCTGGAAGATGGGTGGACCATATATACCCATGTCCCTTGGGGTCAGTCCTCTTCTTGCTCCAACTGGAAGAGTTCACTGTCCAAGATGGACCGACAGTGACATTTGGTAACGATCAATCTGGAAAGACTGAAGGATATGGTGTGCTCAATAATGGACAAGTCGAATTCAAAAGAGTTGCATTTGTGAATGGTTTGAAATACAACCTGATCAGTGTCAGCCAACTTTGCGATGATGGCTTCAGAGTATTGTTCGATATTGCACAAGGCACCATATTTAACAAGGATTGGAAAGTGGTGATGATTGCACCAAGAAAAGGAAATGTGTACATCATGGATATGGAACCAGCTCCAAAAGAGCAATGTTTCTATACCAAAGCTGATGAGGACACCAACTGGCTATGGCATAAAAGGTTATCCCACTTTAATTTCAAAAACATTAACAAGTTGTCTCGCAAACAACTGGTTGATGGGATACCTCAGATTTCTTTCAATAAAGAAAAACCATGTCCAGGGTGTGAGATGGGCAAGCAGGAGAGAGCCAGTTTTAAAACTAGGCAAAATTTTAGCATCACTGAACCTCTTCACATGCTACATATGGATCTCTTTGGTCCAGTGAATGTTCAAACTAGAGCTGGAAAGAAGTACACTCTATTTGTGGTTGATGAATTCACCAGATACAGCTGGGTGGATTCAAGATCCATGCCTGAAGAAAATAATATTTTGGTTAATCTGGAAAGTCAACTCCAACTTTTGTCTCGGCAGGTTCAGAGTTGTACTGCCCGGATTAACAATCTGGAAGGAGGTTTATTACCTCCAGTTTTCAAACAAAATATTAATCCACTCTCTTTAATACCTAAACAAAAGAATGTTCCTTCTGGAACAAAATCTGGTAAAAATAAAGGGAGTAAGTATCAAATACCAATTGTTTTTACTCATGCACCTGGAGCTGGTGATAAAGCTCCAGATGCAGCCTCCAGTTCAACACCACAACTGTCAACTGTGGCTTCTGTAGAGAAGTCCAGTGGACCCATCAAGAAAAGATGGGTTCACAAAAAGAACTAATGATTTTTGTGTGTGTGTAGGGCGATCGAAAGAAGAATATCTGGTATCTGGACAGCGCTGCTGGCCGGACTATGACCGGATGTAAGCCCCTACTGGAAGAGTTCACTGTCCAAGATGGACCGACAGTGACATTTGGTAACGATCAATCTGGAAGGAGGTTTATTACCTCCAGTTTTCAAACAAAATATTAATCCACTCTCTTTAATACCTAAACAAAAGAATGTTCCTTCTGGAACAAAATCTGGTAAAAATAAAGGGAGTAAGTATCAAATACCAATTGTTTTTACTCATGCACCTGGAGCTGGTGATAAAGCTCCAGATGCAGCCTCCAGTTCAACACCACAACTGTCAACTGTGGCTTCTGTAGAGAAGTCCAGTGGACCCATCAAGAAAAGATGGGTTCACAAAAAGAACTAATGATTTTTGTGTGTGTGTAGGGCGATCGAAAGAAGAATATCTGGTATCTGGACAGCGCTGCTGGCCGGACTATGACCGGATGTAAGCCCCTACTGGAAGAGTTCACTGTCCAAGATGGACCGACAGTGACATTTGGTAACGATCAATCTGGAAAGACTGAAGGATATGGTGTGCTCAATAATGGACAAGTCGAATTCAAAAGAGTTGCATTTGTGAATGGTTTGAAATACAACCTGATCAGTGTCAGCCAACTTTGCGATGATGGCTTCAGAGTATTGTTCGATATTGCACAAGGCACCATATTTAACAAGGATTGGAAAGTGGTGATGATTGCACCAAGAAAAGGAAATGTGTACATCATGGATATGGAACCAGCTCCAAAAGAGCAATGTTTCTATACCAAAGCTGATGAGGACACCAACTGGCTATGGCATAAAAGGTTATCCCACCTTAATTTCAAAAACATTAACAAGTTGTCTCGCAAACAACTGGTTGATGGGATACCTCAGATTTCTTTCAATAAAGAAAAACCATGTCCAGGGTGTGAGATGGGCAAGCAGAAGAGAGCCAGTTTTAAAACTAGGCAAAATTTTAGCATCACTGAACCTCTTCACATGCTACATATGGATCTCTTTGGTCCAGTGAATGTTCAAACTAGAGCTGGAAAGAAGTACACTCTAGTTGTGGTTGATGAATTCACCAGATACAGCTGGGTGGTATTCATCAGATCCAAAAGTGATGCATCTGCTGAAATCATCTCTCTCATTAAAAGAATTGAGCTCAAGTATACTCGAAAAGTTTGTCAGTTGCGAAGTGATAATGGTACTGAATTCGAAAACAAAGTACTTGAAACATTTTGCAATGACACTGGCATCTCTCAAAACTTCTCATCAATTCACTCTCCAGAGCAAAATGGAGTTGTGGAAAGAAAGAATCGTACACTGATAGAAGCCGCCAGAAGTATGCTATCTGAATCTGGTCTTCCCACCAGTTTTTGGGCTGAGGCAGTTGCAACTGCTTGTCACACCCAAAACCGGTCAGTCTACATCAAGAGACATAAGAAGACTGCCTACGAAGTACTCAGGAATCGTAAACCAAATATTGGATATTTCCATGTATTGGGTTGTCCAGTTTATATACTGAACGATTCCAGTCAGCTTGGAAAGTTTGATGCAAAAGCTGATGAAGGGGTATTTTTAGGCTATTCAGATATTCGAAAGGCCTTTAGAGTTTATAATTATAGACTCAAAAAGGTGCATGAGACAATTCATGTCACATTCGATGAATCAACTGAAGCAATCAACAAGAGACCAAGCCTTGATATTTCTCCAGTCATTCCAATCAATTTTGGTGAAACTGACCAAGTTCATCGGTCAGTTGTTTCACCAGAAGATGCTTCCAGTTACAACAAACTGGAACCAGTTAAGAAGAAGAACACCAACAGTGACACATCATTCTATCCCTCCATCAATTTCAACTTACCACAAGAATTGGTGATTGGATCTGATGTACGTGCCACTCCAATATCAGCACCAGTTCAAACATCTACTTCTCCAGTTCTTCATGAAATGCCTTCTAATGAGGAATTTCATGATGCTGTTGCAACTGAAGAAGATCGCCAGGTGACTTGCACTGATATTGTAGTTCACCAGCCTAGTCAATACACTAGATGGACTCGAGCCCATCCAATTGAACAGATTGTGGGTGATCCAACTAGTGGGGTTCAGACTAGAAGAGCCACCAGTGAGCAATGCTTAAACATCACCTTCTTATCACTAATTGAACCAAAGAAGATTGACGAGGCTATGGCAGACCCAAGCTGGGTGGAAGCTATGCAAGAAGAGCTCCTCCAGTTTGAAAGGAACAATGTTTGGGAGCTTGTTCCTTGTCCACCAGGGTTAAAGAAAGAACCTATTGGTACCAGATGGGTCTACCGAAACAAAATGGATGAAGATGGCCATGTTGTAAGAAACAAGGCCAGACTAGTTGCCCAGGGTTATTGTCAAGCAGAGGGCGTTGACTTTGATGAAACTTTTGCTCCAGTTGCAAGACTTGAAGCCATAAGAATATTCTTGGCTTATGCAGCCCATCTGCAGTTCAAGGTCTTCCAGATGGATGTCAAAAGTGCGTTCCTTAATGGAACATTGGAAGAAGAAGTTTATGTTAAGCAGACTCCAGGTTTCATCGATGAGAAGCATCCTCATTGGGTTTATAGACTGAACAAAGCATTGTATGGTCTAAGACAAGCCCCAAGAGCCTGGTATGATACTTTAACTAAACATCTTCTTAAAAATGGCTTTCAAAGAGGTGCAATAGATAATACCTTGTTTATCTTGAAAGAAGAGGTAATATCTTATTGGTACAAATTTATGTTGATGACATTATTTTTGGTTCAACTGATGATGCAATGTGTAAAAAGTTTTCTAAAATCATGTCATCTGAGTATGAGATGAGTTTAATGGGTGAATTAACATTTTTCTTAGGTCTTCAGATTAAGCAAACTGAAAATGGAATTTTCATAAACCAAGGAAAATATGTCAGAGATTTGTTAAGAAAATACAAATATGATTCAATCCCATCGAAAAACACACCTATTGCAGCACCATTGAATTTGGACTCTGACCCAACTGGCAAACCAGTTAACATAACTGACTATAGAGGTATGGTTGGTTCACTGATGTACTTAACTGCCAGTCGACCAGATATAATGTTTGCAACATGTTTATGTGCCAGGTTTCAGGCTAACCCTAAAGAATCACATTTGCACGCTGTAAAGCGTATCTTTAGATACCTGAAAGGGTGTCCTAATCTTGGTCTTTGGTACCCCAAAGGCTCAGGATTAGATCTAATGGGTTATTCAGATTCTGATCATGCAGGTTGTAAGATAGATAGAAAATCAACAACTGGTGGTTGTCATTTCCTTGGAGGAAAACTGGTAAGTTGGACCAGCAAGAAGCAGACTTCGGTCTCTATGTCCACTGCTGAGGCAGAGTACATTTCTGTGGCCAGTTGCTATGCCCAGATTCTCTGGATCAAGAACCAGTTACTAGATTATGGTCAAAAGTTACTAAGACCCCAATCTTTTGTGACAACACCAGTGCAATTGCTATATCTCACAACCCAGTGATGCACTCCAAAACAAAGCATATTGACATCAGGTATCATTTCATTCGAGATCATGTTATGAAAGGAGATATTGAAATTCATTTCATCCCCACTGACAAACAGTTAGCTGATGTTTTTACTAAACCTCTCGATGAGAAAACCTTTAAACATCTCATCAGCGAACTGGGAATGTTAAATCCTTAACTGGAGCTTTCTTTGTTATTGAACACGTCAGTGACACTGATGAAGTTCTCCAGTTGAGGAGGTCCAGATAATCTTTGCTCGCCAGGCTATCGAACGCCTTTGTGATACTATCTTGGCACTAATTGATTACTGGATCATCATTTTAGGGGGAAAGACTCAAAATAATTTTCTGACTAAAATTCGTTTTTGTTTGAAAATGCAACTGGAGAACTCTCCAGTTGGAAACTGGTACTGGACTGATCCTCCAGTTACCAGGTTCAGTCTTGTCTTATTTTTATAACGTTACAAATACTTGGTCAATATGTGTTACACGTGATGATACTCGAGTGTTTTAAACCACTTGATATCATGATCTGACGTGTTTAAAACCATTTTAGTACTTGACAACTGTTTGTATTGGGAAAACAAAAAGTGAGTGGGCGCGTGGGTAAGATAAGCCGTCGTAGCATTTAATGCTGACATGGAAGCATTTAATGTTTACATGGCAAATTATTATTTTATTTCAAAATTCAAACCAACTTTTGTGAAAATATCTTCAAAAAGAGATTTTGTTTATTAAAATATAATTTTGGTGTTTCATTGGGATCTTGAATCCTTATAAATACCCTTATTTACTCCGAACTCATTTACTTCCTTCTCTTACATTCTTTCATTTACTTCCAATCATCAAAATCGCTTCATTCTTCTCTTTGCTTCATAAATCAAGAACCCTAAATCCCAAATTTCATTTTCATTCTTCTATGGCTCCTAGATCATCTCGTTCAAGAGATGTAAATCTCTTGACTGTTCCATACAATCCCTCACCAGATGTCACACAGGCACCTGGTGCCCCTAGTAGTGCTTCGGTCATAAAACTAAATCCAAATAATCCTATGGCCAGCCTACGAGGATCTCAAGGGTCCGATACCCTTATTGGTAGAATTCAAAAGTTTTTGAAGAATTCTCCAATAGGACCCTCATTCTCTCTAAACCCACGTAAGTTGTTTTCACAACTACTTATGTGAGTTTTGGTACACTGCCGTTCTTTCTTCCGATTGTTCCTCCATCAGTTTCACATTAAAGGATGGAACAATCCAGTGTACCTTGTCAGCTGATATATTGAGGGACGCCTTACGCCTCAATTACTGGAGAGAGGGTGAATCTCCAGTCGTCTTGCCCCCAAATATAAACTTTTGCCAAGTACTTCTTGAAATGGGACACAGGGAGTGTTTGGAGAATGGGGTGTTAAAGACAAAAGGTGCGATGACCATGAAGGGCCTTACACCTTCATGGAGGTACTTTTTCATCCACCTGGTGGAGAGCATGGGTGGGAGTTCTGGTGGACTTGACCAGATCAACTCCTCACAAGCAGAGATGGCTTATTGCTTGTGGAACGGATTGAGAGTGGACTTTGCAGATATTCTGTATAGAAGCCTAGTTCAAAAGCTGAAGGGCACAAGGGGTGTTTGTATTCCCTTTTCAAGGTTCCTCTCACTTTGTTTTAAGCAAATTCTGGGCAGGGAAGCATATAATAGTACAGATTCTCCGTACACTGCTCCAGATATGCTAAGGAATCTAGACTCACTGGTATCTAAAGCTGGTGAGGTTGAAATTCCTGAACGAATGCAACTGGCATTCGCTTCAACTGATGCACCTCTTGTAGGTGAGTCAGAAAGGCAACTGGGCGGACCTCAAAATAATGAGGGACCCTCCAGTGTGTCTAATGTTGTGGTTGAGGATAGAGCAACCATAACTGAAGCAACACCAATCTCATCTATCCCTGGTGAAGATACTTCGGTATCTGATCCTCCAACAGATGCACCCATCCAGGAAACTGGGGAAGGTCATCTGGAGACTGTCCAGGTAACTGAACAGCCTCTGTCACATTCATGGATCTGGACATGAGTGTTAATGACGAGGAAATCCTTATAGAATCTTCGGATTCTGAAGGTACTGAAACAGACTTGGAGATTCTTGATGCTTCTGTACAAGCTCAAGACCCTTCATCTCCAGTCTTACCTCCAGACGCATCAATTTCATTTTCACCACCACAAGTAAATGTGCCTATAGATATATCTTTACCAACAAATTTCGCTCCTTTACCAACTGGGCAATTCTCACTTGCTCGAGAAATGCCACCCCCACCGTCGCCGTTGTTCACACCTGAGCATTCTCAGCATGAACAACAATTTGATTTTCCAGTCCTTTCTTCAACCACCACTCCAATAATTTCTTCAACTGCTGGCCTGACAACTGGGGAGACTTCCATCAGTTTGCCTCCTCCAGTTGCTCCAGTAGTAACTGCTAGTGGTCCAGTGACACCTTCTCCTTTGTCACTGGACAGTCAAGTTGTCTCACTACAAGCCGATCTCCAAAACCTTCTTACCAGGGTGGAGGAGATTCAGAAGACACTTGACAAGAACACCAAGTCATTCTCCAGATACCACAAAGATCATTTGACAAATATTAAGGTGGTCGATCTGGGGATAAACAAGTTTTCATCTAATAAAGACTTGGTGTTCAAAAAGCTTAATGAGTTGGTCACTGGCTGCAACAATCTAGCTGGTACTCTAAAGGAAGCCTTTGACCTAACTCACTCCAAGGTTTCCAGTTCAATCTCCAACTTGCTAGGAAATACTGTCAGAACTTCAGAAGTTGACTTAAAAGAGATTGAAAGGCAGGTTAAGGAACTTGTTGAAAGACCTGGCCTAGATGTAACTGGCCTTGGAGAGCAGTTGATGACTTCGGTTGGTCAGAAAATAGAGGATACGCTGGGTGCTAGAGAAGAGCATTTGATTGAAAGGGTGATGTCTGAGATCACCAAGCTGGCCACTCCTCAGGTTGATCTGGCCCCACTTACCAGTGAGATCAACCAGTTGAGAGGCAGCATAGAAAGTTTGAACACCCAGGTATCTTTACATGCTCAATCTATAGAGAAACTGACAACTGAAGTGGAAAATCTGAAGAAGATGGATGATGAGGTTAAGGATAAGGTTGTCTCCGGTTTGGATGAGGACTCCAAGATCTTGAATGAATTGAAAACTGGTCAAGACCAAGTTATTGCAAATGTCTTGAACCAGTCCAAGGAGACGAACCATTTATGGAGGTCCTTCAGGATGATGTGTGGCATTTTCAAAGAGTGTAAGGACTTGCAGTCATGGCAGCCTCTTGACCGGTTGCCATCTCATCCCTCTGAATGGGAAGCAATTAGGGCAGGTCTAGATGCTGCCAAGGGGGAAAGAAGTTCAGTCCTTACACGACCAGTTGCACCTGGAAGGACTCCATCTGGATCTGGAAGAGAATTGGTTGTGGCTACCAGTACTGAAGCTGGTGAGCAGAGTGATAGGGGAAATGTTGGTTTGGACAAAGGTAAAGGTTTAGCTGGTGATGCATCTGCCCAGCCGGCCACTGGTGAAATGTTAGAAACTGGTAATGCTGACATACTACCTCCAGTTTCAGATAGTGATAGTAGAAAACTGGCTTGACTTGGTAATGACATCAAAGAAAGAAAGAAAATGAAACAAAGAAACCAAGTTGAGGCCAGGGCACATCTTGCTCAGATTAAGTTGCTGGATATGAGTGATGCCAATCTACTGGGTATCACTAAGGATGAGTATGTTAGGGTTAAGAATGATCCTAGGATAGTTGACCTGTTGAATGAAATGCTAGATGTAGAACTGGATAGACACTATCATGAGGATGAAGCTGAATTCGATGCCAGGAGCTTAAACATTTCAGTGAAGAAGGCAAAAGAGATTAGGGCCAGTGGGATTCTTAAGAGAATTGCAAATGTTAAAAAGGTTGTGAAGGATGTATTGAATCCACCAAGAAGAAGGATTCCACAACCAAGAAGACCACTGACAAGAGATACAAGAGATGCTGACCTTAGCACATTCGTTGAATCAACTGGTGAGGTATCCAATGAAGACATTAAGTCCGCTGTACTGGCTGCTGGTGCTGGGAGTATAAAAATCACAAATGAATCTGAAGCTAGAAACTACTACTCCCAGATCATGTCAACCAGAAGACATAGTGGTACTATTAATGGTGTCAATGTTACAATCAAGCCAGGCACCAAGGTTTTTCAAATCGAAGTTAAGTATACTGGTGGGCCACTGGTTAGAACTGATGATCCTAGTGCTATGCAGTATGGGTTCAGCGAATGGGTGGAGATGGTGAATGTTTTGGATGCTAAGGCACAAAAGAATAGGTTCGAGAAAACATGGGTTAACTTTCTAAGGGGGAAGATTCAACATAAAGAAAATCTTGAGCAAAAGTTGAATATTGACCCTGAAGATACTCTGCCTATCTATTCAGTTGCCAAGAGAAGAAGAACTGGCGAAGGGCCATCTCATTAAGTTCTTTCTTCAGTTTATCTACTTGTAATTTGTATTTACATTCTGTAACTTGTATAAATTTCATTCCCTTGTATAAATGAAGTTACCAGTTTGTAACCACAAGGTAGATAATAGATTAAAATCTAACAAACCTAAAAGAAAAACCTAAGGCATTTATTGATCTATAAAAATGCCTTAGATAACTTAAATAGATTTAAATCAACAAGTCCTTCCAGTTCACACTTGTACAGATACAAGAACTAGAAAAGACTTAGACTATATTTCTAGACAAATAGGGGGAATTTGTTAGGACCAGTTCACCTGGAACTGGCCAGTCACCAGTTCACACTGACCAGTCACCAGTTGCATCTGGTGACCCAGTAAACTGGTGACCTAGATGATTTGTCGAAAAATATATTGAAGTCCAGTTGCACCGTACAGTTAACGCAACTGAAGACTTCCTCCAGTTGAGAACTGACCAAGTTGAAGAAGCATTCTAGTTGAAGTCGAAGACAACAAATGGAAGATAGATAATGGCAATGGCAGCGAAGCCCAGTTGGCATTCTAGTCAGTTACAAACTGGAGACCATCAGTGGAAAGCCCTTACAAAGCTTTACACTGATTACGAGGAATTGACTTGTATGCTTTATGTACCTTTACCGGATAATAAGCCTTATCTTATTATTTAAGTATTAAAAGGTACATAAAGGTGGTTATGTAAAGTCACTTTAACATGCGACTTTACACTGCTTTTTAAGGAATTAAATGTTATTCCTTAAATGCTCCCAACCACATTTGTACGGCTAAAGTTAACATCCCAATGTTAACTTTGCCTATAAATACAAGTCATTGCACCACCAAGAATTCAAGTATTCGATCTTACAAAGTTATTTCACAAAGACGAATAACTTCACACTTTGCAAACCTGCAATATTCTTGGTGAACTTGTGCAATCTTCTCTCAATCGCTAAAAGGAACATTTCACACTTTAAGTGTTTCGATTGTCTTGAGAAATTCCGAGTATAGATCAATTGTATTTCATAGGTTGTTAGGATATTTACATTCGTGTATTATCTTGGTTCCGCATCAACCTTGTAATTTGTTTAATATCAATAAATAAATTACACATTGAAAAATACATATTGTCTCGTCAAGTTATCTTACAAGTTATTTGTATTATTGCATTGTGGTGTCTTCAGTAGTACCATCTAACGAGTTGGGACTTACATCATCAAATGACAAGCTATTAACATAACATTAAGACTAATAATAGTATACTTTATCGAAGCCCATACTGAACAAACCTACAAGTTTTCTGCATATTCCTCATAATCCTATCTATCTTCAATGAATTTAGATCAAATAATCGAAGAAGGATGGCTAAAGATCAGGACAGACGTTGGCTGTTCAAATGGATCCTTCATATTTACCAAAACCAGTTGGTTTAACACTACCGTCTTTGGAGTTGATGAACCTACGAACAAAATAAAAGAAAATTATTTCTAAAGATATCAAAAAAAATAAAAAAAAAAAAAAAATAAAAAAAATAAAAAAAATAAAAAAAAAAAAATAAAAAAAATAAAAAAAAAAAAAATAAAAAAAATAAAAAAAATAAAAAAAATAAAAAAAATAAAAAATAAAAAAAAATAAAAAAAATAAAAAAAATAAAAAAAATAAAACAAGTAATAAAAAATAAAAAAAATAAAAAAAATAAAAAAAAAAAAAAAAAAAAAATAAAAAAAATAAAAAAAAAAAAAAATAAAAAAAAAAAAATAAAAAAAAAAAATAAAAAAAATAAAAAAAATAAAAAAAATAAAAAAAAAAAAAATAAAAAAAATAAAAAAAATAAAAAAATAAAAAAAATAAAAAATAAAAAAAAATTAAATAGAATATTAAAAATAATGTAACTTCATGGGATTGAATTCTAGAAATGATGTTGCCTTTATAATGGAATGAGTATAATATCCTTCTATAGAATATTTATTTATATAGGACAAAAATAGAAAATGTATAATAACAATTCATAGTGATTTCTAAAAATTAAATACTATATACAGTAAAACTCAAAGACTCTTGAAATAAGTATAGCAATTACTATGAGATGATAAAATGTGGAAAAATCAGTGGGTAAGATTAGGAAAGAGAATTAGTGGATACCACATGTCACCCTTTTTAATGTATTAAGAGGATTATTAGGCTATTTGGTTAGGAGGATTTATCATTTTCCTTTTCCTTAATACAACTCGACAATTGAAACTGTCAATTATCAATCAAATTTATCGTTTAAACTTTTCATTTCATAATTACGATATTATTATAGTTTTATTTCAAAATATCTGTTAGATACTTAAAGAAAATATGAATAAATATATATATTATATATAATTATAAAAAATTAAAAAAATATATAAAAATATTAATAATAATTTGTTATTCTAATTTTTTTAACAGGTTTTTGTTATTCTAATAGTTATAACAGATGTTCTGTATTTATTTTTAACAGAAACGATGGGAAATGTGTATGAACGTTTCTATGAAACTTCTTAGTCAGATTACAATTTTATACTTTTAAATAATAATAATATTTTTTCTCTAAAATAAATTGTGTATGACTTTATCAATATCATTGAAAAGCTCTAAAGGAAAGTGTATAGTAAATCATACGATTGAGCTTCTTCTTAGATCAACCATCTTTCAAAGACAATGCTTGCCCAAAAAGTATGCACTATTTATCCCAAATAAACTGTTTTACAGTACTATTTAGGAACCAAATAACCTAAAAAAATAAAAAAGGAAATTACGACTTTTTATAATGATTTCAAGATATATATAATTTATTGAAATACAAAAATTAATAAATTTGTTTTCGTTGATTTTAGAAAATAATAATCAATGAAATAACCTTTGTATTCCAAAATATAATCTATAATTATTTTTGATTTGATTACTTAATAATAATAATTGAAATTTTTATATAAACAATAATAGAAATCAGACAATAACATAAATGATACTTACATGTTTCAAACGATGAAATCATGGTTGAAGTTTTATTAATACAACTGATATAATAAAATCAGATTCCATTTTCACAATATTTAGAATATTAAAAATAATGTAACTTCATGGGATTGAATTCTAGAAATGATGCTGCCTTTATAATGGAATGAGTATAATATCCTTCTATAGAATATTTATTTATATAGGACAAAAATAGAAAATGTATAATAACAATTCATAGTGATTTCTAAAAATTAAAACTATAACAAAAATAAAAAAAAAATTTTAAGTTTGTATATAATTAATGTCAATAAAAAAAAAAAAATAAAAAAAAAAAAAAATAAAAAAAAAAAAAAAAATAAAAAAAAAAAAAAAATAAAAAAAAAAAAAAAAAAATAAAAAAAAAATATATATATAATTATAAAAAATTAAAAAAATATATAAAAATATTAATAATAATTTGTTATTCTAATTTTTTTAACAGGTTTTTGTTATTCTAATAGTTATAACAGATGTTCTGTATTTATTTTTAACAGAAACGATGGGAAATGTGTAGTTATTCTAATTTTTTTAACAGGTTTTTGTTATTCTACTTTTCATTTCATAATTACGATATTATTATAGTTTTATTTCAAAATATCTGTTAGATACTTAAAGAAAATATGAATAAATATATATATTATATATAATTATAAAAAATTAAAAAAATATATAAAAATATTAATAATAATTTGTTATTCTAATTTTTTTAACAGGTTTTTGTTATTCTAATAGTTATAACAGATGTTCTGTATTTATTTTTAACAGAAACGATGGGAAATGTGTATGAACGTTTCTATGAAACTTCTTAGTCAGATTACAATTTTATACTTTTAAATAATAATAATATTTTTTCTCTAAAATAAATTGTGTATGACTTTATCAATATCATTGAAAAGCTCTAAAGGAAAGTGTATAGTAAATCATACGATTGAGCTTCTTCTTAGATCAACCATCTTTCAAAGACAATGCTTGCCCAAAAAGTATGCACTATTTATCCCAAATAAACTGTTTTACAGTACTATTTAGGAACCAAATAACCTAAAAAAATAAAAAAGGAAATTACGACTTTTTATAATGATTTCAAGATATATATAATTTATTGAAATACAAAAATTAATAAATTTGTTTTCGTTGATTTTAGAAAATAATAATCAATGAAATAACCTTTGTATTCCAAAATATAATCTATAATTATTTTTGATTTGATTACTTAATAATAATAATTGAAATTTTTATATAAACAATAATAGAAATCAGACAATAACATAAATGATACTTACATGTTTCAAACGATGAAATCATGGTTGAAGTTTTATTAATACAACTGATATAATAAAATCAGTATCTATTTATAACTACAAATTTTTTTTGTAAAAAAATCGATATAAGATCAATTATTTTACAAAGCGTGTTAGTTTATTAAATAATGTCAGGTAAACAAGTAAAGAAGCAAATATATATAGGAGAAAAAAGTAGATTAAATAACATCAAGTCAATTGATTTTAATAAAATTAGATAACAATGTACCCATTAATAAAGTTGCCTTACTTTTTTTACACCTCGATACTTATCAGGTTAGAGTAGACTCGTGGACTTTGTCACCATAGGTTTTAATTTAAAGTAGACATACAGTGCAAATTGAGGCTTTCTTACAATTTTGTTATCATTACTTACTGTCATCCATTAAATTAATTAAATTTAAAACTTTTTTTTTCAAATTTAGTATATTTTATATAATTTACTTGAATACGTTAAATTTTCTTTTACGAAGCAAGAATTACATAATACCAAACAAATTTACTATTTAATCTAATTCAAAAGTATCAGATTATAGAATTATCAGTAAATTTCCTTAAATCAGATTCAATATTAGAATAATTTATTGAGTTACATTATTTTCTATACATGTATGTTAACTCTTAAGTAACAATCAACAAAATTGATGATACGGAAATAGTCTAATCAATGAAAACCTGAAATGTAAAGATAATATTTTCATTATATTTATTTGAGCTTAGATATTTGCAATAAAAATAAACAATTAAATGTCAGGTCTATTATTCATTGTTTAAAAAAAAATTAAAAATATTTATAACTGACTTGTATAGTCAGTTTGTAGTACTTTTATTATTATATACATTACTTTACTTAAATTATATACTCGTATAAATCATAGTTACTGTATAAAGAAATTATATTTATAGATTTTTATTTAATTTATTTATATATATAGATTCAAAAATTTTCTTATGTCACTTCAATTTAATTATACTCGTAGTAGACAACAAACTGCAAAAGGAGGCTGCCTGTCTTTTTTGTTATCATTACTTACTGTAATCGAGTAATAAAAATTAGTAAAATTTAAATATTTAAAACTTTTATATAAGTCAAGAAATGTAATAATAAAAATCATCTTACATTACTTTAAATCAGTTTACATTTGATAATAGAAATGTAAAATTTAAACATTTGATAGGTTTGAATAATGAATTGTTATATTTTTTATAAATCAGTTTACTCTTTCTCAGCTTGATAAGTTATGTTGAATTATAATCCAATTGTAATTGTCATATAAATCAGATTTCATTCGATTTGGTTTTGTCAATTTCACATACTAAAGTTTATTTTCTAAACTTATACTACCAGTAGTAAAAATTAATTTCCACATCATAAGCCCAAATAAATAAACTATAAAAGCCCAAATGTCATTCAAAGCTGATATAAATATTTTATCATATGTTGCAACTTTGTTTCTTAAATGCGCGTTTGAAAATAATATTAAGGCTCTCAGGTCGGGTAATTCTAGATAGTTTAACATATACTTTTCAAAAACTGAATTTAGGCTGAGGTAAATATAATCCAACATGATTGAGTGATTGGTCCTGGATTTTGTTGATTTGTATGGGTTAACTTGGTTTGACAGGAAACTGTCGCCGTTTCATTATGAATTGCCACTTTTTTTGAGGTAGAACTAAGTGTTATCCTTGGAATGAAGACTAAGTGATATATAATTTAAAACATATTAACCACGTTCTTGTACAATTACTAATCTCAAATATCTTTTTTTTAGTGAAGTATCTGTCATATCATTGCAGCATTATAATAGTTCTCATGAGCGTGTAGTTTTAGATGCAAACAAGGTAATTTATTTGACAAAAGCATAAATCTTTAACTAAGTCTATAAAAAAGATCATTGATCTTGAACTTTTATTAAAGAGCACAGTGATGGTGTTATAAAATCCAAAGTTGGCAACAAGGTATCCTTGATATTGAACTTTCATTTGAATTAATGCAGCTTTTTGTAACATCCGTGAATTTTGACCCGTTGACTTTTTGTGTAATTTGACTAACAAACTTGTTGAATGAAATAATTGGGCCCATTTGTGATTATATGACTATGTGGTATGTGAGTCGGGTCGTTAATTGGTTTGTTTGGCGTTTAATTGTGTAATCGATTGTATTTTGGCTTGTGAAGAGAATCGGGTCGGCCCGTGGGTAGTCCACGACCCACCAGCCACCCATGACCATTTCTCCCCTCCTTATCTCTTTCTCCCCCTTCCATTTCTTATCTATCTATCTCTTCTCTCTTTCTCTCTAGTAAAAGGAAAGACCAAAAACCCATTTCATTCATTCATCTCTCTAGCATCGATTGGTGTTTTGAAACTGATATAACACTAGAATCATAGCCATCTTCATCTCGTTTGCTTCATATTGGAGAATCAAAAGCCAAGTTCTTGCATTTTATCCATTTTGACCTAATTTCGGGTTCTAGCTCAAAGAGAAGTCTTGGTAAGTCAAATTCATCCCATTTATACCTACTTATGTTTGATTATGCGTTTCTAGTCATCTTGAACACTTACAAGTCCTAAATCGGTTTAAATCTAATTTTGGGTCAAATTAGGGTTAAATTAGGGTTTGGGTGATTTGGAAGCGATTGTGATGTTTTGGTCGAATTTGTGGGTTGGGTTATGTGTATTTATGGTTATTGATGTTTAGTTATGCTTCAAAATGGGTTACAAGTCGTTGTAAATTGATTTGGGTCGAATTTAGGGGTTTTGGGTATATTTTTTCTGCACTTAACTGCTGCTGCTGTTCGTGGGTTGCCCAGTAGGGGGCGTAACCTACGGCCCTATGGGGCGTAGGTTACGCTAGTGCAATTTTGTTTGGGCGTAAGTTACGGCCCTTTGGGGCGTAGCTTACGCCGAAGTTTTACCTTACGCCCAAAAACCCACTGTTTACGCCACTCCTTACGCCTACCCAACCTCACCTTACGCCCAAAAACGCCACTCCTTACGCCAAAAATGAACTTTCTAGAGGGCCGTAGCTTACGCCCCTTTGGGCCGTAAGTTACGCCCGTTGTATTTTACCCACCGTACCTTACGCCCCTGTGGGCCGTAAGTTACGACTGTTGTTTTCTGAAATGTTCCTTGTTTGACCTAGTTTGACTTTCTAGACCTTTTTACGCGCCGAGTCTTAATCTAATTGACTTCTTATCTTGCATAACATTGATTAAGAGTCTTAGAAGTCATTTGACGTCGAGAAACACTTTGGAAACCTATTTAGGGTTTTGCCATTTTCTTGATAACTACGTATGTGTTTATGAATGTTGATGTGAATGTATATGATCGATATTTAGGTGTTGGACGCGAGGAGAACATTGTACGATAATAACTTAACTTTATATCAATCTTAGCTTTCTTAACCAATCGAGGTGAGTTTCGTATCTCCCTACTCGCTTGAGATTCGGGCTGAAAAGTGTAAATTTGTGTGTTTACTTATGTTGTTGATTGATTGATGGATTTGAGTTAAATGTTGGTTTGATGAGACGGTTATCACGTTTGATTGACTTGGTTTACGGTTGTTAGGTATTTCATTAATATTAGGATAGACGTACATACATGGAAGTCGGTTATGCTTCCATTGGGTTTTAGATGTGGTGGGAAGGCTGCGGGTGACCCTATATATAAGCATCTGGGACTCGAAGGAAGTAGAATCCTCTTAAGTGTATGTACGTATAGTTGGATGGATTTGTGATTATTGGTTTATGGTTGACGATTATTGATTGATGGCTCAGGTTTGGCGAATATTGATTTTTGGTTCATACTCATCGTATACCTTGTTGTTGGTTCATGATTGATGCATTTACGATTTATTGCAAGCATTGCATTCACTTGTTGATGAGCCCTCGGCAGGGGATTGCCGACATCCTGGTGTATAGATGTATGCACCCATTTTGGATGTAGATCTTGACCCGAGTATATAGACATATATATCTCGATGTTTTTGAGATGCCGCTTGTTCATGGTGATGACAAGCGTGTATCGTTGCATAGGTGACCGGAGATCACGCATAAGATAGGCATTTTGGCTTACTTACGCATATGGCATTGCATTGATATTCATATCATTTATGCATTTCTTATTACACATTTACTTGTCTGGTGTAATCTTGTTATTGGATATTATGGTGCTACTTAGAGGCTCGCTGTAAGTCATGCCGAGCCTCTACTCGTATATTGTGATTATTGACACTGGTTCTTTATGGACCATTACTACGAACTCACCAACCTTGTGTTGACTATGCTTAGTACACTTTTCAGGTAATCAGGTTCTCCCCGGACGTGGAGTTTAGTTGCTTGCTTGCTGTTAACCCGGGCTTTGGACTTTATGAATCAAGGATTCATCGACCTTCTCTCTTGCATTATACTTAGGATCGACTTGCCATCTTTGGGATGTTCTTTGTAAACTTCGATGGTTATTTGCTCCTTATGTATTGTGGTACTTGTTTCGTATTGTAATGGATTCACTGAATCCTTAATTGCATTTAGTTCTTGTTCTATTGTAATTCCACCTTGCGCTATATGATTTCCGTGATATTTCGAGCCTCGGCTTGGGGTGTTACAGAATGGTGGCCCATGCGTGGTCATAGAGAATTAGGCGGTTTGACCTAGACTACGGCTTAAGTTAAAACTCTTCATATAGCATGCATGGTTAGGAAATTCGTGTGCAATGTGAATTATGTGAATCCCCGTGTGAGTTCGTAGTTAAGACCACTTATGTGATGAATGTGGTTAATATGATTTGTTGTTGTTATCGGTTGAAGCTAATTTGATGATTTAGGGCAAAATGAAGGGATGCCATTAACTTAGTATAATATTGTGGCAACCCTAAAAGAACCCGATCATCTCTTTTATGGTTACCCGATATTATAGCAAGTTCATGACATCGTGGATTGCGCACGTGTGGCTTAAAGTAAAATAAAGAACCGATATGCTTAATGGAAGTTGATTAGGTGGAAGGTTAGCCGCTGGTACACCTTGTATACATACTCGGTCAATAACTAGAGAGCATATCGAATTCGGATTATACTTTGAATCATTCGTGTTAGTTATTTGATTGCATGATGTTTTGAGCATGATTACTTGAGTTAATGATAGACAATTGTAATGAAATTGACATGATGATATGCTAAGCAACAATCTCATAGGATTCTAGCACTCTTGCCTTAGCTTAATGATATGAAATGAGTATGTGGTATCGGTATGAGAGCATTGACTACTTGTGTGACTAACATGTGAGCATTTGAGACTAACTCTCGGGTCATCGTGTCACTTGTTTTATAGAAATGGTGAGACCCAGGAGAGCCGGAACGAACTATAGGGCTGAATCGGAGGAACCTCAACCGGAAGCTCAACCGGAGGTACAAGGAGGTAGAGGTCGTGGTAGGGGCCGTGGTAGAGGTCGTGGTAGAGGCCAAGGAAGGGGTCGTGGTGAAGTTCCTGAACCAAATATGGCTGAGGTGATCGCTCAAACGATCGCCAATATCATGCCAACCATTATTGCTCAAGTCACGGCAAATCTTGGGCAAAACAATGGGCCTCAAAACAATGAAGCCCTAGAAAATGTGAATAATGAAAATGCTCAGCCTCATGCCGAAGAAAATGAAGAAGAGGGACCAGTGGGATTTGGTAATGGTATGCCCATGTATAATCAACATGGAGGATACCGTCAAGGGTGTATATTTAAAGACTTTAAAAGTTGTGGGGCACCGGAGTTCGATGGGAAAGGTGGTCCCACGGAATGTATAAGGTGGTTTGAGGCGATAGAGGCGGTGATTGAAAGGAGTCATTGCACCTATGATGACCGGATTTCCTATGCATCCGGCATGTTTAGACATGACGCCTTGAGTTGGTGGAACCAAGAAATAACGTTGGGGCGGACTTATAATTTGGAGTGGATTGACTTCAAGAACAAAGTGAAAGCAAAGTTTTGCCCTCCATATGAACTACAAAATTTAACCATTGAGTTTGCAAATCTCAACATGGAGGGAGCCGATTACAAGGGCTATGTTAGACGATTTCAAAAGTTGTCTACCCTCATTCCTCACTTGGTGGGTACCGAGCCTCAGGCCATCCAGAAGTTCGTATTGGGCTTGAATCCTCAAGTCCGATCTTATGTAAACTCCAACATGCCTACTTCTTTGGCTAATGCGGTTAACCAAGCCAGGAGTGTGACTGAAGATTTATTGAGAAGTGGTGTTTTGGGCAAATCCTCATCAAACAAGAGGAAAGAAGTGGGAGAGTCAAGCGGGGTAAAGAAAGTGGGGAGGTTTGACCCCAAGAATGCAAATAGGGGTAGGGTGATGGCGGCGGTGGAACCGGCCAGGAAAGCTTATACTGGACCCCATCCTTTCTGTGGGAGATGCAACCAACGTCACCCCGCCAATGCCCAATGTAGAGCATGCTTTAATTGTAACCAACAAGCCTTTCCAGAATTTTTATTATTATTTTTTGGAGGCTTATTAATCAGATTCTTCAGAGTTACAGATCCAAAAGCAGCAGAGGAAGCGTTTTGAGAAGTAGACATTTTTTGTAGATCGGTTTGAGAAAGTTTTTGAAACTGAATATTTAGGATTGCGATAAAATTGCAAAAACACCATTTTGCCCCACGATGGGCGCAAATTGTTTC
>CM067167.1:68367700-68380034 GCA_034093135.1 Erigeron breviscapus
CTATATATATATATATAATATATATATATATAATATATATATATATAATATATATATATAATATATATATATATATATATATAATATATAAAACTGTATATATTAATATATATTAATATATATATATATTCAGTATTAATGCTGAAAAATGTAAATAAAATCTTGTTATTAATATAATAATGTACATTTTTCAGCTTTGTTTTATAAAAATGTTCTGCAATTGGGTTTTAGCTCATTACAACAAACCGTAATAGATATCAATAAAATATCTTTATAAAGTAGTTTGAACCACGCTTAAATTGTGTTTATATAAAAATTTATTAGCTAATGCAATCATTCATTTCATCTATTTAACTTATTTTCATTTAAATGTAAAGAAAAGAGACTTTGATCGTGTTCGTTGTGAAAGGGGTAGTTTTTATTTATTTACTTAAATTCATTGAAAGCCATTGAGCCCAAATTCCTTTATAATTTATTTGTGGGCTCAAATATCTTTAAAACAAAAAGAAAGAATCCCATCTTTATTAGGTTTCATGTTTAGGTAATGATATAAAGTATAAACTAATACAAACAACATGAAAAAATCCTTCTTTATGCCATATGATCTTAATTAAAATAATATCGAAGCTGACTTTAATGTTTATTTATTTAATATATTCATTGTTAATCCTGGACGATTAATGTTAATTATTGATAAATCTCATTTAAAGTCAATATTATAAAAGCCTTCTAAAGATATATATATATATATATTCTTCTAATATATATATATATATATATACGTTTTAATATTTTTTTATGATATTTTAAGTATATGCGTACGAAATATATTTAATAAGAATATAAATCTTTCTTGGATATTGAAATATCTGTTATCTATTCTATAGATTACATGTCAGATGGATGATATCTTTTCAGATAGTCTAAGATTTTTTTTTTTTTTGAAAAGTAGATACTCTAAGATTATAATATTAATAAATTAATAAAATCGTTTATTAAAAAAAGTTCATTTATGCAAAAATTTTAATAAATTAATTAATAAATATCATTTGTAATAAAAAAATTTTGATGTACAATATTTCTGTTTGAATATTATATTTAAAAGTCTTTCATCTCAATGATAAAATGCTTTTCAGTAGCTTTTTTGGAAAAAAAAAATCATTCATCAACCTACCATTGTGGATGCCCCAAGTATAATGATAACAATATTGACAGCAAGCATCCATTTGTAATTTTTTGTCTATTTATATAAATGTAAATACGAATAGACAAATTTCACAAGTCGTAATATCATTTTTATAAATTGTGATATAACAATTATTAAATAAAATATATTTTATACTTTAATTAAATATAAAATATAAAATATTTATAATTTATATTTGAAGCAATTATTTCATTAATCTTTTTATAACATATCATTATTAATTAAAATCTGAATTAGAATAATTAATGTTTATAATAGAAAAATACGTTATAATTTGAACAAATATATGTTATATTGAAATAAAAATCTAAATACATTACCATTTTGTATATGAAGTCGGTATAATTCTTTTTTAATTTCGAATTAATTTATTTGTAAATCTGTTGGACCAAACAGATGTTAGTATATAACAAACTGATCAATTTTCAATCTGATTAATAAAAACTGATTTATAAGTTTAATATATATGATACTACTTTAAGTATGTACATTAGCATTAGAAATAAAATAGCACATTTAATTTACTTAAAAGTAAATTTAATTATAGACTTTATATTAAATTCATCATTACATATAAATTATAAGTAAAAAAAAATATATATTAAACTTTATGAAAGACCTATCACATTGAATCAAAAAATTTCAATACAACCTTATATTTAACAAATTTCTTTTTTGTATACTTGTTTTTTTCGATTTTATAACTCTATCAAATTGTTGTTTCACTTAAGAAGCCAAATCTTTAATAGTAACTGTGAGTCGCTTAAGTTCGATGGTTAACCAGGAAAGTGTAAAATACAACAAGTCTAATAAGTACTAGAATGGACTAGTATTACTTGTAAATAAATGCAAGAATATATAAACAAAGTAATACAAGACTTAAAGCAATAAACAAGTAAAGTGGACCATTATGTATTTTCAATTGTGTATTTTATTTATGATGTTAAATAAAATACAAGGTTGTTGCGGAATCAAGATAATACAAATAAGTATGTATCCTAACAACCTATGAGTTACAAATGATCTATATTTGTCAAATAACTCTTTTGGATCGAGATACTTAAAGTTGTGAAGTATCCCTGTTTAAGATCGAGAGTATTTGGACAAATTCACTTTCATGCAAAGTGTATGCTTAAAAGTATTTATGTCAAGGAAATGACTTTGTATTTATAGGCAAAAAATTCACCAGTGAATTTGTGCCGTACAAATATGGTTGGCATACATTTAATGATCCGACAAGAACATTAAATGTATTGGATAAGGAATAAGGATAAAGTCACATCAAATGACTTTGTGTCCTTTTATCCAACCACCTTTACACACACAAACTTTGGTAAAGAACAAATGGATTGTTCTTAGGAAAGTGTGTAAAGGGAAAAGTCAATCCTCGATATCAGTGTTCAGACTTGTAGGGTCTAGAACACTGACAATCCTCCAGTGTACAGATCTGGTAAGACTTTCCAGTGAACTCCGCCATTTATCAGTCTTCTTTCTTCAGACTTCAGTCAGAATGTCTTCAGTAGAGTTGATCTAGACTGGGGTGAAGTCCAGTGAGCTCATCTGGAGAATACTCCAGATTTCCTATACAAGTATTTGCTCACTGGTCTTCCATTATTTCTGGACAAATCTTCAGAGGGACTCCAGATTCCAAGTCTGGAGTAGGTCCAGTAGAACACGTTTTCTGGACAGATCTTCAGTAAGGCTCCAGTAGTCGAGTCTGGAGCGAGTCTAGTAAATCTGGACTAAATCTGGACCTAACAAATTCCCCCTATTTGTTTAGAAATAATGCAAGTGTTTTCAAGCTTGAATCTATACATTTTGTATGCTTGAAAAACACAGGTTTCGATTTGTCTAAAAAATCTAAGTTACTGGAAAACACTTTATAGATCATGAGTGTTTTCTGTAACATCCGTGAATTTTGACCGTTTGACTTTACGTGCAATTTGACTAACAATTT
This sequence comes from Erigeron breviscapus, assembly GCA_034093135.1. NCBI lineage: Eukaryota > Viridiplantae > Streptophyta > Magnoliopsida > Asterales > Asteraceae > Erigeron > Erigeron breviscapus. Next base: position 68,370,865 of record CM067167.1, read on the forward strand.
AAGTTAATGAAATATTTGGGTCGTTTCGTGATTAAATGACAATGTGGTATGTTCGCCGGGTCGATAATATGTTTTAATCGGTGTTTAAATGCCTGACGTTTTGTAAATTGGCTTGGGAAGAGAAACGGGTCGGCCCGTGGGTGATCCACGACCCACCAGCCCTTATGACCCATCTCCCTCCCCTTATCCTCTCATTCTCCACATACTTGGTCTTTCTTTTCTTTTCTCTCTAACAAAAGTAAGAAACTCCCTTTTCTCATCTTTCCCTCTTGAACTCTTGAATTAATTAGTGTTGTGGAATTTGTTTAATATAAGAATCATCATCATCTCCTCCTCATCTTCATCATATCAAAAGATTGAGGTTCATAGTGCAAGGTTTTTATCCATTTTAATCTAAATTTGGGTTTGAGCTCAAGGAGAAGTTTTGGTATGTTAAATTCATCTCTTTTACTCTATTTATACTTGTTTATATGTTTCTAGTCGATTTGTTGTGATTCCAAGTCTTGAAAATGGTAAAATTGAATTTAGGGTTTAAATTAGGGTTTGAATGATTTGGAAGCGATTGTGATGTTTTGGTTGAATTTGTGGGTTGGGTTATGTGTATTTATGGTTAACGATGCTTGGTTATACTTCAAAATGAGTTACAAGTCCTTACAAATTGCTTTAGAATGGTTTGGGTCGATTTTGGAGTTTTGGCTTCTTGATTTTCTGCATAAAATGCTCTGGATCGTGTTGCTGCCCAGTAAGGGGCGTAACCTACGCCCCTTAGGGCCGTAGGTTACGCCAGGTCTAAATTGCCTGGGCGTAGGTTACGCCATGTTTGGCCGTAGCTTACGCCTATCCCTATTTTCAAAATGATCTTATGCCCCGACCTCCTGTTTACGCCAACTTTTACGCCCACCTTACGCCAAAAATGACATTTCTAGAGGACCGTAGGTTACGCCCAGTTTGACCGTAACTTACGCCAGTTGTTTTCTGACCACCGTACCTTACGCCCTTGTTGACCGTAACTTACGCCAGTTGTTTTCTGAAATTTCCTTGTTTGACCTAGTTTGACTTTCTGGACTTTTTTTTAGCGTCGAGCCTTAACCTAATTCACTTCTGATCTTATGTAACATTGATTAAGAGTCTTAGAAGTCATTTAACGTCGAGAAACACTTTGGAAACCTAATTAGGGTTTTGCCGAATATTTGATAACTACGTATATATGTTTATGTATGTTGATGTGAATGTATATGATCGATATTTAGGTGTTGGGCATGAAGTGAACATTGTACGACAATAACTCGACGTTATATCAAATTAATAACATCTTTTGCCAATGAAGGTGAGTTTCGTATCTCCCTACTCGCTTGAGATTCGAGCTAAAAAGTGTAAACCTTGCTTGTTTACTTGCATTTATTGATTTATTGATTGATGGTCTTGATTGTTGGATTGATGTGATGGTTCTTTTCGTTTGATTGACTTGGTTTATGTGTTGGTTAAGTATTTCATTAATATTAGGATAGACGTACATACATGGAAGTCGGTTATCCCTTCATTAGGTCTTTAGATGTGGTGGGAAGGCTGCGGATGACCCTATATATAAGCATCTGGGATTCGAAGAATGGATAACCCTCTTAAGTGTATGTACGTATAGTTGGTTTAAATTGTAGTTAGTGGCTTATGTTTGTTGAATATTGATCGTTGGCTTATGTTTATCGAATATTGATTGTTGGCTTATGTTTGACGAATATTGATAGTTGGCTCAGGTTCATCGTATAATGATTGTTGGTTTATGAGTGATGCATTTACAATTGATTGTAAGCATTGCATACATTGCTGATGAGCCCTCAGCAGGGGATTGCCGACATCCTGGTGTATAGATGTATGCACCCATTTTGGATGTAGATCTTGACCCCGAGTATATAGACATATATATCTTGATGTTTTTGAGATGCCGCTTTGTTCATGGTGATGACAAGCGAGTATCGTTGCATAGGTGACCGGAGATCACGCATAAGATAGGCATTTTGGCTTACTTACGCATATGGCATTGCATTGATACTCATATCATTTATGCATTTCTTATTACACGCTTTTTGTACTTGTGTAATCTTGTTGTTGGACATTATTATGTTTCTTAGAGGCTCACTGTAAGTCATGTTTAGCCTCCACTCGTACGTTATGATTTCTGTCTATGGTTCCTTGTGGACCATTACTACGAACTCACCAACCTTGTGTTGACTATGCTTAGTACACTTTTCAGGCAATCAGGTTATTCCAAGGCATTGAAGTATGATCGATTTGTTTAGCTTGCTGTTGAACCCGGACTTGGACTTATATGGATCAAGGATCCATTTGCCTTCTTTTGCATTGTACTTAGAACCGTTAGCCATCTTTTGATGTTCCGTTGTAACCTTTGATGATGACTTGTTCTTTATGTATTTTGATACTTGTTTATCGTTCGGTAAGGATTCACTGAATCCTTTATTTGCATTTAGTCATGTTCTACATTAATTCCACCTTGTGCTATATGATTTCCGTAATATTTCGAGCCCTGGGCTTGGGGTGTTACATTTTCAGTTTCATCTTTTAAGTTCTAACTTAGACTAAATCTGATCATTTACTTATAAGAATAAAAAATTGCAACTATTATTACATACATCAACTGATAAATAGTATACAATTTTCATGAGACAATAATTTACAATAAGTAAATGATAAGAGTCAGGCCCTTCTTTTTGATGTCTGTCCTGGAGCATCTTCAGTAGCCTTTCTCTTTGGTGATGGAGAAGATGGTATTGATTCTGGCGTTCTTATGCCCATTGCAACTTCCATCTGTTGCTTTCTTCTCCATACCTTTTCAATCCTTTTCAGAAATGCTTTAACATCAGTCGACACATTTGTCTTCCCCCTGAACGTTAGAGCGATTTCCTTCAGTTCACTCCATCCAAATGCTTGGACTGAAGTACTTTTCCTCTCATCAGTAAAGTTACCCTCCCTGGTCAACTTTACTTCAAACTTAGACATGCCTTCATGATCTTCAGCCAATTTGATTTCAGCACCAGTGATCCTTCTGACATCAGCCCTGAAATTCAACATTTCATTGTATTTTTCTTTCAGCTTGGCTTGCTGGATCAATGATTCAGTTTCCTTGGACACTCTCCTTTGCTCTACAGCAGATTGGAGTTCTTGACGATTTATTTTTCGAGAAGTGTCCAGGGGAATGAAATTGCTTACATCAGCATCTTTGATTGCTTTGATCTGTCTGGCAGTCAATTTTGGTAAACCAATAAGTCTCTTCCTGTACTCTATCTCCAGAGCACCAGCATTCTTTCTGATCTTTTTCTGGAGACTTACCAGTTCATCCTTCCTTTGTCTGATGAGTTCTGGTACACTCACGCCATAAATAATTGAATCATAGACTTGCTCTTCTTCAACGTAGAATGAGCGTACATGAACATCATCCAGTAAACTCAAACATTGATGAACTCTGGGGTCATCCTTCATCTTTTTATATACTTCAATATTAATGCCTAACCTGCCAGCATTTTAAGAATCCAGAGTACCCATAGTTGCCATCTCTCTTTGATGGGCCAACAGTTCATCTTTTTGATTTCTTTTGAAAATCTCTATCATGATGCATTCTTGTTCAAGTTTCTTGGATGTTTCATCATCAGCATCTTCAGTTTGCTCTTCCTCTTCACCAGATACCACTTTTTCTTTTCCTTTAACAGCCTTCAGTGTAGTTGGAATATCTGGGAAGGTTTCAAACTGGGGCTCACTGGCTTCAGTACCAGTAGCTCCTTCAGTTAGCCCGGCTTCAGTGCCATATGCTCTTTGTGACATGTGCTTCAGTGTTTGGTCACCAAACAACTTTTCCCCCCTGGAATGATCACCAGTCCTTGACTTGAGATCATTCCATAAATCTTCAAGCATAAGTCTGTCCAGTGCACCAAAAGTTATACCTGCTACTGGAGTTGTTTCAGACACAACTTTCTTAAGTGCCTGCACTTCCTTCTGGACATTTGCAACAGCTTTAGGCAAGTGTGTTGGCAACTTTTCATCCAGTAAGTTGTCTACTTGGGGTAACACCCCATCATGAATGCTACGAAGAACAGTCTCAGAAACTTCTTCACATATTTCTTTAAGCATATTGTTTCTGAACTTCCTTGTACATGCATCACTTATTGTGCTGACAACTGCATCCTGGTCTAGTGTGGGTCTTGTCTCCAGAGAACTGACCCTGAAAACCAAATTCTGAACATCTTCTTTCAGACCTGCCAGTTCACCAGTGACTGCAGTCTGAACAGAACTAACCAACCTTGTCTCTAGACCCTGGACTGCCACTTTGCTCTTTTCAGTGTTGTTGTTTGTGGCTAGTACCAGTTCATCAAGCTTCTCATAAACCAGCTTCTCATTCCCAGCAAAGACATTCATTTCAGATGCCAGGTTATTTGATAATAATGATTTGAAGTCTAAAATAACCTGTGATGAAGTCTGGAGTGATCTCTCCAGGTCCGCCACCTTACTTAAAAGGCCTTGGACCTCGGCAGAAGATGAAGTGGAGAGACCACTGGGAGGTTCAAGAGTTGAAGGTAATCTGGTCATTAGAGGAACTTGTGCCCAGTCCTCTTCAGTTGCAGCTTCAGATGTTGCAACTGGTGACTCCGGCGCACGAGGTGGAAGTTGAGATTGTGAAGGTTGAGTGGTTGCTGGAGTGAAGTATTGAGTGTGTTCTGGAATTGAAGGTGGTGGTGGTGGCATGTTTGATTGTGGTGGTGGCATTTCTGGTGGAGGTGTTGGCATTTCTGGTAGATTTTCTTCTTCTTGTACATCTTCACCCAGAAAATTCAAGTTTGCATCAAAACCTTCTGACATTGGGGAGTCAATATCATCCCATTCTGGTGCAATCCCAACTGTCTGTTCACCAGACTGTTCACCAGTCTCTACATTCACTTTTTCACCAGCCTTTACATTCAAGTCCAGTGGAGCCTCTTGCTCACCAGAAACATGTTCATCAGTCTGAACATCTTCTTCAACTTCCTTAACAACCTGCTCAACAACCTCTTGTTCAAAAATTGGTGACCCATCTAGATTCATAACATCACCAGGATGTCTTTCAGGATTCACCTGAAGTCCAGCTCGCATCAGACGCCTATTAGTTTTAGGTCGTCTGGAAGGTTCAACAACTTCTGTACCTTGACCTTCTGGAGCAACTTGTCTAATGGGCTGTACAGCCTCAATGATCTGTACATCATCACCAGATGGTACTTCAACAGCTTTACCTCTATCTGGACCCATTTCAGCTTCTTCCCTTTAGAAGGAAAGCATGGACTGAGGAATATCTACCTCATCCAGTGGAGACCTGAGGTTAACCAGGTCCCTCATGTACTCACTCACAGAAAAGTGAGTAGTATTAAAATCATACTGGTCGCCAAGAGCATTCTGAAACATAAGAGAAAGGAAACGAATATAAGGAACAAATGGTTTTATTCCTTTCACTCTTAGGCGCTCAACCATGTCATCAAAAAGGATCTGGGCAAAGTCCACCCTAAGCCCAAACCATAAGCAGTAGGCAATCTGGAGTTGGGTTTGATTTATCTGATCTAATCCTCCAGAACTGCCTCCCAGACATTCAACAATATGAGTGAAGAAGTATCTCCATGAGTCTGACAGCTTGCTCATGTAGATAGTCCCTTTCCTGGATAGCTGGCCATGCTCATCCAAGATATTTGTGTGTCCCATCAGCCTGCATACTTCCCTTGTAATGATACCAATGGGAAGCTCAATAGGCAGCTCATTCTGGTCAAAATAGTTTAACTGTAGAACAGACCTGAGCAGACTTGCAGTGAAACCAAGGGATCTGGTACCTCCCTTTAGAGTATAATTGATCGATGAAGTTTCATCGTCATATTGAGCAGTGTACCAGAATTCACATAGGTACTCGTGGTACATCCTTCCTGGATTCAATGTTAACGCACCATATAATGGGCAAGAGAGAAAGAATGAGTTTAATCTCCCAATAATCGATTAGGCATCATGAACACTGGAAAGAGAGAGTCTTGCCATCCAGTTATTCATATTGATTCTAATGGCATTTGCCTCAAGATTGATATGAGGTGCCCTTTCAACATTATCCGAAGGAGCATATTCAGCAGCAAGGAGATTTTTGAGTGATTTTGACTGTCTAGGTGCCATTTTATACAGAATAATGAAGATGAAATTGAATATATATAGGTTATGATGAAGAATTGATGAAGGAATTGAATATAAATGGAGTAAATAAGAGAGATGATGATGATTGGAAATATGATCATGAATGAAGTGATACCTGAGATCAATGTGCTTCGTTCTGGAGTGCATGACTGGATTGTTTGAGATAGCAATGGCACTGGTATTATCACAAAAGATTGGGGTCTTTGAATATTTAATACCATAATCAAGCAACTGGTTCTTCATCCAGAGTATCTGAGCACAACAACTGGCTGCAGACACGTATTCAGCTTCAGCAGTGGACAATGAAACTGAAGTTTGCTTCTTACTGGTCCAGCTGACCAGTTTGCCACCTAGGAAATGACATCCACCAGTTGTGGATTTCCTATCTATCTTACAACCTGCATGATCTGAATCTGAATAACCCATTAGATCCATGCCTAAGCCTTTGGGATACCAAAGACCTAGACTGGGGACACCTTTAAGGTACTTCAGTATGCGCTTTACAGCAAGCATATGAGATTCCTTTGGATTAGACTGATATCTGGCACATAAACATGTTGAAAACATAATATCTGGTCTACTGGCAGTTAAATACATCAGTGAGCCAACCATGCCTCTATAGACAGTGGTGTTCACTGGTTTACCATATGGATCGGAGTCCAGTGTCAGTGGTGCAGAAATTAGAGTTGGTTTAGATGGTGAAGAGTTCATATCAAATTTCTTTAAAAGATCTCTAACATATTTCTCCTGATTAATAAAAATGCCATCTTTGTTTTGTTTAATCTGGAGTCCAAGAAAATATGTTAGTTCACCCATCAAACTCATCTCATATTCAGTTGACATTATTTTCGAAAATTTCTTGCACATGTTTTCATCAATAGACCCAAAAATAATATGATCAACATAAATTTGTACCATTAACAGATTACCTTTTTCATGAAGAATAAATAAGGTATTGTCAATTGCACCTCGTTGAAACCATTTTTCAACAAATGTTTAGTCAGAGTGTCATACCAGGCACGTGGGGCTTGTCTGAGGTCATAAAGCGCTTTGTCCAGACGATATACCCAATGTGGATGCTTTTCATCAACGAAACCTGGTGGTTGTCTGACGTAAACTTCTTCTTCAAGCTTTCCATTCAAGAAATCACTCTTTACATCCATCTGGTAAACCTTGAACTGATGATAAGCAGCGAATGCTAAGAATATTCTGATCGCTTCAAGTCTAGCCACTGTAGCAAATGATTCATCAAAGTCAACATCTGACTGGCAGTAGCCTTGTGCTACCAGTCCGGCCTTGTTTCTGATTACGTGGCCATCTTCATCTACTTTGTTTCTGAAGACCCATCTTGTTCCAATTGGTTCTTTCTTTCCAACTGGGAAAGGAACCAGATACCAGACCTTGTTCCTTTCAAACTGGTGAAGCTCTTCTTGCATAGCAGTCACCCAGCTTGGATCTTCCATAGCCTCGTCAATCTTCTTTGGTTCCATCAAAGATAGAAAACTAACGTATAAGCATTGATTACTGGAGGCTCTTCTGGTCTGAACTCCTCTACTAGAGTTACCTATGATCTGATCAATAGGATGAGCTTTTGTCCGTCTGGAGTACTGACCAGGATTGTTACTGACAACAATATCAGTGCAAGAATTCAGTTGAGTCTCCTCTGGAGGAGGATCTTGCCAGACTACTTCAGTATCTTCATCTGAGTCATTTAAATCACGATTTGCATCATGAAATTCTTCATTTGAAGGCATTTCCTGAAGTACTGGTTCAGTTTGGAATTCTTCATAAGAAGACATTTCTGGTCTATTCTCAACTGACACTGATACTGGGGGAGTAGTACGGACATCTGATCCAATATTAATTTCAGAGGGTAGTTTGAAAATAATAGAAGGATAGAATGGAGTACTACTGGAGAGTTTCTTTTTCTAAACAGGTTCCAGATCAGGATGACTGGAAACTGTGTCTTTTGAATCTTCATTTTTGTCGTTTATAGGATCAGATTCACAAAAGACAATTGGAGTTACTGGGGGAGAGTCAAGGGCTGACTTTTTGTTGATTGCAACAATTGATTCATCAAATGTGACATGAATTGACTCATGGACCTTCTCCAGTCTCTTGTTGTAGACTCTGAAGGCCTTGTGAATGGCTGAATAGCCTAAGAAATACCCTTCATCAGCTTTGGCATCAAATTTGCCTAGCTGACTGGAGTCGTTCAGGATGTAAACTGGACATCCAAAAACGTGAAAATAACCAATATTTGGTTTTCTATTTCTTAAGACTTCATAGGCTGTCTTTTTGTGTCTTTTGATGTACACTGATCGATTCTGAGTGTGGCAAGCAGTTGTAATTGCTTTCACCCAGAAACTGGTAGACAGACCAGATTCAGCAAGCATACTCCTGGCAGCTTCTATCAGTGTTCGATTCTTCCTTTCCACCACTCCATTTTGTTCTGGAGAGCGGGCTGATGAGAAATTCTGGGAGATGCCAGTGTCAGTACAGAATGACTCCAGAGTTGCATTCTGGAATTCTGTTCCATTGTCACTTCTTAACTGACACACTCTTCGACTGTACTTGAGCTCAATTTGCTTGATAAGACTGATGATTTCAGCAGCAGCTTCATTTTTAGACCAAAGAAAGATCACCCAACAATATCTGGAGAATTCATCTATGATCACCAGGGTGTATCTTTTACCAGCACAAATCTGAACATTCAATGGACCAAAGAGGTCCATATGAAGCATATGAAGAGGTTCAGATATGCTGAAATTCTGTCTGGTCTTGAAATTGGTATGTTTTTGCATACCCATCTCACATCATGGACATGGCCTTTCCTTTTTGAAGGAAACTGAAGGTATCCCATCTGCAAGTTGTTTTCTGGACAACTTATTAATATTTTTGAAATTTAAATGGGATAACCTTTTGTGCCATAACCAGTTTGTGTCTTCATCAGCTTGAGTATAGAAACA
>CM067167.1:68381034-68408534 GCA_034093135.1 Erigeron breviscapus
GTTGAAATTGCCAACTTTAAATTTTCAGGATTAGAATGGGGTTTAGAAACACAAGATGGGACATACCTCATGACACAATGCCAAAGTTTGTCGAGCACCAACAGCAGCCTCCTCGTGGTTATCCTTTACTTCCAAGTTTATCACCAGCACAGGTTTCAAAAGAATATGATCACGAGTATGGAGATCTGCATGTAATATCAACAAATGCAATTTCAAGATAAAAATGGAGAAACGTTGAATTACATGAACCTGATAACAGCTTCGGCCCACACATGGTTTCAAAAACTAAAATGGATAAACTTGAAATAAATGAACGGGATTATGTCTTTGCACCCATAAGATTAATCAGCTGCTATTATTTCCACCTAATACTTGTCATGGAACACATTTGGCCATCTCTGATACCATGTTGACATTCATGTGCTTCATGTAATAGTTCGAATGACGGAAGGGAAAGACTGGGAATTCAGGCGAGGCGCCCGTTGGTGTATACATATATTGTTCCGTTTGTTCGGTAGAAAACAAGATGTGTATATATACATAATACAATATAACAGTGATTGATCCATCTGCCAAATATGTCCTAAACCGTAAATTATATTTCAAATGATTACCAAGATAATCCTACTTTTGAACACTTACCACAGCATGTTTAAAGAAATTCTCAAAAGCAACATAAAAGAGCTTTTATTGAGACCCTATTTTGCTAAGAAATTAAGGAACCAATATGGATCCTTCATCCTTAGATCAAAAAATGGATGGTCACTACTGGCTGAAATTCTTGTAAGTTATGTAGGTGAAGAGCCTAACTACTCCAAACTTCCCTAAACCTTTCTTGAACTATGACCTTTGATGCCCACAATCCAATCCGCTATACGAACCCAAGTTAGTAGTCTCTAACTAAGCTTCAATTATACAATCACATGCAGACATGCTCAGTTGACACATAAATATTTCTTTAACAAAACAATATTACTACAATAAAAGTTCAAATCTTTGAAGAAAACACTAGAGGAGGTTGTAAGTATAACTTAGACTTTGGGCAACTATAAGTCTTTATTTGAACTATTCCAGATAAAGAAAAAACAACCAACCTAATTGACCAGTCCATCAGTAAATGGATCAAATTGCTAAATCTAATAAAGTACCAATAAGCATCACGCCCACTAGGCTTCTATTAAATTACTGTTAAACGTTCACTCTCACATTTACATTTAAACGGAATGGCAAGTAAGATATGGCTAATCATTAATGAAACTCCGAAAAGAAGCATCATCAATATCAGCTTTGAAACTCCCCTTTGTGTTATCTCAATAGTTGATACGTCTAATTGTTAATCTAACAAGATAACAACATATAAGCAAAATAACTCGCACGAGAACGTTGTCAAAATGAGTACTTCACGTATGTAAAAAAACCGTAACAATGCTCTGGTGGTCAGGTACTAAGAGTGGAGAAAAGAAATTGTTTATCTAATAACTCAATAAATGGTGAACAATTGCAGAGTCAAAGCTCACAGAAATGAGTGATGTTTGCACTTACAGTAGCCAAAATCACAGATTACTCTAGTCAATCGTCTTTACTAAAAGTAAACAACAGCAAGACTTCATATCCTACCGTCTTAACGTTTAACCATACAAGTACAACTGGATAAACTCAAATTACGCATTCAGCTGAAAATCCAGAACAATTAGTTTCAACCAAATCCAAGCATTATAGTTAACGGCTAAAACAAGTTTTGTGGATATTCATGAAATCGCCCTAAACTAAGTTTAGTAATGCAATTAAAAGTTCACATAATAACTCAACAGACATGAATGAACCTCGACTGGGCCAGCATTGATGAAACAAACAAAAGAAAAGGCCTTGTCGCTGCATGTGTGGTAGCTCACACTCAAAAGTCTTCGGACACAAGTTCTATCTCTTTCTTTAGAAGCGACTCTGAGAGTTACTTTTTACGTTCGTCTCAGTATGTGCATTATTCTGTCACGTTAAGATCAATTCCCCCCTCTAAAACATTACCAAGTTTTCTTCTAGTTGACGTAAAATCCTCCATGACTTTTTCTTTAATCTATTTCCCCACAATAACGATCAACTGACTCAAGTATCAGTAAGGGAAGTGAAAGTAATACTAATAGCATGATCTATCAATAAATGTTCAAACAAGAAACATCCTTTCTAATGGGAAAGTTACAAGCCACTTCAGAGTTAAGTATCCCCCAGGTCTCCACAGAACACACCTACAGTTGGCAACTAGATGCATTTTTCAAAATCATAACTAAGCTATCTATTCAGAAACGAAACTGTCAAATCTAAGTTCGCAGATGTTTTTTATAATTTTAAGTTAAACACTAATGCAACCACTATAAAGAATTTCTTTGTGACTAACTTCCAGATGGTTATTCAACTACCTGTGTCCACTTACAGATTTGTTAAAGCAGTGTGATGTAGATAATTGATAACATGTTTTTTGTCAATGAATAGTTGAGGCACATCGGGATGTAGGCGGTGGTAAATCGGGCTATAAGTGAAAGTCGCAAAAAAGCAATTTGATTAGACCCGTGGAGCAGTTGGGTCACTATGCAACATATGATAGAGAAGGTATGCATATATATTGAGCACCAAATCCTGCAAATATAGATGTAATCCACATTTCTAAATAGCAATTACAAATTTCTTAACCAATTTCGTATATGGGAACATAAATGGTAAAACTATGCACAACTATAATAATTTACACAAAAAAACCTAACTATGACTTATATGTTCATCCAGTCTGCAAGATGTAAAAATGAAGATATTACTAACCTTCAGCAACCATATCAAATACTTTTTCTTCAAATGTGAACACGACATCAAAGTGCCCATCCGGGCCATTCTCTTGCCACCGTTGAGGTGCGGTTTTGACAGCCAGGTTCCTCTTGAGCATCGGGAGGATACCATTGCGCTTATAACTATACAATAGTTAAGAATAGTAACACATCGTTCAAAACCCTGAACTCTATGCCATTTTAAAAGACATAATTCTTTCTATATCAATTTATATATATATATATATATATATATATATAGTCAAAAGTTAAAATGAGAACCATATAAATTAGTCCATTAAATAAGATAGAACGGAAAAAGGGGGGGGGATACAGTTCGGGGTCTTTACGCCTGAGGTCATCAAACATGTGCTTGTAAGGGGTGCCAAATTCATAAACATTCGGCTCTCGTAACGAAGGACCCGGGAGCTTAACGTGAGTGCCGGTTCCATACGAACAAACATCAAAACCCTCCCTCTTGAGCATAAAGTGAGCCTCCATGCTTCGATTCTGATTCGACGAGCATACCATTGCGTATCGTAACCTCATTATTATTCTCACTGATAACTTTTCCTAAAAAAATTCCCCAAAATCTAACATTGCAGATATTAACAATTATCAGTTCATAGCAGATACAAGTATGATATATTAAAACATGTAATATAAGCTTTTCAGGTGTATAAAAAATTTGGGGGGAATTTATAATAATATAAGAATAATTAGGAAATTAGGGCTTCAATATATATATATATATGTATATTATAATAATGCAAAGAAATAAATGGGGGATGGAATGGATGGGAATCAGTATTTTACCGGTGAGAACCGCAGTGGTGATTCCGAAGAGAAAGGCGCGATAGGTGTCTTGAAGCTACTGCTGGGGGCGATCCGAAGATTTCAATAGCAACCACGTTTGGGTTTTAATTTTAGGAAAAATAATCCGTACAGCACCTTTTACTTATGTTAAAAAAAGTTACAAATTAAATTTTTGAATTTGATAAACATACAAACTCCTCCTGAATTTTACATAATTCCCCCCTGCTTTATCTAAGATAGGCACTGCATGCTTTACCTAACATTTCTCCTTAATTTTATTAGTTTTACAAGTCGGGCTTAGTAAATTAAAATCTGACTCGGCTCGTTCGGAAATCTGTTTAGTTATTTGAATCGATCGAGCTATTCGAGCTTTACAAGTCCAATAAAGTTTGGATAGTTTTATTAGTTTGTTAACTATAATATTAAGTTATACAAGTTCATAAATGAAATTATTCGAGCTTAGATTCCAGAAATAAACGAGTTAATTGAATATAGTTATAGGTAAATGTAAAAGACACATATAAGTATCGAGTTGGAGCTTAAATAGTAACTTATATTTGGGTTCGACCTCAAACACACTTTTAAATAGTTATTAGAGCTCCAACCGAATAATTATTAAGTGAACCGAGTCTAATTTTTAATAGTTCAAACCCTTATTTTCATCAACACTAAGCTTATTTGTTTTATTCGAATGAAAATTTGAACAAGTGATATTTTTTTCCAAACGTCAATCTAACTTTATTTTTAAAAAAAGATGATAGTAAGATAAGAAACTAGTCAATATAATAAAAATAGCATGGTCCAAACTTGAATAACAGAAACTTAGTAGTATTGTATTGTGTGGTAAATTCAAAAATAAGACGCCTAAATAGGTATATGAGTTTTTAACACGTTGCGCAAAAATCTATCCAAGTTACCGTTCTATTGTGCAATTTTCTTCTTTTCCAATGCTTTTTAGGCACATAAATAAATCTTATCAATAAAAACTGACTTATCACACTAAATCGTCAATATTTCTTAAGCTACGTACAATCTTCATTCGACTTTAAAGTAAACCACCAAATAAAACTTTTCTTTCTCTTTAATTTGGTACGTCCCTCGAAACCTCCCGGCTAAGTTTGTAATGTTTTAATCAATTTTAAAATACCGTCTTTTTCATTCATGTCAAGAAACTTATGACAACTTATTTATCATATAAAGAAAGGTGACTATATACATATAATCTTTTCTTTATACTTGGAACAAATGCTATTTAATAGAGCACATCCTTTTCTCATAAAGATAATAATATTATTGCGTCAAGTTTTTTACTTTGTTGTTTCATAAGGCCTCTCCCTAAGCCTTCGTCGACACCTCTTCGACAAGCTCTTCGACCACGAAGACTTAGGGAGCAAATCGTCGAAGCCCTCATCCTTCAAGCCGTTTCCATGCACCGAAGAGGGTAGACGAGAAGGAGGGAGAGGGAGTGGGGCCGAGCTGTAGTTTATTTCGTTTCTTTTTTCTTTTTTTTTTATTTGTTTGCCTTTTTTTTTCTTTCTATATTTGTTACATGGGTGTTGAGGTTTTTTTGAAAGAAAATGAAAGCAGCTCTGGTGATGGACTGATGGGTAGAAGAAGGCTTATTTGCAATTTCATAATTGTTTTTTAAGACATTGTATTTGTTTGAAATTCCATTATGCCCCCTCTAGTTTACATACCTTGCATATTTAGATAAATATACTTATATTATTGACATTAATGTTATACTAAATATTAATGATATACTAGTATTTATTATTTTAGTTAATGTAATGGTAATGTAATGTTTGATTTAAGAATAATTTATATTTTTTTGTGTAAATATAAAATTAAATAAATAAAAGTTGTGGAAGAGGGGTTATAGGGAGTGAGTGTGGAAGAGGGTGGATGAAGAGAGAGAAAAGCTGATGTGGCAGTGTGGAAGAGGTGTTGGGTGTTCTAGCTTAGGGAGAGGCCTAACAAACTCGTTTCCTTTTACATGGATGTCAATAACTTCATGTCTTCATTCATTTATATGTTGTCTTTTGCATTTGTTTTCCACAGGATTTTTATTGATTCTTTTCTTGATTACATTATTGGTGTTGGCAAAAGTATGATTTCCACAATTCAATCATACATTATTATTGTATGGATTTATTTTCATTATCAAGAGTCAAATGACCCTTACACAGCTTAAGAGCCAACAAAACACAAAAGCATCGCAAAATATTACTATTTAACAAAATATAGTAAAAAATCGATCTAACAAAAATACTTAAATTGATTAGGCTATTTAATATATAATGATAACCGTTACAAATATGTAATTCCATGTATAAATATGATACTGAAAGAACTTAGATCGAAATACACAAATCGAATGATTATTATTATTATTAAGAGTTTATGAGTTTGATTACAATAGAATAGGATATCAAGATTGATATCCAGAAATATATTTGAACCAGAACAATAACCAGAAAATATATTATAAAAAATATATCTATAAATATATATATCAAAGTGATATATATATACAGAGAGAATATATAAGCAGAAACCAGATGAACGAATGGAATGGGTTTCTTAACCCTAATCGATGTAATAAGCAGCATTATATAGCCTCCAGAATTTTGAGCAATGCACCCTTGAACTTCTATCTTCTACTCTTCCAGTCCCTTTACTTCTTCATCTTCTAAATGCCCAAGATTAGTCCTCAAACTTTATTTCCTTGCAAAATAGACACGACAACAAAAAAAAACATTTTAAGTTAATTAAGACTTAACTTATATAATTCAACATCCCCCCTTCAGTTAAGTCTTAAAACAGATTGTTCAACTTCAGTTTAGAACATAAGAATTGATGTTGAGATGTACTTAAACTTTTGGTAAAGATATCTGCCATGTTTTCCTCAGACAGTATCTTAACAGTTTTAATGACCCCAGAACAAATTTTTTCTCTTATAAAGTGCAAGTCAATCTCAAAGTGTTTAGTCTTTTCATGAAAGACAGGATTTGCGGCTATTTGAATAGCTGCTTTACTATGACAATGCAAATGCACAGGAAGAGAAGAAGTAATACCAAAATCTTTCAACAAGTTTAAAATCCATATAATTTCACAAGTTACTGCAGCCATAGCCCTATATTCTGCTTCTGCAGAGGACTTGGCTACAGTATTTTGTTTCTTACTTTTCCAAGAAACAAGATTATTACTGATGTGTAATTTCGAGTCTTAAATTTATAACACGAACTACCTAGCTACTGTCTACTACACACTTGCGGGCAGTGTACCCGTTCGTATGCAATATAGTTACTTGGTAAGTACGAGGTCGAACACAAGGACTTTTATAAGCAATTGTTAAATACAATGATACAGAAAATAGGGGGTTTTATGGCCGAATTGCCACGTTGCGAAAGTTAGTTAAAATTGTTAGTAATCCCGTAGGATTAATCGCAAGAGAATGTTGTTGTGATTGTAAAACAATAGTTTAAAAGATCATCTACTTCGACTCCATGACACAACTTATTTAGGTTGCATTTAAGTTAAAACCAATTCAAATATGTTGACTTTATAACTAGGCTAGATAAAGAACTCACTAGTAGGCCTCCTAGCTTATTACCCTATCCGACCCATTAACCAATTGTTCGATCCCTAAGATTCCGCTACCACGTTCACTATCAAGACCTACTAAATTGACGAATTTGTATTGTTATTGTAAACAATCTTGTCTACCGATTCTACCAAACCGTTAACACTTCGAATTCTATTATCTATTGTTGTTTATTATCTCGCTACCACAAGTTAACACCTATCAATTGTACCCAATCGACTAGAACAATGTGCTCCTAAACTTAGCTACCACTAAATCATTCACACATTATCAACAAATCAGTAGATAAGATCATAAGAACTCGAAATATTAAGATCACGACAAAACGTTTAACAATCAACTTGAATTCAAAAGATTATGCAACCATAATTCATTGTGTCACTTCATCTCAGTAGATGATGAAGTATTTAGCTAGACATAATCATAAATAAGTCACAAATAGCAAAAGAAAGAGTAAACATCTTGTACCAAAGTGTGAAAGACAATGAAAAGCTAAGAAAATCGATGTTGGAATGCCTTGAATTTCTCGAGCAACCCTTAGATCTTGGAGAACGTAAAAGCTGCTGAAAAGTGCCTCAAGAAACCCTAAAATCGACCCAAAGTGAAAGTATATCGAATGGGAGGGTTTTAGTCTTCTATTTATAGTGTTTACTAAAAACCCTTGCTGAACCGACCTACAGGTGCGACGCACCAATTGCCAGGTGCGGCGCACCTGCCTTGTATCAAAATCTTCAACCACCCCGATATGCGGCGCACCAGTGGATTGGTGCGTCGCACCTTGCTTCTTTCTCAGAATTCCAACTTTTCTGATCAACTTATGCGGCGCACCAAGGTATTGGTGCGACGCACTCCTTCACTTTTTCACCAAAACTTGTAATTTTCAACTCGTTTCTTCTCGTACACGTACACGAACCATCCAAATCCATCTTTTAGCCATCCAAAAGCCATTTCTCACCTTTTTACCTGTTCTAAGCCTGCAATCACTAACAATACCATCAAAGCATCGAATATACATATAATTTGCATACAATTAAGCTTAAAACGACTTAGAAACGATATGGGAATGTATCTATAAATGGACATATCAATTACCAAGTAAAACAGTGTAGCCAGTGACTGACCTTCTTGTGCTCAAACACCTTCCCCAATCAGAATCAACATAAGCAGAAAGGTTAAGATTGTTACCTTTAGTAATATGCAGTCCACATCCAGGTGAACCTTTCAAGTATCTAAGAATTCTCAAGCCAAAATTAAAGTGTTCTTAGGTTGGTGCATGCATAAATTGAGATAAACATTGAACAGAATAGCTAATGTCAGGCCTGGTCAAAGTTAGATAGATTAATTTTCCAATAAGCTTTTGATAAACAGTTATATTATCAAGAAGTTTAGAAGTAGCAGATTTAGCTTGCATAGTCAAATTCATCTCTAAAGGTGTTTTAATAGGTTTGCAACCAAGTAAACCAAAGTCATTCAATAATTCAAGACAATACTTCCTTTGATTCAAACATATACCTTGATCAGTATCAATAACCTCAATACCAAGAAAGTATTTTAGTTTTCCTAAGTCTTTGATCTTAAACTTAGAATTCAAGAATTTTTTCACATTGTCAATTTCACTTTGGCTGTTGCCAGTAACAACAATGTCATCAACATAGACAAGTAAGGCAGTAAAGACATCTTTATTATTCTTTGTAAACAAGGAATAATCACATTTACTTTGAACAAAACCAAACTCAAGTAAAGCTTTACATAATTTAGAATTCCATTGCCTAGGAGCTTGCTTTAAACCATAAAGAGATTTATTTAACTTGCAAACCAAGTTCTTGTTACCATTATCATACCCTTGAGGTATGTCCATATAAATATCCTCATCCAAATCACCATAGAGAAAAGCATTATTGACATCCATTTGATATAAAGGCCACTCATTATTCACAGCAATTGTTAATAAACACCTTACAGTAACCATTTTAACCACAGGTGAGAAAGTCTCATCAAAATCAATGCCAAACATTTGACTAAATCCTTTAGCAACTAATCTTGCCTTATACCTTTCTATCTCACCATTAGCTTTGTATTTTATCTTAAAAATCCACTTACAACCTATAGGTTTCCTATCACTAGGTAAATCAGTTATAGACCAAGTGTTGTTTCTATTTAATGCCTCCATTTCCTCATTCATAGCATTAACCCAATGTTCATGTTTAGCAGCCTCAAAATAAGAATTAGGTTCAACACTCTTGTTAAGACTACTCACAAAAGCATAAGCATCACAAGACAAGTTTGCATAATTGACAACTTTATTTAAACCATATTTAACTTTGCCATCAAGTTCAAAATTTTCAAGTCTAATAGGAAGACTAGCATTTCTATTAGACCTTCTTAATCCTTCTTCATTTACAAAAAAATTTTGATCATTAAGATTGATGGTTCCCTCATAATTGTCATTCATCACTTCTAAATTGGTAGCTGTCTCCTGAACATTACTAGTAGTATCATATGTACTGCCATCATTGGTAGTCACTGATGGGCTATCATTGACAACCTCTGTTGGACTGCCTAATGAGGTAGATTCAAATGTACCATTAGTATTATGTTGGAAACTACTTCCAGCTTTAGAAACAGTTTTACCAATAGCTACCTCATCATCATTGGAATTAATGGCATTATCCTCATAGTTATCAAAGAAATTTAGTTGAGTAATTTTTGAAATATTTTTAGAATTGTTTTCAGAAAGCATGTTAAAAGGAAAAATATTCTCATAAAATCTAACATCTCTTGAAAAAAGAAAGGATTTGCTTTCAAGACTGAAAAGCTTATAACCTTTTTTAGAATTAGAGTACCCTAAGAAAACACATTTTTCAGCTCTAGTACTAAATTTATCATGATTATTAAGCTTAGTAGCAAAACATAAACACCCAAAGACTTTTAAATGACTTAAATCAGGTTCACAACCAAAAACTAACTCATAAGGAGTTTTGCCATTTAACACAGAGGTAGGAGTTCTATTAATCAAGTAAGTTGCAGTCAAAACACATTCACTCCACAAGTAAAGAGGAATTCCCCCCTGAAACATAAGAGACCTAGCAACATTAAGAAGGTGTCTATGTTTCCTTTCAACTACTCCATTTTGTTGTGGAGTATAAGGAATAGAAGTCTGATGAATAATTCCCTCATTAGTGAACAAAGAAGAAGTTTTAGCATTTACAAACTCAGACCCATTGTCACTTCTAACAATTTTTACTTTTACATCAAACTGAGTTTTTATCATATGAACAAACATATGTAAATTATCAAACACTTCAGTTTTAGACTTCATGAGAAAACACCAAACAGCTCTAGTAAAATCATCCACAATGGTTAAGAAGTATCTAAAACCTTCTTTACTTGTAACTTTATAAGGTCCCCAAACATCTATATGAATTAATTCACCCAACCCAGTTGACTTGTGTTCACTAAGAGGAAAAGGTTTCCTGGTCTGTTTAGCCTTGTGACAAACATCACAAGGTGAAACATTGACTTTGGTCAAATTAAATTTCTTAGAAAACACAGAAAGAGCTTGATCAGCAGGATGACCAAGCCTCATATGCCATAATAAATCAGACTCACAAGGAACAGAAGCAGAATTGCACACAACAGAAGAATGAGAAGAAAGAGGTAGATCATCATAAACATATAAACCACCTTGTTCACTACCAGTCCCCAGCACAGTCTTTTGATGTAAATCCTGAATATAACAGGTACTAGGATCAAACCCAATAAACAAGTTGTTATCTCTAGCAAGTTTATGAACAGACATAAGATTCACATTATATTCAGGTACAACAAGCACATCAAACAAAACAATGCCATTTTTTAGATGAAGATTTCCAATTTGTTTGACAATAGCACAAGTACCATTAGGATGACCAATTTTTAACTTTAAATCAGAAATGTCAACTACATTAGTAAGATTTTTTGCAGACATAGTCATGTGTTGATTAGCACCACTATCAATGATCCATTTAATCAAGGCATTAAACAAGAAACTGTTACAACTTAAAAACCAAGAATTACTACACATAGGCATACCTGCCATATTAGCTTGCAGACTAGAAGAGGATCCAGATTTGGTATCTAACAAACTAAGCAATTGAGCCACTTGATCAGAAGTAAGAGAATTAGAAGAAGAAGTAGATATAGAACCAGATTCAGACTTATCCATGTTAACATTGTTATTAGAAAATCTGCCATTATTAAAAGAATTTGAAGAATTCTTATTTTTCAAACTAAAACATCTATCAATGGTATGACCAATTCTGTTACAATGAGTGCAGTGAAGATTAGGATTTGGAGGTCTTAAAACCCTTTGAGTTTGATCAAAAGTTTTTCTTGATTCAAAGTTGTTATCAAAAGTTCTTTTACTGTCAAAGTTATTTTTATTTCCTTTAGAACCTGTATTTCTATTGAAATTAGATTTAGCAATGAAAGCAGAAGAAGAAGGAATAGACTTATCACCCATCCCTCCCCTATGAGATTCTTCTCTTGAAACAATGTTATAAGCAGTTTTAACAGTAGGCAGAGGGTCTCTCATAAGAATATTAGACCTAACAGAAACATACACATCATCCAATCCCATTAAAAATTGCATTAACTTCATAAGATCAGCATGTTTTTGTATTTCACTTGCAGCAGCACAAGTACAAGCAGGTAAATGAATCCTAGCATCAAATTGTTTCCATAAAGCAGATAGTTTATGATAATAATCAGACAAAGGAGAACCATTTTGAGCTAGACTATTAATTTTTTTGATACAAATTAAATGTAACAGAACCATCAACTTTGTCATATGTATCCTTAAGTTCTTGCCACACAATACATGCATTTTTTGAATAGATTTGGCCTAGATATAACTCTTGAGAAACACATCCTAATATCCAATTAAGAACCACAGCATTGCATCTATCCCATTGTTTAGCTAAAACAGGATTATCATAATTTTTCAAACAAGTTCCATCAATAAATCCAGTTTTATTTTTAGTCTCCAAAGCCAATTCAATAGCACATGCCCACACTTTATAATTCTCAGTTCCAAGAAGTTTAAAACCAATTAAAGGAGTACTAGTAGTGTCACTAGCATGCAGATACAAAGGATCACCAAAATCAAGTTTACTTATCTTAGTGATTTCAAAATCAGTCTCATGATCAGATTCTTCATTATGCACAGAATTAGGAGGAGTATTACCATGAACAGAACCAGGAGGAGTATTCACCATAATTGCAGATTACAAATAACCAAATAAGAACAACTAAACAAGACACAGATTAACAGCAGAACAAGATCAAATATAAATCTAAGTAGACACAGAATAATAGCAGAACAAGACAAATAACAAATAAAACAAGAAAACAGATAAAAAGACTAAACAAATTTTAAGATCAAGTGGGTAGTGAATGGAGCGAGAAGAGGGCCCTACTCCCATTTTTTTAACAATAATAAGAATCAACAAACAATTTCTTCTAAAAAAACAAATTTAGAAAATATATCTCGACCTCACAACAATGTCAGTGACAGGATTCCTGGCCTCTCGTAGGGAGGTAGGTCAAGTATTAACAAAGTTGTTTTTATGAGGCAAAGATAAAAAGAAAAATATATATATATATATAGAAAAAATTTAATGAGAAGAAATTATATGAAGATTCAAACAGATTATGAAAAGATAAAAGAGATAAGAATACAATACAGTGCTTTTTTGCCGACGGTAGAAGAACCCTAATTATCTCTTGATTCACTTAGTCAAGAGTTTAATCAGGATCAGAAGAAGATAATAAACCAGAATAACAGCGGAAGACTTAAGATCTAGATTTCCAGACGAAACCCTAATTTGATTGAAGAAAAAAACCCTTATTTATCAGATTTAGGGTTCCGAAAGGAATACGCCCTAAACCTTTAATAGATCGAACAAATAATCGAATCAACAACCACCGATTTGATTAACCTGGCTCTGATACCATGAAAGAACTTAGATCGAAATACACAAATCGAATGATTATTATTATTATTAAGAGTTTATGAGTTTGATTACAATAGAATAGGATATCAAGATTGATATCCAGAAATATATTTAGAACGAGAACAATAACCAGAAAATATATATAGAGAGAATATATAAGCAAAAACCAGATGAACGAATGGAATGGGTTTCTTAACCCTAATCGATGTAATAAGCAACATTATATAGCCTCCAGAATTTTGAGCAATGCACCCTTGAACTTCTATCTTCTACTCTTCCAGTCCCTTTACTTCTTCATCTTCTAAATGCCCAAGATTAGTCCTCAAACTTTATTTCCTTGCAAAATAGACACGACAACAAAAAAAAACATTTTAAGTTAATTAAGACTTAACTTATATAATTCAACAATATCACCAAGCCTGGATTTCCTTACATCAAAGTATAATTTTTATGCACGCAAATCGTTACTAATTGCTTGAAGGGTCTTCACGAACATAATGATTTGTTATTAATTAATTAATATTCTAACTCTTAAACTTATATGTATTTGTGAGTTGTGTGGCTGGAAATTTAATAGCGGTGTGGGCTTATGTATCATATATTCATATGCCATTGTTGGCCTTCTTCCATTATCGATAATTGGACAATTGGGCCCGTAGCCATGGACCATATGTAACTTTAAAAGAACTTTGGAAATACCAAGGTTGTAAAACTCCCGAGTCGGCCGAGTACTCAAAATAAACTTCTGACTCTCTATCTAGCCGAGTCGAGTCCGAGTTACGAGTTCTCCAACCTTGATACGGACAAAATGATGATGAAGTGTGAATCTATCAACTAATCTAACGTTTAATTTTCAAGTTTGAATTATTATGTTAATGTTTTTAAACAATTATGTTTAAATTTGAAATTTGGAATATATTTAAAGTTCTATTACATATAATTTCAAAAATACTTATGTTTGTATATAAAATCCAATCTAAGTTCTCCCCCAGTCGAGTCCGATTCTCTAAAAACTCCTGACTCCCCCTCCCCCCTCACCAAATCGAGTTCGAGTTACGAGTTCCCGAACCTTGGGAAATACTCAATATTAATGTGCACTCAGTTTATAGAGGATATATATATGCACCATTAGTATTGCTTTTAGAAAAGTCTTGAGAAGTTTTTTTTTTAAAAGGCTTAAGGTTATACAGTTGTAAAGGTTATACTAGTTTTCTTGTACTGGTGAAATTTTAATGGTGAATACCTGCAAAGCTTTAATTTCTATATTGAGTGACAGATTGTTAAGTAATTTGTGATAAAATAATGTAATTTATTCTACTATTTTCAAATGATAGTTAAAAAGTTACAAGTGGTAAGTTGGTTTTCATAATTTAATGATGACTATATATACTAATTAGGTTAAAGGTATCTATAATTTTGTTTGAAACCAATCTATAATTGAATTAACGACAAATGTATAATACTTTAAATATATTATACACTATTATAATAAGTGTCCTTTGTTAAGTCATTATACTTTTTCTAATTTTGACTTTCTCATATTTATTGTATACTAGCATTGTATTTGTAGTTTTTTGGTAGTACAAAGAGCTACATTTTTATTGCATTTTAAGTCACTCATTCCTGATCAGACCGAGAGGTAAATGTGTAGTACGGTCATACATGGTTGTCAACTAGAAGCATCTTTTATATATGAGAAAATTTCATTACATACTCTTGTGGTATATCATATTATCAAGTTTCACCCCTCTCGTATTTTCGTATAATTACATACCCTTATGGTGACTTTTTGTATCATCACATACCCCTTGCACTAACGAACGTTTGTGTGTCTCCGTTAACCCCCTCACGTGCATACCATGTGAGGGTATTTTGGTCATATTTTCTCTAAAACACCTTCTTATTCATCTTATTTTTCTTTTCCAGATCTAACGATCAACTGCAATATTTTTTTTTTATATCTTTATGTATCTATATTTATTTATATCTAATTCCAAACAAATCCAAGATCTAACAAATGCATGTGATTATTTAAAATGCTAACATATGATAATGAATCGACAATTCCAGAAATACAACCCTTTGCACAAAACAAAACCAAACACAAAAATCCGATTAATTATACATACATATATATACATACACATATACATTATACATACCTTCAAAGCAGGTGAATCACAAACCTAACAATATACAATATACAATCATTTATTTTTTGCTTCTCGAAATTGCAATGAGAAGACGATACACCACAAACCTAACAATTCAACCACCACAAACCACCAACCAGCCACCGCCAAAGAAAACCTAACAATTCAACCATCACAACCCACCAACCAGCCACCGCAAAAAAAAACGCCGCCATGGTATATATTTCGATATATATAGATCTGATATATATATACAGATCTGATATATATATATATATATATATATATATATATATATATATATATATATATCCGATCACCGAATAAGGGTTTGTCGGGTGGTGTCCTACAAATCTGTATCTCCGGCGGTGGTCGGAAAATTTGGAACTCCGACGGTGGTCGAGTGGTGTCCGCTTACAAATAGACGCCTGAAGATAGAGACACCAGTGGTGGTGTCCGATTTCCTCTTTGGGGTTGCTACTTCCGCTCATCAGATCTATTTTCTTCTGATTCATGTGTGTGAATATAAACATATGCGTGTGTACGGAGTATATATACATATGTACAGAGAAAGGGTGGTGGTGCGGTGGTGGTTGCCGACAGTGGTGGTGGCCGGCAGTGAGTAGGAGAGGAGGAGTTGGTGGTTGACCAAATGCTCATGATATATATGATGATGATGATGATTTATTTGTTAATAGAGATATATACAAATATAAATGTAGATACAGTGATTAGTGACATACATGTATAGATTAATTGTAGGGTAAAAGGAGTATGTTAAATGGGAATGACTAATATGACCAAAATACCCTCACATGGTATGCATGTGAGGGGGTTAACGGAGACACACAAACGTTCGTTAGTGCAAGGGGTATGTGATGATACAAAAAGTCACCATAAGGGTATGTAATGATACGAAAATACGAGAGAGGTGAAACTTGATAATATGGTATACCACAGGGGTATGTAATGAAATTTTCTCTTTATATATTCTCAGGGGGTCTTACATTAAAGCTACGTCCTCAACTAACTCATCTATTCGTCTAGGTCTACTTGTATGTTTTAGTTTACGAGAGAAAGGTACCGCGCGTTGCGGCGGTGATGGAGGTGATGGCGGGGTGATGATGTAATGGCGGTGGCGGTGGTGAGGTGATCTACCTGACGGGCTCCACCCTTAGCCGTACGGGATCTGCCATCGGATTTAAAATTTCGTCGAAAGTATATCGAATGACCTCTCTAATGAAAGAGCATGAAATTTTAAGAACACCCATATAATTTTATAATTTATCGATGTACGGTTTTCGAGATAAAAGATTTTGAATGAATTAGAGGAATAAAATAATTTATGGAGGAGAGAAAAAAAAAATGAGTGGTTGAGATTTGAGGAAGAGAGAAAGGGTATTATAGTTATTTAATTCTCCATTACTATTTAGCTGCCTATTATAATTGTTTTGCAACCATCACAAATTGGAGTGTTGGGTAAGTTTGATTAACATCTCGCTGCGGTGGTGCGACGATGGACTGGTAAAGAGGAGTTCCTCGGCTGGTGCATCGGTGGTGGTGGGTCTGACTGCAGGACTTCGGCGGCGGGATCCCGTTGTATAACGGGATTGGTTGGATCTGACTGTACAGAGGTGGTCGTCTTGCATTATCGGAGATTCAGAGATCCATTTGACGATAGATAGATGCACTATATATAAAATATATAGTAGATAGATATAGCGGTACATATACGCCGATATGGATACACGAAGTAATGTACTGAGTCATAAAACAATTGTTGGTAAATTGCATTTCATTTATTTGATTTTTGTTTTAAGAAATTGATTTTGCTTTTAAATTTTCAATTACTTTTCTGATTTTACCAAACAAAGAAATTATTAGATTTCTCTCAATTTCATTTCTCTGTTTCATTTCATTTCTCTGGATTCCTCCCTACCAAACGTACCCTTATAGTATTTTATTATACTTTTATGTGGTATATTTGTTGATATTAAAAGAAAAAAAATTCCGATGTGTTTTGTTTGGAGAATGGCCGGCGGGTGAATTGAAAAAGAAAGGGTTTGTGTCATTTTGTCATTTATTTAGTATACTGTATTATTTTATAACTTTTCATTTTAAACCCTTCAAGTATTGTGTATTTACAAATGGTTTAAAACTTTTATTTAAAAAACTAAAAATTTGATTTATGTTTATTTTCTAATTTTATAGTTTTTAAATTTTAATTAATGAAATGATTATTAAGCAAGTTTTTTAGTTTATTTGTTAAATAGTATGATTTTTGTAATAAATATAAAAAGGTGAAAAAGAAAATGGATCATTGAAAGTGTCACCTGACGCAAGTCGGCCCACTTTCCACAATCCACTCATTTCCACCTTTTCTGAAGGACAAATCTTCCTACCTAACATGCCACATGACGCAAGTCGCCCACCCTCCTCCATCACCACTCCTCTCACCCTAAGAACAGAAGTGAGTAAAAGGGGGGTGTTAGAAAGTTAACAAGGTGTAAGTGGCTAGTTGAAGAAGTCTTATCAATACAAATATTACCCTCAATCTTTACTCAACTGTCATCTTTGACTGCCACTTACCGCCTCAATATATTAAATGGAAACTTATACTTATTTTTAAAGAATTATAAGTTTTGAGGACAATTATTTGGGACGAAGATTTTCACCGCTAAGATCTTGAATTAATAATTATTCTCGATAGTCATATTTCTTGCATTAATGATTGGTTTAATTCAGGATCTTGACTTGCAAGATTCGTGATGGTAATTCTGAGATCAAGATACGTGCAAAATGTTATTAATATTATGTATTAACGCATTATGTTGGCGGGTCAAGACTCAAGATCTTGAGACTATCAAGATCATGATAATTATTAACAAATACGAAGTGTGTTTGTACAATTATATTTGGCAGGATAAAGAATAACATGGATTAGTCTTCTTGGAATCAAGTCAAAGGAATAATTCTCACATGAGAAAATAAGTCATAACGGTTGGAATACTTAGTCAACCTAGAAGATTGGAGCTGAGAAGACATTTGACCCATGCAAAATAGACTCAATGGTTATCAACAGTCAACACCAAGTCTTCGACTTAAAGAGCAAAACCAGGAGAATCTTATGGATATCGCATAAGTAGTTCAACGTTTATCATAAAATAAAATATATTTTAAAATAATCTAAGCGACTCATATAATTGTGTTATGATTACATAATTACCATTATGATAAAATAAATTAATGTGATATATATAAACATGGTATATTTCAAAGGATTATTATCTTTACTCCTTTATAAAGCATTTTTGGTATTTTATTTATGGTATGTCTTAAGAAATTAAGTATATTTTTCCCCCAAAAACCCCTTTCAGCATATTTATGGTTCCCAAAATGCCCCTCCACACACTACAACACTAAATTGCCATATCTACCCTTATAACAAATTGTCACTCCTAAAACAAAACTCCGCCGCAACGCGCGGGTATTATGCTCATACTTAATAAAGTACTTGGAATAGTGTATATTACAGTCACAAACCATTAGTTCATATCTAAGGAGCATTATCATGATACGATGAATAATAGTTTACCTAAGATATCATCCATATTTAATTAAATGGGTGTGTGGAGCATTAATCTGTTTACCTATTTAATGGGTTGTGGCATTAATAATATGCTTTCCAAAAATTATATGAGTATAGTATTACCGGTGCCATACTTACATGGAGGCCAAGGGTGGTCGTGACGACCTCATAGTATTTATAAAAATATATATTTCAATACTATTATTATTTATGAGTGTAATTTAACGTTTACATGTCACCCAACAAAACATGCATTTAAAATCTCATACATTCATTCTAGCTTAATTTAAAGTTACTGGTTTATTTCATACTCTTGTTAGTATCTTGTAAACTGTTCAGTCACTCAAGACCTAAAATCCTGGCTTCGTCACTAAGTAATTGAAGCATTTAACCGTAGACTTATTGAAACTCAACTTTCCATCCGTCAACTTTCTTCCTATTCTATCTGCAAATCTCTGAACTCTTAATGTTAACATTGCAAATTGCTAGTTCAAATCCATTTCCTCTAAGTCATCTGGATCAACTGTCTATAATCTTCTCTGATAAGATCTAGATCAGTCAACTTCCCTCCAATTATCTTTCCATGAGCAGCAACAATTAAAGCAAGCAAATCTAAATGTCCCTTAGTAGATCGAATACTCATATGCATGTTATTTAAAGTACCATTGGAAGACTTAACTGTTTGATTTCCCTTATACGGTGTAATCACGCTTTTTGGAGAAGATACATAGCAAACAATATTTTCAGCGTTGGTATCTTTGGTTTGAGTTTGATGATTGTCCATATGACGAGAAGATCGATGAAGAAGATCATGCGTTGTTCCAAGTTATACCCAAAATTTCGTTTATGTTCGTCCAGATCTGCGCAGCTGCGGGAAAACAGATGACACGAGTTCATTAACCGTTGGATCGCTCTGATTTTTGGATATGTTGTTCAAGACTCATCGAAGCACGGTCTGACCGTTTGGATTTTCGATTGGAGTTTTCTACAAGGAGTTATGATTTTCTGAAGTTTCTGCAGTTATTGAATCTTGTTCCTGGCGTTCAGAAAAGATTTTTCTCGAGGTGAAAAGTCCAAGATTGATGGCGTTAATGATTTGCTTTCGTTTGATTCCGGAGGTTTCGAGTCAAAACTCGAGGGAGAGTTTTTTTCAAGAGGCGAAGAATGATGACGGTCAAGTAGTTTTAAAGAATTTGTTGGGTTATGATTTCATAAATAATTTTAGGGATTATTAAATTATTAGGAAAGTGAAAGGTAGGTATTATTAAATATTAGTGTGCCTATATATTGGAACCTAAACTTTGTTACAAATGAGTTTTTTGGATAATGATATGAAAAATCTCTTTTTCTCTTTATACACAATTGTGTGTTTAGTGTGTGAAATCACCCTGATTATCGGTATTCTTTCTTGAATCAACGATAGTTAGAAGAGTTGTTCCTGGGTATTCTTTGAATCAACAGGTCCAATTATTTATCCTTTTTCCCCTACATCAAAAATTCGTAGTTGACTTGGGTCTTGGGTGGTTCGTTGTGGATTGTATTCACTATGCATGTGTATATATATGGCGTCATCTCAAACATAGATTCCATAAAGTGAAATAATGGCAGCTAAATTCATACTATTCTCCTTTCTCGTCGTAAAACTTCTCATAATTGTATTTTTACTTGGTGCAAAACAGATGCAGAATCGGTAGGTGTTTGCTATGGGCGAATGGGAGACAATTTATCCTCCCAACAAGACGTGATAAACCTTTACAAAATAAACGGCATAACCAAGATGCGATTATATGAACCTTATCAAGACACTCTTCAAGCCCTTGAGGGAACCAATATTCAACTTATTCTCGACGTTCCAAATACTGATCTTGAATCCGTAGCCAGTGGAGCAAAATATTGGGTTCAAAATAACATTTTAAGTTACCCTAGAGTCAATTTCCGATACATCTCTGTTGGAAACGAAGTTGATCCCAATAACGAAAGCAGGCGTTTTGCACGTTTTGTACTTCCAGCCATGAGAAACGTTCAAAAAGCCCTTCAAGATGCTGGTCTTAACCAAATCAAGGTCTCGACCTCAACCTACACAGGTCTTCTAAAAACCTCATGGCCACCTTCGAATGCTACATTCCATGACAATGTTATCGATTTTATCAAGCCAATAATTAGCTTCCTGGTTGAAAACAACTCACCAATGCTAGTTAATATCTTACCTTACTTTGCTTATATAGGGTCTAACCCTAAGATAAAACTATCATATGCACTTTTTACCAATCCCGGGGTAGAGTTTACCGATAATGGTCGTGATTACTATAATCTTTTCGATGCAATGCATGATGCTCATTATGCAGCTATGGCACCTTATAGCGGAAAAAAAGATCCGCCGCCCGAAATCATTGGTGGGGAATCTGGATGGTCATCCCGCCGCAAACGCCCTCCTGGCGCTACAAGAAGAAATGCAGAAACTTACTATAGAAATTTGATTGCACATGTCAAGAGTGGAAAAGGGACGCCTCTAAAACCAGGAAGATATATAGAAACATATTTGTTTGCAATGTTTGACGAAAATCAGAAACCGGGTGATGAGTCAGAGAAACATTTTGGGCTTTTCTATCCTAATGGAGTACCCAAGTATAACCTAACGTTTTGAGTATAAAATTCAAAAAGTCTGGTGAACTACAAATAAATAATGGAATAAAACGTATGTGTCTTATATTTTACAAGCATGTAATATCGTACTTTTGTTCTTATGTGTGAAAAATGTTTATTACAAACTAGAGTTAATTATGTATCGAATAATTAATGTTTATAACTAGTTCTTAAAAAGATGTATGTATTATAAACTAGAGTTAGTTAATTGTGTTTTGTAAACTATGCTTTGATAGCACTACTACATATTGGGGTATTTATTACTGTTAATATTACACGGTTGTGAAAACAAACTTGTAAAATGTTGAAAATTCAACACCTTACACATTTTTCAAGAGCCAGCCGTGTAAAAAATTGAACACGGAAATTCATAAATGGTAGTTTCCCGAAACCATGTCAAACCGTATATAATGCTATAAGCTATAAATAAAGTAATTATCTTTGAACAAAAATAAAACAACAACCCTTTTTTTAAAATCTCAATTAAGGAATTGAAGTACTTAAAATACCTCTCTCCTTTATTCATTAATTTAAACATCTCTACCTATCCTTAATGAAATAATTTATAACATAAATCCCTCAATCCTTAAAATAACTACACTATCTCCTTTAACATCAATTACTTTTACAATCACCACCATTGCCGCCACACGACCTGTCACCACCGCCACCCATCGCCGCCACCACCGCCCCGCGCCACTACCACCATCGTCGCCGCATTACACAGGCATATGACTCGTCTTTGAATAAAAGGAAGTGAGATGAAAGTGTTGGTAACACGTGAATCCAACATCACTTCATACACTTAAAAATTACAACATTAGGTAGCAACAATCTGTTGGGATACAAATCCCATAATTTAGTAATGTAATAATGGAAGTGCTTGTTGTATGTAGTTCAACGCACTCAGTTGTTCTTATTGATTCACTTAACAAGAAAAGTTCAAGAAGTTCGAAGAATTACTTAAAGATATGTCATGACTCGCTGATGTGAAATCAATGCTCGTGACTCAGAATCGGGACAAGAGAACCAAGTCTTTGGTCAGCGAGTGTCGACAAATTACTCGCTGACCCATTATAGCATATGACAAGAATTGGGCGTCAAAACGATTTTGTAAGTCCCAACTCAAGGTACATCGAAAGACACCTCTATGTCGATGGTAAAATATATTAAGTATGTCCAGTGGAGCTTGACTGTTGCCAAGTACTGGATAGTTTAACAAATACTATGAAGTAAATAACTGAACTAGACAATTGCAATATAAATACATAAACTAAAACTAGTGGAACACAATTTAATTTTCAAATGTATTTTATTTCTTAATGTTAAATAAAATACAAGATTGTTGCGGAACAAGATAATACAACTAAATGTAAATATTCTAATAACCTATTAAATACAAGTGATCTATACTTGAAAATTCTCTTCTACAGTCGAAACACTTAAAGTTGTGAAACGTTCCTTTTTATGATTGAAAGAATATTGCAAAAGTTTACCAAGAGAGCAAAAGTCTTGGAGGTGAAAAACTAGGTTGTGCAAAGACTTCTATTTATAGGCAAAAAAAGTATTAGGGTGATTAAAGTAATTACATTTAATTCCTTAACATGTTTTTTTAAAGTAAGGTATAAAGTTACATTGGATGTGACATGTCTTACTTTATACCAACTACCTTTACACACAAATGTACTTTCGTACAGACAACATGTATTGTCCGGACAAAGGTGTGTAAAGCTAAAAAAGTATTCCTCGTAATCAGTGTAAAGATTTGTAAGTACTTTACACTAATGGATGCTCCATTATAGATCTGAGTAAAACATTCACTGGGCTTTGCTGCTGGAAATGTTTTCTTTCTTCCAATATATGTCTTTGACTTCAACTGGAATGTCTTAAGTTCACTACCAGATCTGGACTGGAGTGAAGCTCCAGCGACACTAATTGTATATTGTTCACATGCCTTCAATTATTTCTGGACAAATCTTCTATTGAAGCCAGTCCAGTGGGTGGCTTTGCTAGAAATACTCAAGTATATGCAAGATGACTTGACATGCACTTTACGGCCGCATTAAAGACCTGATGACCGTGCATCATCAAGCATTAAATGTTGTTGTGGAATTCTCATCAAGCAATTAATTACCAAGGGTGGGACTCCAGTAAAACGATTGACATGTGGAATCCACTCAAAACGACAATGATAACTTTTTTCTATAAATAGAGACACTTCTGCAATGTATAAAGAGAATGAGGAAAAACTTATTTGTATCACATAATACTTTGTATTTTTTTTTCCTTAGCATGTACTCCTTGAACTGGATTAGCGACTACTTGCTGACCTGCCTCGACTGTTGAAATTGTGTGAACTTTCGTATACCCGACTAACCGTATGTCTTCGGATCTTTGAGCCCGTAGGGTCATACACAATAGAACATCTATAATGTTTAACCATAAAGCTATGGAATGATATTTGATCATTTACGCATTTAATTAAATAGTATTTAATTAAATTATACGTTTATAAATTAACGCGAGTTAATTAAGGATAAACGGATAAACCGAAAAATGTTATTTATAGTAGTCGATTAAAGTTAGTTTTAATTGATTGATAAATAACTTACTAATTAAAAGTAGTTTAATTAATTAAAGAACGAATTGCATTTTTGGTCCCTGTGTTATCACGCATTTTGCAGGTTTGATACAAAAGTGTGCAAAGTCGCGAAACGCATCCCTGTCATATCACACCTGTTGCAAATTTGGTCCAAAGTTAACTTTCCGTCTATTTTTACCGTTAATGGCATCATGTGCCCCTCACGTGAGGGGCAATATTGTCTTTTCATATAAATCAGGACTATTCTTGCAACTCACCCAAAGTTGTTTTGGTAAGCAAAAGTAGTTCAGAACAATACAAGAGTAGCATCTGTATGGATTGAAGTAAATAAACATAATGGATTGAAATAAAGTAAATAAACATAATGGATCGATTGAAGGAAAAAAAGGATGCAAATCCAAAAATATCTACAAAACAAACCCAACACACCATATATATAGATCCATACATATATATAATAGAAATTAGATATATAGATATACATATATGTATATATATAGAGAGAGATAGAAAGTGAATGCAGTGGTGATGAGGGGGTGGTGATGGCCGAGCATGGTGGTTTTCGGAAGTGGTGGTGGTTGGGAGCGGTGATAGTGACGGTTTGTAAACACTTCCGAAATCCGGCCACCTGAAGCAACCTGTCGCCGCTGCCGCTTCAAAGGCCACCACCGTCACGAAGATCCGGCCATTACAACCACCTCTAAACATGTTTCTTCTTTTTTCCGATATCTATACCAATCAGTAGATTTTTTCGTTTCCAGATCTATGCCACCATTACCTGTCGTCTTCTCCTCAATGTCGTGTGGACGATGATGATGTCGGAGACGGTTCTGATTGCCTTCTCCATTTGTGCAGCTCAGCCATTTATTATTATTATTATTATTATTATTATTATTATTATTATTATTATTATTTTTTTTTTTTTTTTTTTTTTTTTTTTTTTTTTTTTTTTTTTTTATAAATCATCACTTTCATTAGAAAATAATAGGATTTACAAGAAATTAGTGGGAACCCGAGATACTATCTGGGCCCCCACTCCTCTAGCTATAGCAAAACTAATCCTATTAAATATATGAGCAGCAGCACGTGCTCCGATGTCTTGAGTCACTGAGAACTTCCGGATTCGCTTGAGCAGGGTCACCGCATCCTTTTCAAGTTCTCCAAAGGAAGAAAAGGAGAAGGGGATAAAACCATATCCAATACCTGCACACTTAGCCTTATACTTATCTCGTTTACGTTGTGCAGCCTCAATCACTGCGCGACCAGGCGCAAAGTCAACCATACCGGTCTGTGTCAAGGGCGATGACCCTGTCAAATCGATGCATACATCAAGCCCTCTATCCCATGAGTAAAGCAATATATCAGCTGGGCGTAAAGGGTTGTCTCTTTCACCAGTAAGCCCAATATCCACTTCTTTACGAGCTGAAACCCCAGACCTAGAACAAATGTCAACCAAGGTATCACGCACCACATTATGTCGGTGCTTAATACCAATCAAACCAGCACATGAGACAGCATGGTCTCCATAAATATCCCCTGGAAATACCCTGGAACAAGCTGAGCACGGCATCTGCACAGAAAATAGGGGGACACCTAGACGATAGCATAGAACACACCGGTAGGTCCTAGCATTCATAGTTTGTCCCAAACCAGATATAGGAACCACTCTAAGCCAATTCGAAGTGTAGTCTTCCATTTGGGATTTCCATAATGCCATCTGTCGAGAAGATAGAGAAAAAGTGGATTCAACCGTTTGAGTAACACGAGTGAAATATATATCTGCAAGTTTCTTCATGAGTTTGGGAGCAGCGATCTCACTTCGATTACTCAAAAGGTCTATCGTCATTTTCGCATTAAAAGCACACAAGGCATCATTAAAGGAAGGCCCGAGAGTTAGAATACCAGAATGTCGGAGCAGCTTAGTTTGCAAGACATCAGATTGGAGTCTAGATGCAAGGAATGCATAGTGCAAGACATCACCTGCAGAATAAACACCAAGGCCCCCATATGCAAAGGGTAGGGTGGCGAGCCTCCATGCCAATTATTATTATTATTATTATTATTATTATTATTATTATTATTATTATTATTATTATTATTATTATTATTATTATTGCTGCTTCTGTTTATTATTATTATTATTATTATTATTATTATTATTATTATTATTATTATTATTATTATTATTATTATTATTATTATTATTATTATTATTATTATTATTATTATTATTATTATTATTATTATTATTATTATTATTATTATTATTATTATTATTATTATTATTATTATTATTATTATTATTATTATTATTATTATTATTATTATTATTATTATTATTATTATTATTATTATTATTATTATTATTATTATTATTATTATTATTATTATTATTATTATTATTATTATTATTATTATTATTATTATTATTATTATTATTATTATTATTATTATTATTATTATTATTATTATTATTATTATTATTATTATTATTATTATTATTATTATTATTATTATTATTATTATTATTATTATTATTATTATTATTATTATTATTATTATTATTATTATTATTATTATTATTATTATTATTATTATTATTATTATTATTATTATTATTATTATTATTATTATTATTATTATTATTATTATTATTATTATTATTATTATTATTATTATTATTATTATTATTATTATTATTATTATTATTATTATTATTATTATTATTATTATTATTATTATTATTATTATTATTATTATTATTATTATTATTATTATTATTATTATTATTATTATTATTATTATTATTATTATTATTATTATTATTATTATTATTATTATTATTATTATTATTATTATTATTATTATTATTATTATTATTATTATTATTATTATTATTATTATTATTATTATTATTATTATTATTATTATTATTATTATTATTATTATTATTATTATTATTATTATTATTATTATTATTATTATTATTATTATTATTATTATTATTATTATTATTATTATTATTATTATTAATATTATTATTAATATTATTATTATTATTATTATTATTATTATTATTATTATTATTATTATTATTATTGTTATTATTATTATTATTATTATTATTATTATTATTATTATTATTATTATTATTATTATTATTATTATTAATTAGTAATTATATTATTATTATTACTATTATTATTTTTATTATTATTATTATTATTATTATTATTATTATTATTATTATGATATATGTATTTGGGTGAGTTGCAAGAATAGTCCTC
>CM067167.1:68413534-68416571 GCA_034093135.1 Erigeron breviscapus
CTCCGGGGTTAGATCTCATCGGCGATGACAAGATCATGGAGTATGTATGGGTGGCCTAAACTCTCATGTGCAAATCTAACACCGAACTTCTTTGAATTTGATCGAAAATGTGAAAATCGCCAAATATTCAGGTTGACTAATTTACTATTATGTGTGCTAATTAAAAATTTCTGTACATCAAACAATATGAACAAACATTTTATGGCATAATAAACTGAACAAATATTTTTAATAAATTATGGATAATTATTGCCAAGAACTCAAATAGTTATTTGAGAGCTGCTTGTAAATACTTTTTCATACTTATACTATCAATAACTGTATTTATGAATAGTGATCGTGAATAGTGACCGTGAATAGTGAACGTGAATAGTACCGTGAATAGTAACGGTGAATATTAAAGATAAAAAGTAAATTTTAAATAGTAAAGGTAAAAAGTAAATTTTAAATAGTAAAGGTAAAAATAAATTGTAAATAGTAAAGGTAGAAAGTAAATTGTAAAAAGGTAATAAACTAAAATAATATAAAGGTGGGACCCACGTCAAATAATTTAAACTCAACGTTGAATCTGATTTCCGAATAAATTCAAAAGTGAATAGTGATGAATAGTAAACATCGCTTTCATACTTTATTCTTATAATATAAACGTCCAAAACCCGCTCACAGGGGTTAGTTGAGTAAACATTATTAAAATGAAAGTTGTAGATCTTAATTTTCTGATCTTATAGAAACTTGAATTTTCTCAATAGGAGCCCGTATGCATAATTTAGGATTAAAACAATGTATAAATATATACTACTAGTATAAAAGAAATCTATCATTAGAAACGTCCAAGAGGTAGTGGGAAACACACTTTTATCTACTTTATAATTTAAAATTTATAAATTATAGATCACGGGTCTAATTTGCTAAGTGTATGGACAAAAAGAATACTATATATATACATATCCCTTATTCATGATTAACTTTATAATATAATAATAATAATAATATTAAGAACGTCCGTGTTGATTTTTTTCCGTTGAATTCTCCTACGCTTTTTTATTCTAAATTGGCGAGTAAGTATAATATTAAAATAATTCAAACGAACGAATTCGTTCGCCTATAAATAGCCGACGATATTAAACCATAAAACTCGTACCAACATATATTCACTTCTATATTTCTCTCTTATAATTACACAAGACTAAGTAATCTTTCTTCTACAACACTAAGGTGAGTCTTCATACTCCCTTTTCAATTATTTATACATTTATTTGGGGACTGAGATACATGCAATAAAACTACTTGTTATACTTATATGTATATTTTCAAAGTTATATACTTATATGTATATTTACAAAATTATATATATATATTATATATATTTTGTAACTCCACTTTATTTATTTTACCTTCGGGTAAAATACAAACTCTTTACTGTTATGATGAACACAAGTATTCCAGAAATGTATATATGGTTGATTCTAAGTTGCTTTGTTCACTCAAAGTCCTCACTATCATGAACGATTAATTATGGAAACATAAACGTGGGTATATTGAATAGTACTATTGGGGTAGGCACCCCCATTCGTGTTGGTCATACCAACTGGATACGGATGCATTATATTTGGAAAGCTTAGGGTACCCTGAACAAGGTACCTACTCTGGAGGCAAATAAACACACACTTGTCTAGTTTCGGTTCATGAGCTTAGAACTTGATGTATACAGTATCTACTCTTATATTCTATTTGATCCATTGTGTGATCAAATAGTTATTTTAAATCTTGTGGTTCATACTCTATATTTTAATTAAAAACATATGATACTCTTTGCTAATATTGTATCATAACTATTTGACATTGCGGTAAGGCAATGGTCACACTGAACTCTGGCATTTTGTGAAACTATATTTTTCTATATGAAAAACTTAT
Source organism: Erigeron breviscapus (assembly GCA_034093135.1). Taxonomy (NCBI): domain Eukaryota; kingdom Viridiplantae; phylum Streptophyta; class Magnoliopsida; order Asterales; family Asteraceae; genus Erigeron; species Erigeron breviscapus. The sequence continues at coordinate 68,415,449 of CM067167.1, forward strand.
GGAACTCACCAACTTTATGTTGACGTATTTTAGCATGTATTCTCAGGTAACTAGACGATACACTATACATGGGACACTTTCCGCTGCATACAACATACTGGACCCTGGCCTACCCTCAGACTCTAGTAAAGACTCATCAAATTGCTAAAGTCTCAAGCTACTGTTTAATATTGTTTAATATTAAATAAATGTTTTCAATAATAATATCTTTCATAAATTGTAATATAAATTTGTGAACAATGTTTTTATAAATGTATTTTAAAACGACAACGTTTTGTGTCGTTCAGTATATCTTGTGTTGTGAATCCATGTACGTCGCACCCCGTCTAGGGCGGGTGTGACAGATTGGTATCAGAGCCCAAGTTATAGTGAACTAGGTAGCAAATTGATGGACCTAGACTATAACCCCATATAGAACAACACCCACATACATGCATAATTTTATGAATAATCCCTACTTGATTATATATGTTTAGAATATATAATTTAATGTATATTATATATATATGTATATATATTATATATTATATATATTATATTATATATATATTTAATATATATATATATATATATAGCAACAGAATAATGTCGGGATTCGTAGTGGAATACTTATCCGACCGTGAGGAAGAGATTACGTCTCGATCACCTCCACCTGTACTTGAACCCTCCGACTCTCCTAGTCATATAGTAAATCAGCCAATGGAGGAGACCGATCACGTTGGAGAAGAAGCTGATAACGCACTTGTCCCTGGACCAAACACTACTGTCACCACTAATGCTTTTACTAGCACTACGCCTACTTTACTTTTTCAAATCCATCGGGGAAGGTCCTTCAAGCTCACCTCGATCTTTAATACGAAGGATCCGAACGCCTAGATATCCGATGTTTAACCACCCTCAGTCACGACGTGCTCGACTTACTCATCCTGAACCACCCGCTCAGCGGCTGCGGAGATCTATTAATGCTATACCAAGATTCCTGGCGAATGGAGATTTGAAGAAGGACTCCTTAACTCTGACCGGTTCAGAAGAGCCAACGGTCCAACCAATATTCCTGCATTAACTATGGAACCTTTGCATGACACTGTCCCTACATTGGTCCTACGCATAGTCCGAGCAGAAA
>CM067167.1:68431433-68461433 GCA_034093135.1 Erigeron breviscapus
CAAACGTCTATTTTATAATCTATAATTATTTAACTTAGACCTCAATCTATTCAAACGTCTATATATAATTTACGAAGAATCCATAAAAAATACGACATAAACATGCAACGCACGGGACTAACCTAGTTATATATATTTATAGATACACAAAATGATAGCTGATTTAGTTAAGATAAGAAATAATTTGGCATTTCTTTAAAGGGCATAAAGTTTAATAAATTGTATATAACAAGCATTTATACCCGGGCGTTGCCCCGGGAGAAAAACAAAACTCTCGTGATAAAAGTTAAAAAACATTAAGCTGAAAACCAAATTTTCGTGCCAAAAGTTAAGAAACTTTGGTGGATAAAGTTAAAAAACTCGAAGTTATGCAAAAAAAAGTAGCTAAGATGAAACTCTGGCGGCAAAAGTTTTAGACTTTTAGTTAGCTGTCTAATTACGGAGGCAAAAAGTATAATTTTTTTTTCTTTTTTTAAATAGCTTTTGTAGAAAAGGGGAAAAATAATTAGAGAAAAAAAAAGAACCATTTATACCCCGGCGTTGCCCCGGGAGAAAAACAAAACTCTCGTGATAAAAGTTAAAAAACATTAAGCTGAAAACCAAATTTTCGTGCCAAAAGTTAAGAAACTTTGGTGGATAAAGTTAAAAAACTCGAAGTTATGCGGAAAAAAAAGTAGCTAAGATTAAACTCTGGCGGCAAAAGTTTTAGACTTTTAGTTAGCTGTCTAATCACCGAGGTAAAAAGTATAATTTTTTTTTTTAAATATTTTTTGTAGAAAAGGGGGAAAAATTAGAGCAAAAAAAAAAAAAAAAGAAAAAGACAAAATAGGAAAAAGACAAAATAAGCCGGTACTGTTCATGGCTTGAGCCGATGAGCCGAGCCGCCGAGCCGGTTACTATTCAAGGCTTGGCTTACTATTCATAAGCCAAACCTTAAATGTTATATATATATATATACATAATATATATAATATATATATACAATTTTGCCTTTTTATATATATATATATATATTTATAGATACACAAAATGATAGCTGATTTATAAGATAAGAAATAATTTGGCATTTCTTTAAAGGGCATAAAGTTTAATAAATTGTATATAACAAGCATTTATACCCGGGCGTTGCCCCGGGAGAAAAACAAAACTCTCGTGATAAAAGTTAAAAAACATTAAGCTGAAAACCAAATTTTCGTGCCAAAAGTTAAGAAACTTTGGTGGATAAAGTTAAAAAACTCGAAGTTATGCGGAAAAAAGTAGCTAAGATGAAACTCTGGCGGCAAAAGTTTTAGACTTTTAGTTAGCTGTCTAATTACGGAGGCAAAAAGTATAATTTTTTTTCTTTTTTTAAATAGCTTTTGTAGAAAAGGGGAAAAATAATTAGAGAAAAAAAAAGAACCATTTATACCCCGGCGTTGCCCCGGGAGAAAAACAAAACTCTCGTGATAAAAGTTAAAAAACATTAAGTTGAAAACCAAATTTTCGTGCCAAAAGTTAAGAAACTTTGGTGGATAAAGTTAAAAAACTCGAAGTTATGCGGAAAAAAAAGTAGCTAAGATTAAACTCTGGCGGCAAAAGTTTTAGACTTTTAGTTAGCTGTCTAATCACCGAGGTAAAAAGTATAATTTTTTTTTTTTAAATATTTTTTGTAGAAAAGGGGGAAAAAATTAGAGCAAAAAAAAAAAAAAAAAAAAAAAAAAAGAGCAAAATAGGAAAAAGACAAAATAAGCCGGTACTGTTCATGGCTTGAGCCGATGAGCCGAGCCGCCGAGCCGGTTACTATTCAAGGCTTGGCTTACTATTCATAAGCCAAACCTTAAATGTTATATATATATATATACAAATATATATATATATCATACTATATATATATATATATATATATATACTATATATATATATATTTATAGATACACAAAATGATAGCTGATTTAAATATGATAAGAAATAATTTGGCATTTCTTTAAAGGGCATAAAGTTTAATAAATTGTATATAACAAGCATTTCTACCCGGGCGTTGCCCCGGGAGAAAAACAAAACTCTCGTGATAAAAGTTAAAAAACATTAAGCTGAAAACCAAATTTTCGTGCCAAAAGTTAAGAAACTTTGGTGGATAAAGTTAAAAAACTCGAAGTTATGCGGAAAAAAGTAGCTAAGATGAAACTCTGGCGGCAAAAGTTTTAGACTTTTAGTTAGCTGTCTAATTACGGAGGCAAAAAGTATAAAATTTTTTCTTTTTTTAAATAGCTTTTGTAGAAAAGGGGAAAAATAATTAGAGAAAAAAAAGAACCATTTATACCCCGGCGTTGCCCCGGGAGAAAAACAAAACTCTCGTGATAAAAGTTAAAAAACATTAAGTTGAAAACCAAATTTTCGTAGCAAAAGTTATGAAACTTTGGTGGATAAAGTTAAAAAACTCGAAGTTATGCGGAAAAAAAAGTAGCTAAGATTAAACTCTGGCGGCAAAAGTTTTAGACTTTTAGTTAGCTGTCTAATCACCGAGGTAAAAAGTATAATTTTTTTTTTTTAAAATATTTTTTTGTAGAAAAGGGGGAAAAAATTAGAGCAAAAAAAAAAAAAAAAAAAAAAAAAAAATAGAAAAAGACAAAATAAGCCGGTACTGTTCATGGCTCGAGCCGCTGAGCCGAGCCGCCGAGCCGGTTACTATTTAAGGCTTTACTATTCATAAGTCAAACCTTAAATGTTATATATATATATATATATATTATATATATATATATATTATATATATATATAAAAAAAAAAGAGTTAATTACAGAAATCGTCCCTGTCGTGGTACCCAACTTGCAGGTTTCATCCCTACCTTTCATAAATTACAGTTTTAGTCCAAAATAGTTTCCTCCGTCAACACTTTTAGTCCTTCCCTTAAACGGCCGTTTAAAACCATGACACGTGATCCGCACGTGATGGTTAGTTTCGTAATTTGGCATAATAATAGCCAATAAATACCCCGACCTACCACTCCATCTTCAACAATCGTCCTTCAGATCGACATTTTCCCTCTCTCTCTACCTTTCTCTTTCTAAAACCTTTTCCCTCCATAAACAAAATACCCTAAATATATTTTGATCTGATTCAAATGCCCTAAATATATTTGATCTGATTCAAATGCCCTAAATATATTATTGAAGAAAATGGTGGTTAGCGAGTGGCATTTTCGTGATGACAAAAACCCTAAAGCTCTGGATTATGCAATGGGGGAATATGGTATGTTTTTTATTTTATTTTTTTATTTATTAAAAGTTATAATTTTTTGTATCCATTCATTAATATGACAAAAACCCTAAAGATGTGGATTATAATGAATTTTTATTTTATTTTTTTTAATTTAATCTGCAGAAGCATCAAAAGGGGGGTTGTTTGCTTTGAAAATCCATCATGGTGGAGCATTTACTGAGTGGCCAGATAGAAGATACGTGAATGGTAAGATCTCATATGTGGACTTTGTGGATATTGATTTGTTTTCTGTATTGGAGTTAGATGCAATGATGCTTGAACTAGGTTACAAAATAGGACAGATAATGTATTACCATTATTTAACTCCAGAAGGCAACTTAGATTCTGATTTACATGAATTAAGCACAGATGAAGATGTTCGTGCATTACACAAATTAGTTGCAATGAACAGATTGTTTGAGGTTTCAGTTTACATTGAACATGGGTTTACAAACTTGAACAATCCTTATGACTCACCTAGAAGGGGGAAGGGTAGTGTAACCATTGTGGATATAACTGACACTGACATAAATGAGGAAATGGTTGTTAAGTCTAATGCTATTAGGGGTAGTTCATCTAAGTTAATGTTAGAATGGCAAAGAACTGATAATAGTGAACAAGTGAAAGTGCCAACTGACAAGGGGAAGGGTAAGACTGTTGAGAATGATATGCCATATGATAATCTGGATTTAGATAATTGTATTACATTTGATGATGTGCATATAGTGGAGAATGAGACAGTTGACAAGGATAATGTGAAAGTAGAACAGGGTGGAAAGCAGTCAGTTGACAAGGGTAAGAGTGTTGAGCATGATGACAATGAGGGTAGTGGGGATGAAGAGAGTGAGGGTAGTGGGGATGATGACAGTGAAGACAGTGATTTCATGGCTGATCCAGATAATGAGATAGATGATTATGAAGTTGACATGAGGCACTATCATATGAATATTGATCCAGATGTGGAGTATATGGGTCCTCCCCCTGAGGTTAATGTGATTCCTAATCAGGATTAGCCTAATGCAGATGATGATGAGAATGATCTTGGTGTGATAAATACTGAGGAATTTTCAAGTGGTGATGAACAAGGTAGTGACATAGAATCTGCAAGAGCTAATTTCTTAAGAAGTTTAAGAAAGAAACAAAGGGAGAATGATAATGAGACATTTCAACTAGGACAGACATTTGGGACTCCCCAAGAGGTGAAAGAGTTGGTCAGGAACCATTCTGTAGAAACTAGGAGAATGTTGAAGATGGTTAAAAATGACAATAAAAGAATAACTGTCAAGTGTTTTGGTAGCATACCAATATTTGGAGATGGTGGGCCAGTTGGTGGGCTTGATGGTGGGCTTGATGCTGGGCCAGTTGGTGGGTCAGATGATGGGCCAAGTAAGGTTCAGAAGGGTTCAAATAAAAAGGGTCTAACCACAAAGAAGAGTCCAACCAGAAAGAGTCCAACCACACAGAAGAGTCCAGTTAAAAAGGGTCCAAGTCAAAAGAGTCCAACCTCAAGTAGTCCAAAAAAGATTCCCAAAACACCTGCCACCAAAAAGAAAGTTGACCCAAACAGCATTCAATGTCCTTGGTATTTACATGTTAGTAAAATAAACCAATCTGCCACATGGATGGTGAAAACAATAAATTCCACCCATACTTGTATCCAATCTAGGGTAATACCAGCCTGTACTCAAACCTATTTAGCAAAACAAGTCCACCAACAGTTGGCAACCAATCCTGAAATACCCCCAGCAGCATTACAAGAAGAATTGTCAAGGAAATTGGAAGTTGGGATTTCATGGATGAAAGCATTCAGGGCTAAGCAAAAGGCTGAGAAATCATTAAAGGGAGACTACCAAAAACAATACCTGATGCTGAGGGATTACTTACAAGAGTTGCAGAGAGCAAACCCTAACACCACAGTTAGGTTGGAGGTGGAAAGACCAACAGATCACAACTCAGTTACAAGGCAATTTAGGAGAATTTATATATGTCTGGGTGCTTGTAAAGACTGTTACAAGGCTTGTATGAGGGAGATTATTGGGTTGGATGGATCTTTCATGAAGGGGCCATATCCTGGATGGGTTCTAACTGCTGTAGGCTTGGATCCAAACAATGGGATATATCCATTGGCTTATGGCATTGTTGAAGCTGAAACAACACTCTCTTGGACTTGGTTTTTGACATGTCTAGGTGAAGACTTGGATTTGTCTCCACAATCAAACTACACCTTCATTTCTGATAGACAAAAGGTATACTTTTCTACTTTCAATTATGTATTGCAATATTTTTTAGTATAAATCTGGTTTGGTGTAGTATAATTATGTATAACCAGGGAATCATACCAGCCATTGCAAGATTGTTCCCATCAGCTGAACATAGATATTGTCTCAAACACATCCATGAAAATATGAAGTCACAGTGGAGGGGCAAAGCTTTCAAAGACTGCCTTTGGAAGGCTGCAATTTGTACAACAGTTCCACAATTTCAGAGGGCAATGGAAGCTTTGAGAAGGTTGAACCAAGAATGCTTTGACTGGGTTTCAAAAATTCCTCCAAGCCATTGGTCTAGATCACATTTCACAGGTATAATTTCTTTAAGTTTTGTATAATTTCTTTAAGTTTTATATAATTTCTTTAAGTATTGTATAATTTCAGAGTATATAATTTCACTAAGTTTTGTAAAAATTTTGTAATTTTGTAACATGATTATTACAAATTGGTACAGGGAGAGCAAAATCAGATATCCTGCTGAATAATTTATGTGAGGTCTTTAATAGAAGGTTGTTAAAAGCTAGGGAAAGCCCAATTATAAAGTGTTTAGATTTCATTAGGGAGTACATGATGAGAAGGATAGCTTTGGTAATCAAGCTGGGAATTAACAAGTGTATTGGACCATTGACACCATCAGCAGCTAAGTTGTTAGAAGTTTCTAAGAAAGATGCATCTAAGTGTACACTAATCTGGGATGGGGCTGTTGGATATCAAGTAAGTGGTCCATGGGGTGACCAATGTGTGGTGGATGTGTCACTTAGGACATGTACTTGTAGGAAATGGGAATTAACAGGAATTCCCTGTCTACATGCTGTTGCTGCAATTTTTCATATGGGTGTCTCTGGATTGAAGCCTGGCATACCAGAAAGCTGGGTGCATCAATGTTATTGGCTTGAAACTTGGAAAAAAGTGCACTCATACAAGATAGGTGGAATCAATGGTTCAAACATGTGGGAGAAATCTAGAATTCCAACAACAATAACACCCCCAGTGCATCATACTCCTGTTGGAAGACCAAAGAAAAAAAGGAAGAGATCATTCTATGAGGAAAGCATGGTTTAGACATCTGCCACTAAGGGTAGGAAACTGAAGACTCTTACTTGCTCACTATGTGGTAATCTGGGCCATAATTCAAGAGGTTGTAAGGGTCAGGGAGGTGGTCCAGGCAGTGCAGGGAGCTCAAGAATGGGGGCTACTCAGACTCAACCATCTCAGAGTCAACCAACCCAAGGTCAAGGAGGTGGTGGTGCAGGCAGCTCAAAGAGGGTTACAAGGCAGAGTCAACCATCTCAAAGTCAACCAACTGAAGCTTATGCTCAACCAAGTCAGGGTCAAACAAGCCAAAGTCACAGTAATGTTAATTCCCCCCCTAGATTCACAAAAAGGATGGCTGCTAGATTGTCTCCAGATCAAGCATTCAGAGCTCCATTCAAAGCTCCATCCAGGAAGAAAAAGTAAACTAGGATGGTTTGTGTAATATTAGGATGTTTATGTATGCTTTTGTTGTCAATTGGCAGTGTGCCAATTTGACAATTTGGATGTTTTAGTAAACTTGGATTACTGTAATATTAGGATGGATGTTTATGTATGCTTTATCAAACAATGTTTTATCTATGGATAATGTTTTTGATGTCAATTTGGTTATGAAGTATCTTTCAATTTCTTGATGTCAATTATCTTTCAATTTAGGCAGTGTTATGTATCTTATTTGTAACCATTTTTTGGTAATTTGACTTTATATAGTCAAAACACTTGCAAAATTAACAATTTTCTGCTACTAACAAAACATTTTCTCCATTTCCATAAACAATTACATAAACAACTTCTGCTACATTTCCATAAACTTGAATACTACAATTAAATTTACATGAACTTTAAAATTACATTAATTGCTTATTTTCTTATCCACTAATAAGTAGATATAACATCAGAAACACAACCACCATTGACAAAAAAAGATACTTCCTTAATCGATTATTTTCTTGATTCTTCATTCTTACTTCATTCTCTAGTGCATTCTTAGCCCTTAACAGCCCTGGAATAATGTCCATAGATCGATCACACATAACTGGATCATACCACCCAATAAAACTAGTACAACGCGAATCCCTTTTAGGGCAACTGTAAAACCTCCTTCCAGGGTTTCGTGGTGTCCAAGATGTTCGAATCACAACAATCGAACCACAGCTACAATGGACCATTTTTCGTGACCTAGATCGTATTTGAAGAACAGATGAGGGAGAAAAGTGAGAGAAAGTAAGAGAGAGGTAAGAGAGAGAGTGAAAATAAGGGTTTTTTTGGTAGGTCGGGGTATTTATTGGCTATTATTATGCCAAATTACGAAACTAACCATCACGTGCGGATCACGTGTCATGGTTTTAAACGGCCGTTTAAGGGAAGGACTAAAAGTGTTGACGGAGGAAACTATTTTGGACTAAAACTGTAATTTATGAAAGGTAGGGATGAAACCTGCAAGTTGGGTACCACGACAGAGAGACGATTTCTGTAATTAACTCATATATATATATATATATATAATTTATAGAAATTTACTTCCTCGTGTTTTCAACTTTGAAAGAACGAATGCAATTAAAAATACTCAGTGGATGCCACTTTTAGATCAAAAGGGAAGTAACGGAGAGAATTTTTCATAGTGTGTTCCACGTAATGCTTTATATATTCGTTTTTATAGTCACATTCATTTAGCGTTTTGATGGAAACTTTCACTCAAATTATTCATGCACTCATGATTTTGATTGTTTTTCAATTTACCCATTGATTTTAAATGAAAAAAAAAAAAAACTAACGTTTGGATGCGTTGAAAGAGTCGTGCTATAGACACTGCTGTAGCATTTTACCCTAAATATATCTTCCCTTCTCTCTTCCTATTTATATGGTTTATAAGTTTTCTCCCACAACACAATCACAAATCCTATACATCATTTACGTAGTTTTTCCTAAAGCCAACTTTACTTATACCAAACCATCTTTTTCTTATCTAACCTCCAAAGAAATTAATTATGGAGGAAATTATGGACACAGCTATGGTACGCGGCTCAACAAGTCGCTATATCAAACTTCTTGAAAAACTTGGCCACGATTACAACGTTCCTTTGGAGGTGACAAGATCTTTGATGAATTTCACCGGAACAGTATTCCAAGCGGAGCTAGGAAACAACTACACCAAACCTATTTCCTGGATTGGGCTGTATATCGCGGCAGCGTCTCTTGTTTGTGTCTTTGCAATGGCGGCTGACTTATTGCATGGTCTACGAAACCAAAAGCTTTGGTTTCCATGTAAGTACTTCATTACTAATGCTGCTTTTCTTTCTGTTATATCTGCTGCAATGAAGTTACCCATGGATATTACCACTTCAATGCCCGGTAATGTAGACCAAGTGACAAAGCTTGGAAGTATGGCTTTTTTGTGCACCATGATGGCTAACTTCTTGCCGTCTCTAGCCAACATGAATAAAAAAGAACTTCGTACAAACATGGCAGGCTTGGGTGTTATGGTAATCACTTTGGTTGTGAATGTATGCATTCAAATTCAAACGGGTGTTGTATCATATAAAGCATATGATCAGTTCTACCATGATGTATTAGCTCGTTATTACACTGATAAACCAAAGGACATGCCTGATAAACATCGCAACATCACAATAGCAGTCATTTATTTGAGTTTTTTACTTGTGTTGTTGATAATACACATATGTTCATCGTTAGCGATTTTAAAGTCCAAAGAAATTATAGATGTGAAATACCATGTGAAAGAACAACAACTTCTTGAAGCTGTTTCGAAAGAGCCACAATCAGATAGATTAACGGTTCAGAAACTACGCCAACATGTGAGCAAGTATTGGATCATGGCGGGCAGCCCCCAATTCGTAACAGTTTGCTTTGTTACCACCTCTGCTTGTGGGGTCATATGTGCTTTAAGCACTGCCTTACACATTCGTACTTTATTTTGGACTATTGATTCTATAAAGGGTGGGGACTATGATTCAGATTATCAATGGTCAATGTTAGTGATTTTCCTAATACAGTTTATTGGTGTCATACTTGGTACAATAGCACCGCTTTGTAGATGTTTTGCGACGTTGTGCTTTAATTTGTCCATCGAAAGTATTAAAAACCATATTAAGGTATTTATAGTGGAGAGTTACTGGACTGATAAGTTATATGATTGGAAACGACCGAGAAGTATAAAATTGCCATTTCGTAGCCACAAATGGACGGTGATCAGCGAACAGCTGAAAATATTTTTTCTAAAGTTTTGCATAGCATTTCAGGTGGCAGTTGTGGTAACATGCAAGATAATATCGTTGGTTCCTCTGTTTATGATATGTACCTTCTTTTGTTTGAAGTGCGTAAAGGACAAAGCTAATGTTGTTGTGACAAGCAAAATGATTAAGGAATCGCCTGTTGAATTGGGGAAAAAGAATGAGGATCCGGAAGATATTCGCCCGTATGTGTTTAAACTCCAAGATGAGACCGAAATTTCAATAACTACATTGAAATGCATTTCAAGATCTACTAGACGCTTGTTTACAAAGGGGGAAAGGCAACAACCGAAAGATCTCTTTGAGCTTATCAAGAAATCTACTGGAGGAGACAAAAATATTAACCGCGATCATGTTACATCTTTACTGTCAAAAGAAGATTGTTGGAGCTTACTAGTGGTAACCCTAACAACCATTGCCGTTTCTCTTCCTGATATCGATAAGAGTGAATCTGAAAAGTTGTTGGTAAGTGTCAAAGAAGGTCTGGTATATGTCGAACATGTGGAACAAAGCCTCAAAACTACGGATGATCACTCTGTAAGCAGTCAAAAGGCAGCTGGGACTTTATGGCTTGAATTTGAAGTCTACAAGACGTGGTTTGAAAATAATATGCACGAGACTGCTTCTAAAAAGAATACAACAAGAGAGATTGTTCAAATGTTTAAGGGAAAAGGTGACGAGATGGTCAAGGAGGTAGGACCAGATAATGGAAGCCAAGATGATGATTCCAAATGTAAGTCCATTTGTGCCAAGTCAATGTCTCATATCAGCGACGAAATCCTACATTCTATTGCTATTGACCATTTTAACCAACAACAACTATTTGAGCATATTTCACAAATGATTTCTGCTATATTGGTTGATTGTCTCGCCAACTTACCCGAAGTAATAGCAAAGAAATGCCACACAAGTGAGATTGAAAAAAGGGAGGCCACCGTCCAAAAAGCAGCCGAACTTCTTGGTGAGACTACGCAGATAATCGAAACCCTTCAAGATCATGTTCCTCATCAACGCTTGAATCCAAATGAGGACTTGCCATGAATTGAGAAGTGCTGTGCTTATTTCTACCATAAGATATAGTAATATCTTTATTTCCCTATATATTTTCTTTTAATAGTTATGCTGACACTTAAATTTGAATTGACGTCTCAAGCTAATTATATTATTTGGTTTTTGCAGGGGAAACACCTATAAAGCAATTCAAGATGGGCTTAATCTGCTTCTTCAAGAACTTTTATTTCATGTCATTGGCATTCAATTCACCGGGATGTTTTAATTTGTGCTTAGTTTGTAATCTTATGAAGTTCTTGTGACCAAGACTTATTTTACATTATTGGTACGTACTATTTCTTAAGTTACTTGTATCTCGATATGTATATATACATATGTATTCCACTGTTTTAATAATAAGATGTATGGTACTTTGTGTGGTTTGACAATGTTTTGTTTTATTTCTAAGGGTGGAAATTAATTGATCTTTGACACCGATTTCAATTATAGGTCTTTATTTTAGAACTTGCCATCTAAAGTGATTTAAAACATTGAGCACTCTGTATTCACTATATATGTACGTATCCACATGTGTTAAAAACAAAAAAATGATAATGAGACCTAATTAAAAAACTTAAATAAAGACCTAACTATGAAATGTTGTCATGTATCTAAGGTTTTCAATTCCAATTAACTTTTTTTATAATTCCGATTATGCCCTTCATACAAAGTTAAACACCGTTCTTAGGTTTATTTCTTATCATAAAAAAGAATTTCAGTTATCATACTTTGGCTCTTCTCCTCGGCGGCCCTAGAAAGCCGAGTTATGCCGCCCTTTAAATCTCGCCAGTTTATGCAATCACTTTATCACCTTATTTCGGGTCGGGATATCCATATACTCCAAGTTTATTGTTTTCTTTATGATTGTAAAGATTGGTAATTGACATTGCCACTAATTATATATACAATTCCCGTGGCCAATGGCACTGTAGCTTTTATTGTAGCGGCTACAGTGCCAGCTACAGTAATATTTTTTTTTTTTAAATACAGACTAACATATATATTTAGTTTGCGAATACTCAAACAAGAAGGCCTTTGGTTCGGTGGTCTGCTCGTCGCTTTTTATGTGAGAGGTTGGGGGTTCGAAACCTGCCTTCCCTCTTTTTTCTTTTGGGTTTCTTTTTTTGGACTTTTTAATTTACAGACCTAACTATGAAATGTTGTCATGTATCTAAGGTTTTCAATTCCAATTAACTTTTTTTATAATTCCGATTATGCCCTTCATACAAAGTTAAACACCGTTCTTAGGTTTATTTCTTATCATAAAAAAGAATTTCAGTTATCATACTTTGGCTCTTCTCCTCGGCGGCCCTAGAAAGCCGAGTTATGCCGCCCTTTAAATCTCGCCAGTTTATGCAATCACTTTATCACCTTATTTCGGGTCGGGATATCCATATACTCCAAGTTTATTGTTTTCTTTATGATTGTAAAGATTGGTAATTGACATTGCCACTAATTATATATACAATTCCCGTGGCCAATGGCACTGTAGCTTTTATTGTAGCGGCTACAGTGCCAGCTACAGTAATATTTTTTTTTTTAAATACAGACTAACATATATATTTAGTTTGCGAATACTCAAACAAGAAGGCCTTTGGTTCGGTGGTCTGCTCGTCGCTTTTTATGTGAGAGGTTGGGGGTTCGAAACCTGCCTTCCCTCTTTTTTCTTTTGGGTTTCTTTTTTTGGACTTTTTAATTTACACTTTCCCCCTCATAAGTTTTACTTTTTCCCCCCTCCAGTTTGTTTCCTTGCTTCCTGCCCCCTCCTGTTTTCTATTGTGTTTTTGTTTTACTTTTATTCTTTTTTGTGTATATTTTGTATTTTGTAATATATATTTTTTATTTTTTCTTTTTTTTTAACTTTTGTAATATTTTGTTAATTTTGTATTTTGTAATATATATTTTTTATTTTTTTTTTTTTTTAACTTTTGTAATATTTTGTTTTTAACATCTTTCTTTTCCTTTTAGTTTTTTTTATTACTTTGCTTTTTGGGTTATATATTTTGTAACTTTTTTTTTAATAACTTTTTTAAAATTGTTATTTTTCTTTGGGGTTTTTTTTTATACTTTTTGTTTTTAATTTCTTTTTTTCCTGGTTATTTTTTTTGGCATTTGTTTTACAGATTTTTTTTGCATTTGCTCTCGACCTAAATAAGAACATGTCGTTGTGTTTATGGTAACACCCTTGAAAAATAAATCGAATACCTCGACAAAAAGAGAACAGTTACCCGCGGCACCGCGCGGGAAAACCTGCTAGTTTATTCTATGACTTACGAATGATATGGTATTTTTTTGATTCATTTAAGGTAACTAGAATAATACCCGCATGATACGGCGGTAATGGTGGTAGCGACGGGGTGATGGAACGGCGACTGGTGACGGTGGCGAGTAGTGTACGTTATTTATGTAAAGCTAATTTATGTAAAAAGGGTAATTTAGTTATTTTAGAGGTTGAGGGATAAATTTAGTAAATCGGACATGTAACTGAGAAAATGGGGAGCGAGTTTAATGCTTTATATAGTACTATAGATATAGATATAGATAATGGTCTTAAACTTAGTGGTTTTGAAATGATAAATAAAATACCTTTATACATATATTCTCTTATGTGATAAGGCAAATAATATAAAATAAATAGTAATAAAATATTTTATATCAACAGTAAAAAATTTTAAATTAATACTTAATAAATTAATATTCTCGATAAAATTAATAATTTGTCGGTTCAACTTGGGACCAGTACAAAATTGGACCCCAATCGATAAAATAATAAGATAATAACTTTTTTGAAATCACAAGTGTATTTATATTAGTCCAAACGAATATATATATATATTGGTCCCAACGAAACTAAATTAAAATTATTAAAAAATTTAAAATTTTAAAATCATTTAGTAAAAAATGAATCTATGATAAGTTGTTTTTTGTTAAACTTAAATCTATTAAGTTTATCTTTAAAATCTCCTCATCCAACTTAAGAATTTAAAAATTATCTTCTCGTATTTCTATCCATTTTTAATGTACATTAAAAAGATATGTTGACTTGAAACTTGTTTTTGTAATTCATTGGTTAAATTCTTTAAGTCAATAAATTATTAACTTATCGATATAATAATATTTCGTTAAATTGATAAATATTTCAATCCCAACATTATTAATTTATAAAGGTTTTACTATATATGTAAGACCGGAAGAAATAAAAAAAAATAAGTTTGTTGTTGCTTGCTCGAGAACGGAGGTGAAAAGCATCGCATATGGCAATGAAGTCGACTAACAAGAGATAATAATTATTTAAGTAGTGAATTTTCATTTAATAAGGATAAGATACGAATTTACATTGGCAAAGTATTTGGTTTAGAAAAACATGATCACATTATTATTATGTAACATCCGCCGCTTTGACCGGTCAACGTAACGGGACTAGTAGTTTTGAAACGAGTCAAACTTTGATAAAGTAAACTTTTATAGTGAAAAGGTAGGTGTATGAATAGCCGTTAGAAACGTAATTTTAAAATAGATAATAATATGCCAATGAAATAATTGAACGAGCCTCGAGTTAAAAGTCTTAACTAAACGAATCAATTGTCAGGAGAAGCCGAGACTAATCGCGAGAGTGCTTGAGGGGAACAAAACCCTTCTCCCCCTCCCTTTTCTTCTCATTTCCATCCTTCCATTTCTCTCTCTACACTCTCTTTTCTCCTCCTTCTCTCTAGAATCCAAGAACCAAAACACCTTCTTTACATTTGTTGCAAATTTTCAGATTTTAGGCTTGGGTTATCATCAAAAGTGTTAGTAAATCATGTTATAATAATAATCTCCTTCAAAAGTTCAAGATTTACTTGGTTTCAAAGTGTTCATCCTCCTCCTAGCTCCAAATTTCGGATGTCACACTTCTAGGACGAATTGGTAAGGGTTTTCACTCTTAAAATGTTTGATTTACATTGTAGTATACTTCCTTGTTATGGATCTAAACGATTGGTGGTCGATTTGGGTGAAAAATGTGTGTTTTTGGTCAAAAACGGGTTTGAAATCAAAGGTTGCGAAATCGGAAGTGGGTTTGTGAATTGGTATGTTTTTATGTCATGGTTATACTTAAATTTAGTTGTGTTAAAGTTTGGTAACCGGATTTGGCTTCTAAGTTGGTCGATTTTGAGGTCAAAACCCGTTTTCTTGTTTTTCGAAAATCTGCGGATGATCTTCATGAACTGACAGATGATCCGTGTTCGTCACATCATCCGCCGGATCATCCGCCACATCGTCCGCAAATTCCTGATCTCTCCGTAGCATTTTCGTTCGGTTATTGGTCGACTTTCAATGATTCAAAGCTTGTTTATTAGTCTTATATTATCATTATAAGGTCAACAAAATTGTTAAAACTCAATTCCAAACACTTTGATTTTTCATGCCAAATTTTGGGTGCGAAGTCATTGAACCGTATTTAACCAAAACTCTTCCTTTGTCCATTAAACATTCTTGGATCACTTCTAGATCATCTTTGGGATTTGTGGCATAGTTTAACTAGCTAAACCTTACCGTTGGGATACCTTGTGATATTTTGATATTGTAAAGTAGGTTGTGATTGTTGTTGAAGTTTTGGTTGTGGACATTTGACGATCATTGGATATTCGTAGCTTGATATTAGCTTGCTATTGCTCATCACAGGTGAGTTCCATAGCTTCCCTACTCGATTGAGATTCAGGCTGAAAAGTGTACATGTGTGATTGATTGACTTATTGATTGCATGAATGATTGTTGAATTGATTGATTGATTGTTTGATTGTGGAATTGTGTATGGAAATATATTATGATTTAGGGTAGTTGTGCATACATGGAAGATGGTAATGCATTCGAAGGGTTATAGATGTGGTGGGAAGGCTGCGGGTGATCCTATATATAAGCATCTATGACTTCTCGAATGTAGTATCGTTTGAAGTGTATGTACTTAGTGAATGGTTGATGTGATGAACATTTGTGGGTCATTGAGGGTTATTTGTGATGTGTTGAGGGACATTGATGGACATGATGGGCACGATGACATATAAATGGGTACTCTAAGTACTTGATGACATGGTACGGGTACTTCACGTACTTGAGGACATTATACGGGTACATTACGTACTTGATGACATTTGGATGACATGAGAACATTTGAGAGACATTGATAGACATGTTTGACGTTATAGAACTTGTTAGATACTTGTTGATATCATGATTACTTGTTCTTGTTTATTATGCGTATCCTAACTACCTTGAGTAGTTCATTATGTGAATGTAAGTCCCCTTGAAACGGATCGTTAATAGTTTGCTCCAGTTATCTTGAGGTGCGGAATCCCGCACTATAACTTGGTGATTCACAACAAGCCTTCAGATTATCTGCTGCCTCGCAGATCTTCTCTAGGCTAGCGGAACAATACTTGACGACTTAACCTGCACCTAAGCTTGAAATTTCGACAAATGTTCAACCCTAATCTCTGTTAGGGTTCGATATATATAAGAAAACTCACGACATGGGCTTCAGCACGTCGGCCTCGCAAATCCAGCCCAGCTCGACTCAATTGCGAGGTCGCATTCATGCTCTAGCCACGTAATTGTTTCTGCAATTACGAGGTCGCATTTCCTATATGAATTGCGAAGTCGCATTTCATACTTAAGCATATATTACACATTCAATACTTAAACTTAATCTAGTATTCTATGCATAATACGAAGTTCATTAATGACAATCACATTACAAAGACATATTACAATATAAGCCCAAACAATCTAGACTGCTATTGACATAGACGTGCACTTACAGACTCCCCCTTGGCAATAGCTTCTAGACGTTAAAATAAAATATGTCTTGTCTTGTCTTTGTCATTAATCTACTTCTTCTGCTTCTTCTTGCTCTTGCTCTGCTCCTTCTCAGTCTTAGTCTCAAAATCAGAATCTGAATCTGACTCTGACTCTGAAGGAGTATGAGTGATACCTAACCTTCTCTTCTCTTGATCCCACATAGATCCTGGATCATAATAATAATCCGCAATCTCTGCCCTAGCTCTCATGTGAGCTTCTAGATCATAACCAAGTCTCTTCTCCAGTCTCCTAACAATTGTAGGATGCAAATCTGACCCGGTAGAAGTATTATTGGTAGAGTCGGTTTTGGTAGACTCACTATCCTGAGCACTAGCATTCTCACCATCAGGAGTAATTGTAAGTCCCCCGGGTCTTACCGAACCGAGATTGACTTAAGGATATGTCGAGGTGCGGAATTCCTCGAGATAACCCACGGTTTTTATATCTACCTTTTATGATATATATATATATATATATATATATATATATATATATATATATATCTTTTGCGTGAATATAAACACTCGTATTTGGTTACAATAGTGAAACGGCTCTCCGGGCAAACTTTACCAACCAACGTGGTAATCTAAGTCTACGAGCCGTCCAAACCGGGTGAGTGTTTGCGGTTCGTGCGTGAGTCGAGTACTACCCACAAGATCAACTGTGCGTGGTAATCTTGGTTTTCTACACTCTTGGTTTTGCTCGTTTCTCTCTCTACACTCTTGTTCTGAAACACGCATGACACACACCTCTATTTATAGGCCAGTGACAAGAACTCTCAAATCCAATGGATTTGAGTGTTCTCATGTCAAGCCCATTAGGGTTTTGGCCTGTTTGTCATGTGTTTCCCGGAACACACAAACTGTTTGAGAGTTCTTATGGACAAGCATGCTTTTGCTTGTTTCCACAGAAACTCTCAAACCATTTGAGAGTTCTTATGAACAAGCAAACTTTTGCTTGTTCCTCAGAAACTCTCAAATGACCATTTGAGTGTTCTTTCCACAAGAAACTATTTTGCTCGTTCCCAAGAACCCTCAAATAACACTTAGGAATATTTGAGTTAATGTTTCAACTGCTGTCAAGACGCAGAACCAACATTAACTCAGCCAATGTCTATACTGCTGTAAATATACGCAGAACCAACATCAGCTACGACAATGTTTCTACTGCTGTGAATACGCAGAAACAACATTGTCTATATTACCTATTGGAAGTATTGATTAAGTTAATGTTTCTCCTGCTGTTAATACGCAGAAACACAATTAACTTAACTTCCATCTGGAAGTACATTAAGTTAATATTTCAACTGTTGTTAAACGCAGAAACAATATTAACTTAATGACTCTTTACATGTAATGTCTAGAACCTGCAAAACACAAATAATAAACACACATATAAACATAAATGGATCCCAATATGATCAACAATTTATGCCAAGGTAATATTATTGACAAACGGTAATTACAAGATAAATTACAAGACTTGAATATATGTAAATATACGTCACACGTCTAGAATGCTTTTGTCACCGAGAAACATGCACCAACAGTCTCCCCCTTGACACTAGCATCTAGATGTGACCTTCAAGTCTTCGTTTGTCATCCTAAGTGCTGGCTAAAAACCCCCTTCAGGAACTTCAGAAGTCATCTACTTTCTTCTGCTCTTCTTCTTCCTTTTGACATGAGTCTCCTTCTCAAAATCAGAATCAGACTCTGTCAGTGACTCCTTGCTTCTGCCTGCAGCAAGTCTACGAGCTCTTTCTTGATCAGCCCGAGATCCTGTATCCTTTGGCTTAATCATGTCGGCCATTGCATTTTGATATGCCACGTCATCGTGTCCGAACTTTGTGAAGATCTCATTTTTCAGAGTCAAGGTGCCAGAAGAGTCAGATGATAAAACATCACCTCCAGAAAGTGGACTATCAGTATCATCAGATGCTGATTCCTCCTGATGACCAACTCCTACATCTCCAGTTGGTCGTTCCTGGTCACCAACTCCTACATCTCCAGTTGGTGAGGGGAAAGCATCGGCAGGAGCTTTCCATTTTCCTTTATCTTCAGCTGTGGGGGCTCAAGAGGTACCAGCAGCACCAGGCTGGTTTTGCTCCCCCTGAGATATGGCAGTCCTCATGCCCATTGGAAATCTTGAAGTCTCTCTTGGTCTGCTAGGATCATCTCCCTCGTCCTCTCTACTTTCCCTCCTGAGGGCATCATCCATGCAGGTCGGCTGTATCTCCCCCTAAGACTTTAGATTTCCAATAATCTCATTCAGCTGGTCATAGTCATCATCGAAGCTTGTCAAACCCGCAGTTTGGCTCTTTATAACTTCATTGTGATGTGCCAATCTGTCAGCAATCTTCTTTAGGTGCTCAGAAGTTTTAGATTGGATCGATTGTAGAGCATCCTGCCTTGTTCGAAGCTGAGCATTCTTTGCCTTCAGCTCTTCAAGCTCCTGACGATGTGATTCTTCCTGCTTAGATAGATTCTCTGTCAGGCCAGCAACCAAAGCTCTCATTTCAACCATTTGCTTTTCAAACCCTAATATAGTATCATCGTCGGTTTGTGAGCTGCTTGGTTGGGAAGACATCACTGATGGTCGAGGAGGGACAGTCGGTGGAACAGTCGGTCTTGACTCCGGCAGTCTGATTGTGGATGCATGTGGTTGTTGGATTGCAGAAGTTCCAACAACCGGAAGTGTAACTGTACTAAGTGGAACTGATGTTGTGGCATCACTAGTGAAAGATGTGAATGCAGACCCTGTTGCTGACAGTCTGATTCTTGTACTTGTTGGCTCAACCGGTGACCTCATCATCAACCCCTTACCTACTCCCCTATGTCTAGCAGTTACCTCCTCAGTATCACTCTGCACATGCTCAGACACATGCCTTGGTCCCTCTTCAACTGTCACACTCATCATTTCACTAAGTCTGGGTGACTTATGTGTGCCAGATGTGCCTACTCCAGCTCTCCTTCTCCTCTTGAGCTGTAAAGGAGAACTATCTTCTTCTTCTTCCTCCTCAGGCTGGAAGTCTGCATCAGCCTTTAGTTCCCTTTCAGACTGAGCAGCACGTTTTTCTTGCAGAAGCCTGTGTGTTCTTTCTTGAGGGTCCTCTTGACCATCATCATCACTGGAGCTGTCTTCTTGACTGCTCTCAGTGGCATGAGGATCACTACTTGCTTCATCATCGGCCTCGTGATCCTCGAACAACTCATCGATCTCTGCCTCTAGATCAGCACGAGCGTCAAAATGTTGAACCTGATGGATGTCATCGTCAGGTTCTAACATTTGTTGTGCAACCTCCGCAGCATCTTCAGCATTACCTTGACCTTGTTCTACTTGAAAGAACAGATCATCGACAGCTTCAGCATGTACTAGGGGTTGTTGCACGGGAAGTTGTTGTTGTTGTTGTACTTGGTGTGCTGCAGGTGGTTGTTGGGGAACTTGTTGTGGAGTTGCAGCAACATTTCCTTCAACATCAGACCCATCGTATGCAAATCCGTCAATGTCTGGTGCCACATATGCTAGATTTATAACTGCATCGAATAGATGTCTGTCTGTCGGTCGAGCTGGAGGTGGGAGTGGACCTCTATACTTGTAACTATCTAGAAATATGCGATTCGGCATTGTAGTTACATGCTCGACAGGACCCACCTGTGGAAGATTGGGCAGACGAGCGTAGATGATCATCATGATGAACCGAGGATACATCAAGAAGCGCTCGTTGGCAGCTGCACCAATTTGCCTTCTAATCTCGTTGAAGAAATAACGAGAAAAGCTGTACGGCTTGTTCAGCACAAGGGAGACAACCTGAGACTGGGTCTCGACATTCAGTTTGTCGTACCCCGACTTCCTGTTGCTAAGAGCAACCAAAATCACGTGACTGAAGAACTTCCATTTCCCGTGAATACAGTTCTTCGTGAAGGTGTTTTGGTTTCGATCACCAACATAACCCATTCTTCTGTAGACTCCATATCTTAATGCCAGTGGGTATATGATGGGACCATTGGCTCCTCCCTCTTGGGATTCGATACCCAAACCAAGTATATGGACCAAATCCTGAGGAGTGAACTGGATGACCTGATTATTCACCCGAGCTTCAATCCTCTGATTATTTCCAGCAACATATCTAGCAGAGGCCCAGAATTGACGAAGATACGTCAATTGTATCACCGGGTTGACAGTGAGAACCCTTCGAATTCTGGATCGTTGAAAGAACTCCAGAATAGGAACAAACTCTGCTGCATTCTCCTGGTGGACGTCCAAATTAATCAAATAGTTATGATTTTTATGGAACTGTCTCTCAGCCATCTGCAAAAAGATACAAACAACAACCAAACAAAGATATTAGCAACAACAATTAAAGTCGAATTTTAAAGCTCTTAACATTTTCTAAGCCCCTGAAACTCTTAGTTTCATCGGCTCTGGAAGTGTTATCAACTTTAACAATCGACAAACAAGTTGAACGATAAAAATCTTAGTGTTTTCCAAGATATTGAAACCCTTTGTTTCATAATCTTCTAAAACATTTAGTTTTAATAAACGACACTTTGAACTTTACTAAATTTAACTAAAACCATTTGTTTCATAACCTTCTAAAACATTTAGTTTTAATAAACGACACTTTGAACTTTACTAAATTTAACTAAAACCATTTGTTTCATAACCTTCTAAAACATTTAGTTTTAATAAACGACACTTTGAACTTTACTAAATTTAACTAAAACCATTTGTTTCATAACCTTCTAAAACATTTAGTTTTAATAAACGACACTTTGAACTTTACTAAATTTAACTAAAACCATTTGTTTCATAACCTTCTAAAACATTTAGTTTTAATAAACGACACTTTGAACTTTACTAAATTTAACTAAAACCATTTGTTTCATAACCTTCTAAAACATTTAGTTTTAATAAACGACACTTTGAACTTTACTAAATTTAACTAAAACCATTTGTTTCATAACCTTCTAAAACATTTAGTTTTAATAAACGACACTTTGAACTTTACTAAATTTAACTAAAACCATTTGTTTCATAACCTTCTAAAACATTTAGTTTTAATAAACGACACTTTGAACTTTACTAAATTTAACTAAAACCATTTGTTTTTCTTAAATTTTTAAAGTTCAATATTATAAGGCAATTTGCACTTTCTAATTTGACTCATTTGATAATTTTCCCATTTTGAAAATTTTTCGAAGTCCTAGAACAAACAAATTCCTTATACACACACATATGGTGACAATACACACATATGGTGTCAGGTTTGACTGGATAATACGTGTTTTGTTTCAATTTGTACTTATTTAAAAAATTTTAAATATAAAAATTTTACAAGTCATGAAACACGCATATGAAGTAACAACACGCAAATGGTGACTGAACACGCAAATGGTGTATTTTACTTAGAAACACGCATATTAGTCAAATGCGTGTTTATTTTGATGACGTCATCACCATAACACGCAAAACCTGGAAACGTTTGAAGATGAACTGGGTTCATATGAACACGCATATGGTGAAGAACACGCATACGACTGTTCATCATTCAAAACTTAATCCAGTCGTTTTGAACCCTAAAACTCTTAAATCTGGTACGAATAGCATCTTATAAGACTGTTCATCGATTCGCGATTCCTACGACTATGTAAGTGCGGAATCCAAACATAATCGTTATTGAGGCAATTGAATGAATCACATATATATGAACACGAAATCAATATGAACAGGAGATATAAATCTGATTCCTTTATCATTAGTCGAATGATTACAATGAATAAATCCGTTTACAATACATCTACGATGATTACGGATTACAATCAACGAGACGACTCTTGATAATCGAATAATATGGTGGACTTACGGACTGAGGTTTGCGCATACCTCAGCCTGCCGTGAATGAAATCTGTTGCAACTAAAATCATTACCTAAAACCGAAACCTAAGAACACTATATATAGGCTAGAAATGGGCTGGGCTTCAAACTCGTGGGCTTCCAAACGCGTGTAAACAGTAACACGTGTTTGGTCTAAACACGTGACACTATTCACACGTGTTTAGTCTAAACCCGTGTCACTATTCACATGTAGCAAAACAGCCCATTAATTGAGATGCATCAGACACAAAATGTGCACCAAAATGTGCACTTACACGATTTATCAGTTTATTGGTTATATTTCTTTATCCATTTCACTTATAATGTCCCTTTTAGTGATTTTATTATCGAAAAATAAAACCCCCAAAATTTGACAATAACCCATGAAAAATGGATTAAGAAACCTTGTTAATCATATACCTTTGTTCTATACGTGTTAATGTAAGTGTTTCTTGTGTCTTAAACACGAAAATATCAAGTTTTGTGAATCGATGGATGTAAGTGAACAGTGCGAAGAAGATCACGCAAATGGGAGGGTTTTCAACGAAACACGCATATGAGTATATTAAATGCGTATTTTTGGTCAGATATTTCTTTAAATACCCCTTCACAACACGCAAACCCTAAGACACATACACAAACACGCATATCAGGCCAAAGTCCCAGAACACGCATATCCGGCCCATCATGAAACACGCAAGTGAGCCCAATAGGCAAACCACGCAAATACAAGTTTACTTGGCTAGAACACGCAAATTCAACCCAGTTAGGAAAATGCGCATATCAAGCCCAAAGTAAAACATGTAAATTATACC
The DNA here is from genome assembly GCA_034093135.1 of Erigeron breviscapus. Classification (NCBI taxonomy): domain Eukaryota; kingdom Viridiplantae; phylum Streptophyta; class Magnoliopsida; order Asterales; family Asteraceae; genus Erigeron; species Erigeron breviscapus. The sequence continues at coordinate 68,454,795 of CM067167.1, forward strand.
CACTTAACTACAATATGCATACTTAGCCCATTTTGCTAAAACATGCATATGAGTTCACTTGGTACAACTTGCATATTAAATTTGACCTATTTTGACCGAAACCTTAAGTATTTCACTTGATCTTTCGAGCAATTTACATGCAAGACTTAATTCAAGGTGTACCAAACACACTCAAATTAGAGTCTTTACTTACACTATACCCTTATCACAATACACATTTATTCGGTGTTCACAAAGAACACAGCTAACTCCCCCTGGAAACCAGATACCCTAAGTAACATTGTCTCTCGTGCAATAGAACCCTTTTATTATATTTTTGTGTTGCATTTTCTAAATAGAATAAGAACGAATTGCATTTTTGGTCCCTGTGTTATCACACCTTTTTCAAGTTTGATACAAAAGTGTGAAAAGTCGCGAAACCCATCCCTGTCATATCACACCTGTTGCGTTCATGGTCCAACATTAACGTGCCGTTTGATTTTCGCCGTTACTGCACCCACGTGCCTCTCACGTGCGGGGTACTTCAGTAATTTACCCCCTCCCACCATATATATACCGAATTTCAGCCCCAAATTCATTCCAATCGTTTATTACTTTGCAAATGAAATCCCTAATATTGTTAACTCATATATAACCCGAATTCAATCACAAGTTTAAATTCAATCAAAAATTCAAAAAAATGGTGGTGACAACATGGTATCTTCGAGGCAATGCTGGTAAACATGACTTCATTGACACAGTATATGGTGAGTTTTTTTTGTTGATTATTAATTTTTTTAAAATTTTTATTATATTTTTGTGTTGCATTTTCTAAATAGAATAAGAACGAATTGCATTTTTGGTCCCTGTGTTATCACACCTTTTTCAAGTTTGATACAAAAGTGTGAAAAGTCGCGAAACCCATCCCTGTCATATCACACCTGTTGCGTTCATGGTCCAACATTAACGTGCCGTTTGATTTTCGCCGTTACTGCACCCACGTGCCTCTCACGTGTGGGGTAGCTGAGTAATTTACCCCCTCCTATCCATATATATACCGAATTTCAGCCCCAAATTCATTCCAATCGTTTATTACTTTGCAAATGAAATCCCTAATATTGTTAACTCATATATAACCCGAATTCAATCACAAGTTTAATTCAATCAAAAATTCAAAAAAATGGGGTGACAACATGGTATCTTCGAGGCAATGCTGGTAAACATGACTTCATTGACACAGTATATGGTGAGTTTTTTTTGTTGATTATTAATTTTTTTTAATTTTTTATTTATTAAATGTCTATATTTTTTTTTGTAATCTATAATTGCAGAACAAAAACCTAGTTTCTTTACTTTGGGGATTCATCATGGTGGGGTTTTTTCACAATTGCCAAACAGAAGCTATATGGGAGGGAAGGTTAGTTATTTTGACTATGTAGATGGGGACCAGTTTTCGGTAATAGAGTTAAATGCCATGCTTCAAGAGTTAGGATACAACACCAATATTCCAATGTTGTATCACTTTAAAGCACCATATAGGGACTTGGATGATGGCCTATATCCCCTAAGTGGTGATGAAGATGTGACATCTTTAGTGAAGTATGTTGACAGCTTGAGTTTTCTCCATTCCGGACTGGATAGACCCAATTTTCATACACTTTGGAGATCCTTTATCTTAATGGTTGACACACGCCCATTTAAGATAAATAATTTTGCGACCACATCAGCAAACTCATGAGATCCATATAACCAATGTATTCATCTCAATGGTAAATAATTGAACTTAAAACACTTAAACCGATATATAACAGATAATTAATGGCTGATTCTCCCAATTAAGATTAGAATCAAAGCCTTTATCATGTTAGCTCACACATTAAGTATGTTCGATTCAATTATTCAAAGTAAATTGCAAATCAAAATATCTGTCAAATATATCAACTCAGTGACTCCGTTTGACCTATTTTGACCGAAACCTTAAGTATTTCACTTGATCTTTCGAGCAATTTACATGCAAGACTTAATTCAAGGTGTACCAAACACACTCAAATTAGAGTCTTTACTTACACTATACCCTTATCACAATACACATTTATTCGGTGTTCACAAAGAACACAGCTAACTCCCCCTGGAAACCAGATACCCTAAGTAACATTGTCTCTCGTGCAATAGAACCCTTTTATTATATTTTTGTGTTGCATTTTCTAAATAGAATAAGAACGAATTGCATTTTTGGTCCCTGTGTTATCACACCTTTTTCAAGTTTGATACAAAAGTGTGAAAAGTCGCGAAACCCATCCCTGTCATATCACACCTGTTGCGTTCATGGTCCAACATTAACGTGCCGTTTGATTTTCGCCGTTACTGCACCCACGTGCCTCTCACGTGCGGGGTAGCTGAGTAATTTACCCCCTCCTATCCATATATATACCGAATTTCAGCCCCAAATTCATTCCAATCGTTTATTACTTTGCAAATGAAATCCCTAATATTGTTAACTCATATATAACCCGAATTCAATCACAAGTTTAATTCAATCAAAAATTCAAAAAAATGGTGGTGACAACATGGTATCTTCGAGGCAATGCTGGTAAACATGACTTCATTGACACAGTATATGGTGAGTTTTTTTTGTTGATTATTAATTTTTTTAAAATTTTTATTATTTATTTTTTAAGTTAATATTATTTTTCTGGATATATATGTAGTTGATATTAACGTATTTTAAGTATAATTTTTATTTATTAAATGTCTATATTTTTTTTTGTAATCTATAATTGCAGAACAAAAACCTAGTTTCTTTACTTTGGGGATTCATCATGGTGGGGTTTTTTCACAATTGCCAAACAGAAGCTATATGGGAGGGAAGGTTAGTTATTTTGACTATGTAGATGGGGACCAGTTTTCGGTAATAGAGTTAAATGCCATGCTTCAAGAGTTAGGATACAACACCAATATTCCAATGTTGTATCACTTTAAAGCACCATATAGGGACTTGGATGATGGCCTATATCCCCTAAGTGGTGATGAAGATGTGACATCTTTAGTGAAGTATGTTGACAGCTTTAAGCTATTAGAAGTTTATGTTGAAAAGGGGGAAAAGGTTAGGAATCAAACACCATTAAAGACATACAGTCCTAGGAAAAAAATGCTTAGGGTACAAACACCATGTAAAAAGACTTTGTTCACTGATGAAGCATATGTACCCATTCCTGTGGAAAGAGATGATTGGCATGGTATTGGGCAAGTTAATGAATTGGGTACTAATGTAGACAACATGAATGATGAATTTTTCAGTGAGGCATTTATAAATGATACCATACCAAACCAAACAGAATGTGGGCAGGGTAGTGGTACTGGTATTGATGCTAATGAGGCTGAAGAACATGGGCAGGATAGTGGGAAAGACAGTAATTTTGTGGACAATGAACACATTATTCAGGAGGTGGAGGTGGATATGACACATTTCAGAGACAATGTAGATGCTGATGTAGAATGGGTTCCATGTGGGGATAAGCCAATTGAAAGCATGGTGAATGATGTAGAGGTTGAGAGGGTGAACTATGATAATATTGATAGTGAACCAGAGTCAGGGGATGATGCTAGAACAAAAGCTTTGAAGCAACTAAGAAGGGAGCAGAATACTAACCCAGGAAACAAGGGTCATTTTTATCCTGGGCAAGCATTTGGAACTAAGAAAGAAGTTAAGGAACTGGTTACCATGCTTTCAATTGAAACCAGAAGATTGTTAAAGGTATGCAAGAATGATGGGGAAAGATTTACTGTAATTTGTGAGGGATCAATACCTGTTTTTAATGCAGATGTGGGCTGTAGTCAAAAGGAAAAAGATAATGAAAAAGATAAGGAATCTGAGAAAGAAATAGAAAAGGTTAAATGCCCTTGGATCGCATGTGTCTATCACAAAACCAGATAACACATGGGTTGTCAAAACATTTAAGGATAATCATAAATGTCTACAAGCAAGGGTTTTAAATAGATGCACTTCAGAGTTCTTGGCTAAAGAGATCCAACAACAGCTACATCCAGATTCAAAGGTTCAACCAAGCCATTTCAGAGAGCAGATTCAACAAAAGTATGAGATAGGATTCTCCAAGCACAAGATATACAGGGCACATAACAAGGCAAAACAGAGACTCATGGGTGATTATACAAGTCAATATGCAATTTTGAGAGATTATCTCTTAGAGTTACAAGCAACCAATCCAGGCACAACTTGTAGACTTGATTTTGAGCCAGAACCAAATCCAGACAGTACAACTAGAGTGTTTAGAAGAATATATGTCTATTTGGGTTCATTGAAGCAGGGTTTTAAATAGATGCACTTCAGAGTTCTTGGCTAAAGAGATCCAACAACAGCTACATCCAGATTCAAAGGTTCAACCAAGCCATTTCAGAGAGCAGATTCAACAAAAGTATGAGATAGGATTCTCCAAGCACAAGATATACAGGGCACATAACTAGGCAAAACAGAGACTCATGGGTGATTATACAAGTCAATATGCAATTTTGAGAGATTATCTCTTAGAGTTACAAGCAACCAATCCAGGCACAACTTGTAGACTTGATTTTGAGCCAGAACCAAATCCAGACAGTACAACTAGAGTGTTTAGAAGAATATATGTCTATTTGGGTTCATTGAAGCAGGGTTTTAAATAGATGCACTTCAGAGTTCTTGGCTAAAGAGATCCAACAACAGCTACATCCAGATTCAAAGGTTCAACCAAGCCATTTCAGAGAGCAGATTCAACAAAAGTATGAGATAGGATTCTCCAAGCACAAGATATACAGGGCACATAACAAGGCAAAACAGAGACTCATGGGTGATTATACAAGTCAATATGCAATTTTGAGAGATTATCTCTTAGAGTTACAAGCAACCAATCCAGGCACAACTTGTAGACTTGATTTTGAGCCAGAACCAAATCCAGACAGTACAACTAGAGTGTTTAGAAGAATATATGTCTATTTGGGTTCATTGAAGCAGGGTTTTAAAGCTGGTGGAAGAGATCTTCTGGGATTGGATGGGACATTCATGAAGGGTTTGGCTAATGGTCAGTTACTGCTTGCTGTTGGAATAGATCCAAACAATGGCACCTTTCCAGTGGCTTATGGGATAGTAGAATATGAGAATAAAGCTTCTTGGAGATGGTTTCTTGAGCATCTTGGAGAAGATCTTGATCTGAATCAAATGTCTAATTTCACTTTCATCAGTGACAGACAAAAGGTAAATTAACAAACTTTACTTTTTTTTTCATAAATTACATGTCTAATTATTGTATATTGTTTGGTTTTAGGGAATAATTCCAGCCATTGCAGAACTATTCCCATGTGCAGAGCACAGATACTGCTTAAAACACATATATGAGAACATGAAGCTGACATACAGGGGACAAGTGTACAAAGACTTTCTCTGGAAGTGTGCATTTTCATAATTGGACCTACAAAGGGAAGGGCACACTGGCCAAAGTTTGAGAGTCCCATCACAATTCTTCCACCAAAGCAGAAGGTTTCAATTGGGAGACCTAAGAAGAAGAGAAGAAGAAGTCAAGTTGAGATACAGTTGGTGAAAGAGGGTAAACTGACCAAGGCTGCTGCTTTGACTAAATGTGGAAACTGCAAGCAAGATGGACACAACAAAAGAACATGTACAAAGGGACCAACTCAACAAGGTACAATTTCAAAGGCTGGTGGTGGTTCAACTTCAAAATCTGCTGGTTCAAATGTTGGAAGAAAGACTGTAGTGAAGAAGACTGCAGTGAAGAAAGCTGCCAAGTGATTTAGTATTTTCATGCTTTTGTTTGAACTTATTTGGTGTGTACTAAAGACTAAGTATTTTCTGTTTCATGCTTTTGCCAACTGATCATGTTTGTTATTTCCTATTTCCTGTTTAGACTAATGTTTGTGTGTACTAAACACTGCTTAAACTGAATGTATGAGTGCCACTGAATGTGGCACAATTTTGGTAATTTTTACTTGTTTTTTTTACTCTCATTATCAATTTGCCACTGAATATTGCCAACTGATCATGTTTACTTGTTTGACTTTAATTAGTCAACCAATACTTTCACATCTTTTTTGAATTAAAGATAGAATAAAACTACCAATTTACAAAACTAATTTCATATATAGAAAATTGAACAAAACTACCACATTTCATACATAGAAAATTGAATGTGTACATACATTACAATTCTTGCTTCCAAAAAAAAAACAGAACCTAATTTCATCTAAAATACAAATAAACAACAAATAATATCCAACTTATGACTAAAAACTTCTTGTATCTTCTTGCTTGAATTTGAAAAGCTCTGGAAGACTCCTCAAACCTATTCATTGATCTCAACAGCCCGGGGATGATTTCAATGCTTCTTCTACACAATGGTGGATCGTGCCAACTAATAAATCCATGTCTTGAGCAGCAACAGAAGCGCCTTCCTGGGTTATTCTCAGTCCATGAGGTGCGAATCATAGAAGGATGGCCACATCTACAAAGAACCATCGATTAATTTGGAAGTATTTATTAGTTATATTGTAATTTGGGGATTTTAGAAAATTAGGGTTTTTTGTAACCAGATTGGAATGAATTTGGGGCTGAAATTCGGTATATATATGGGTGGGAGGGGGTAAATTACTGAAGTA
>CM067167.1:68466433-68532596 GCA_034093135.1 Erigeron breviscapus
TTGTTGGCTTCATATTTGTGTTTGGGTAATCGTATGTGACTACATTAAGATATAATTAGGACCTGGTACTGATTCTGATACTTTATATATATGCATTCATTTTACTAACTTTTTTTATTTGAACTATTGTTGAAATAGGTTGTAAGCTGATGACATGGATTCTGAATCTGATTTGGGTAATGTAAAAGATCAGAATGCTGATACTTTATATATATGCATTCATTTTACTAACTTTTTACTAACTATATATATGTATTTTACTGATTCTGGTACTGGTACTGATTCGGGTAATGTAAAAGATCAGAATGCTGTACTGATTCGGGTAATGTAAAAGATCAGGATTCTGATCTTCATAAGGTATATATATGCATTCATTTTACTAACTTTTTTTATTTGAACTATTGTTGAAATAGGTTGTAAGCTGATGACATGGATTTTGAATCTGATTTGGGTAATGTAAAAGATCAGAATGCTGATACTGATTCGGGTAATGTAAAAGATCAGAATTCTGGTACTGATTCGGGTAATGTAAAAGATCAGGATTCTGATACTTTCGGGTAATGTAAAAGATCAGAATGCTGATACTGATTCGGGTAATGTAAAAGATCAGAATGCTGATTCTGATTTGGGTAATGTAAAAGATCAGAATGCTGATACTGATTCGGGTAATGTAAAAGATCAGAATTCTGGTACTGATTCGGGTAATGTAAAAGATCAGAATTCTGATACTGATTCGGGTAATGTAAAAGATCAGAATGCTGATACTGATTCGGGTAATGTAAAAGATCAGAATGCTGATTCTGATTTGGGTAATGTAAAAGATCAGAATGCTGATACTGATTCGGGTAATGTAAATGATCAGAATTCTGGTACTGATTCGGGTAATGTAAAAGATCAGAATTCTGATACTGATTCGGGTAATGTAAAAGATCAGAATGCTGATACTGATTCGGGTAATGTAAAAGATCAGAATGCTGATTCTGATTTGGGTAATGTAAAAGATCAGAATGCTGATACTGATTCGGGTAATGTAAAAGATCAGAATTCTGGTACTGATTCGGGTAATGTAAAAGATCAGAATTCTGATACTGATTCGGGTAATGTAAAAGATCAGAATGCTGATACTGATTCGGGTAATGTAAAAGATCAGAATGCTGATTCTGATTTGGGTAATGTAAAAGATCAGAATGCTGATACTGATTCGGGTAATGTAAATGATCAGAATTCTGGTACTGATTCGGGTAATGTAAAAGATCAGAATTCTGATACTGATTCGGGTAATGTAAAAGATCAGAATGCTGATTCTGATTTGGGTAATGTAAAAGATCAGAATGCTGATACTGATTCGGGTAATGTAAAAGATCAGAATTCTGGTACTGATTCGGGTAATGTAAAAGATCAGAAGCTACTAAACGCAAAATATTAGTAAAATACAGTAAACGAGGTGTCCCAGTTGGAGAGGGAGCAAAAAAACTCACTACTTTCGAGGGAATGGTGGCAAGATCTATGGTTCCCATAACTTATGACTCTTGGTTGGAAGTTGATGAGGAAACAAAAGAAGCTTGTTGGCAATATGTTTTGGTAAGTCACGTCATATACTTTAGTTTTTAATAATTTATTTTGATAATTTGGACAGATATTACAATATTGATTTTTATGTTTCAGTCACATTATATAGTTGACCCAAAGAGTCGGAAGAACACTCTCCAATCAATTGGCACAAAGTGGAAAAACTTCAAACACTATCTTTTCAAAAAGTTCATTAAGGGACGAAAGGATCTTCCTAAGGCTGAACTAAACACTCCACCTGCTAGGTATCCGCACTTAAAAACGGGCTGGAAACTTTTTGTATCAAAAAGAACTTCGAAAAAGTGGGAGGTTCGTTAAACTTTTCGACATCATTTACATTCAGTATTCATAAAGTTTTTTAGAACATACAGATTGTTTAATGTTTCTAATGCAGGATAAAAGTCAGAAAGCTAGAGATGTTCGTGTATGTAATGAATACAACCATCGTTTGAGCAGAAAGGGATATTCCGGACTCATTAATGAGATAGTATGAATTTAATTAATCAAACAGTTTACTTGTATTTGTTTATGAATTCACTTTTGTTATTCTTGATGATTTAGATGGAAGAAACCGGCAAGGAGGAAGAGGAGATTGATAGGGTAGAATGTTGGAAAAGAGCAAGACAAAACACAAAAGGAGAATTTGACCCAAAAGTCCAAACGATTGTTGATAAAATTGTAAGTTTTTACCACAATTCTTCAATAATAAATATTTGCACCAGGTTTTTTGGTCAAGTGCGGGTTTACTAAACTGATATGCATGTTTCTACTCAGGAGGAGCTACAGAAAGACGAGAATTTTGGAGAGGATCCATTTGGGAAAGAGGATGTGCTTACGCTGGCCCTGGGTACTAAAGAACAACGTGGGCGTGTACGCGGGATGGGTAAATTTGTAAGACCACACCAATATTTTTTCTTACCCAAGACTGTTAAGCACTACATGGACAGTCATACTAAAAAGATGAGTCGACGGTTAAAAGGAGTTGAAGATGAGCTAGAGAGACTGAAAAAAGGTTCTCATAATAATATTGTTTCGGAAGCTGCAAGTTGCCAAGTGGGACACGATGAAAATGTTGAAGACGAAGAACCAAAAGAACCCAAAGAACCAGATGTAAGTCTTGGCATGGGTGCAATAAGTTGACTGTTTATTTTTTAAAATTCATTGCAAGTCTTGGTTAATAACATACTATATTTGTAGGATAAATCATGTTATCTTGCTGTTGACGTTCCTTCAAATATAGTCACCAAAGGAAGCGTAATGAATTATAGTGTCTCGGGTATTATGAAAGATATTTTCCTTATATTACTTATTTAATATTTTTATTCTTACATTTTTTATAAGAAATTTGGATCTTACTTGTTGCCTTCATATATTAGATGGGAATGTTGAAGTTATGATGGAAATATGTCTTCAAGGAGAAGCTTTACTACCAATTCCACTTGAAGAGGAGTTCGTTGAGAAAGTGAAAGATGCCCTTGGGTACATACTACATTGGCCGAAGCACCTAGTCATTCAATGCTCTGATTTGGTAAGATTATTTATATTAAAAAGGGTTTAGTTTTGACGTTAAAAAGTCAAACAGATCTGTTTGACATAAAAATAGGGTCTGTTTTACATAAAATTAGGGTATGTTTGACATAAAATTAGGGTATGTTTGACATTAAAAAGTCAAACAGGTCTCTTTGACATTAAAATAGGGTATGTTTGACATTAAAAAGTCAAACAGGTCTGTTTGACATAAAAATAGGGCATGTTTGACATTAAAAACTCAAACAGGTCTGTTTGACATAAAAAATAGGGTCTGTTTTACATAAAATTAGGGTATGTTTGACATTAAAAAGTCAAACAGGTCTCTTTGACATTAAAATAGGGTATGTTTGACATTAAAAAGTCAAACAGGTCTCTTTGACATTAAAATAGGGTATGTTTGACATTAAAAAGTCAAACAGGTCTGTTTGACATAAAAATAGGGCATGTTTGACATTAAAAACTCAAACAGGTCTGTTTGACATAAAAAATAGGGCATGTTTGACATTAAAAAGTCAAACAGGTCTGTTTGACATAAATATATGACTATAATAATGCAGAACAAAATCGTGCCCAAAAAAGCAAAGAAGGATGTGGAGAAGGATGCAGACAGAAATGCAAAGGAGCTTGAGTGGAGGAAGGATGAGAACAACATCACAAAAAAGAGAATGGAAAAAGAAAAGGAGATGGGAAAAAACGACAAAGAGAACCCGGTGGGGATGACGCCATTAATGAGAAAAAGAAAAAAAAACTACAGTGAATGAAAAGAACGACAAAGAGAACCCGGTGAGGATGACGCCAAGAAAGATGACAAGAGCTCAGCGAAAGACAAGGGTCAGATTGGAAAAAAGTAAAACTTTGAAATTGGTTGCAATTATGGTTAATTTACAAGTTTCAAAGGTCGATTCAATAAAAGTGCAGTGCGAGGACTCTCTATATGGGCACGTGAGTTTCACGTATTTAAGCTTTGATGATTTTGAGAGAGTTTTTGCAATGGATGAGATGAGCGGTGCTGTTGTTACTTCTTATACCATGTAAGTGATTAATTTTAAATTATCTTTTTTCCAGTTTAAACACTTATTCGTTGAGAAGGCAAAAAATCTGATTGCATATAACATATGTAATGTATAGAATTCGAGCTTTTGTGTGTGTGTGAGTGTGTGTTAATGGCGGTTTGAAGAGAGAGAAAGTAGAGAGAGAGTAGAGAGATGCCAGGGAAAGTTTGGTTTGTATTATGGGGTGAAAGGTTACAATTAACATAATGGAGGGGGTTTATATACATATGAGCTATTTACAATATGCCCCCTTCCATTGTAACAAGATTACAATATAAGTACAAATTAACATAAGGTACACAAATCAACTACTACATTTATATTTCTAACAATCTCCCCCTTAGTAGTGATTTGTGAAAAATATCCAGTCTTTGTCTTTCTTTAAGCTCTTGTATTCGGTCTATCTTTGTTTGGATGCCAAAACCAATTTTCTCCTTCAGGTCTATCATCAGGAACAACCATGTTGTCTGCAAAGTTTCTTGGAGGAATGTTCTGTGGACCTGGACGATGACCAGGCTCGTATTTGATCCAACAACCTCCTCTTCGACGTACGACGTACTTAGACTTCTGAACATTCTTTGCTTTTCTCATCATTCTAATGCTGTCTCTGTACTCGAGTCTTTGATTAATCTTGGAGATTGCTTTATCAAACACTTCCTTTTTCTTTTCATCCTGCTTGTCTTCTTGCAGGCACAACAACACATTCTTACAAAACTCCAAAGTTCCATCAGAATAAGAAGCAAGTTCATCCATACAAATGAAAATCTTCTTCTTTCTGCTATTCAAAAATACAACACCGAAGGATGGTTCTTCTATGATATGACCAATACTTAGCTGTTCAATATCTGCGGTGTATAGACTTTGATCTGGATACGGCACATTAATCTTCCTCTTCACAACTTCAAATCCTATTTGAAAATCTTCCAATGAAGCGTACTGAATGCAGCTTGACATATATCTTTTAATAGCTTCAAAGGCAATAACATCTTCACGGTATCGCTGCATTGCATTCAAGAAATGATTGTAGAGGAAGATAATGTCATCAACGGGCAGCAGCTTGAATTGTGTTTCAGTAAATCTGTAGCTCTTGCCATTATCTCTTTTGACATGGAAACTTGGGATTGAGATAGTATTCCTTTTAACCAAAATAACTCTGACCAGCACCAAGATCTTGTGATTTCTTTGTTCTTCAAGGAGTTTGGGATTATATTGCTTGGTGAGTTTAAGAAGCTCTTTGTATTCTTTAACTTGTCTAGCTTCCTTAAACTTATACATCGAATCCAACTCTGGTCTTCTGGTCTTGGTAACTTTGGTAGCTCCACAAAATATCGGAAAAGCTCTTTCTTCCAAAAATCTAGACTTCTTGGCTGCCTTCTTTGGCTTAACACCCAGCGCAACCATTCTTTCTTTATCCCTCAAGAAGTATCCTCGATTAATGAATCTCTTTTGTTCTTCAGTTAATTCTGTTGGAAAATAATCAGGGAGGACCTCCTCGGATATGATTGCTTCTTTCAACACTTGTTTATATGTTGATTTCTTGAAGTTCTGTGATGCAGCCTCAGGAGTCTTTCTCAATTCATCAAAGCTATTGAAGTCTTCAAAGTTATAGTGTTGAGGAGTAGTGAAACCCTGAGTAGAAGATTCTCCAACTTCTTTTCTGCTCGACGAACCTGTTTCAAAATAATCAAGATCTGGGAAGTCTTCAAATACAGGTTCCTCAACAGCTTCTACGTTTATTGGAGTTCCAACTATTTCTGGCTCATCCAAGGTTACATTGTCTTTTCAACTTGAAGTTGTCTGACAGTCTTGCTTAGTTCAAGAACTTTGGTCTCAAGTTCTTGTTTCTCAAGATGCAGTTTGGAGTTTGGAGTAAAAGAGACTGCTGCTTTTTCTGATTTCAAATTCTCAAATTCTTTTTGAAATGAATCAATTTTAATTTGAAAATCTTTTTCTTTGTCCTCCAAATCTTTCTTTATGTCTACATTCACATTTTGAACATGAATTGGATGATTTTCTTCAAACACATTGGTTTTCTTTTTCATGGATAAAATCTTTTCATTGATTTTTTCAAATGATTCAGAAAACTTTCGGTCAAAATCAATTTTGCACATATCAAAGATCTGGGAAGTCTTCAAATACAGGTTCCTCAACAGCTTCTACGTTTATTGGAGTTCCAACTATTTCTGGCTCATCCAAGGTTACATTGTCTTTTTCAGCCTCAATGTCTGCTTCTCCCTCAGTAGATTCCAACACTTCATTTTCAATCACAAACCCTTCTTCTTCATTAACCTCAACATTTTCAAAATCTTCTTCACTTTCTACATCAGAATCATCACCAAAAACTTCAACTAATCTTCTTCTAATCTCATCATCTAAAGAATCGTTCTCAACATTCTCAACATTCACACCCTCTGCTCTTTCTTCCATCACCACATCTCCAACATTTCCTTCAACTCTTGCCGAAGTATTATCAATGTTCGTTTGACCTTCTCCTTGGTTCTCCCCCTCGGGGTGATCATCAGAATCAGGATCATCCCGACGAGAAGCAACCGAGGCCGGTCGGCAAGATTCTAATGCCAACAATCTTAATTCAAATTCAGCTAGTTTAGCATCATACTCAGCCTTTTGTCTTTGAACTTGTTCTTGTAAATCTTTGACTCTTCTTTCAGTTGCAAGTTCCCTTTCTCTAACTTCCAAGGCATTCAACACTCCTCTTTCAGTAACAGTCAACAAATCACCCTCCGATCTTAAGATATTTAACAAAACTTCACATGCAGAATCTTTTCAGAAGTAATCGGGAAGAAATAATCATCAACATCATGAACATCATCTAAATCACCATCAGTTTGCACAGACACATGAACAACTTTCTTTATGTCTACATTCACATTTTGAACATGAATTGGATGATTTTCTTCAAACACATTGGTTTTCTTTTTCATGGATAAAATCTTTTCATTGATTTTTTCAAATGATTCAGAAAACTTTCGGTCAAAATCAATTTTGCACATATCAAAGATCTGAGATTCGTTTTCAGTTTGGACTGAAGCATTTACACTTTCACATATAGAACTCACAGAACATCCAGATGGATCACAAACTTTGGAGTCTATCTTGGGTTGGTCAATGACATAATGATTTTGAGCCTTCAAATTTTCTATCAAAGATTGCTTTTCCTCAAGAGACTTTTGCAGATCTTCAATTACCTTTTCCAAAACTTTTTGTGGTACATACGGTCTCAAATTTTCAGGTTTTGGAATAGGATTAGGATTTTCCAAAGGTTTTTCAGTAAAACACTCAAGAATTTCGGGTATGATAGCCTCATGATTGTCTTTGATTGTTTTATGTGTAGAGTTAGCGAAGAAATCATATGACTCATCCATTAACTCATAGTTAAAATAGACTTTTGCACCCTTTTCTAGAAAATCATCAGCCTCATAATCACTATCAGTCGGTCTCACAAATTGATCTGTCATCCCACATCTCAAATAAGATTCGTTGTATAATGATGGGACTTCTTCTTGTGCTTCGAGCAAACATTTTGGATTGTTATAACCCAACCCTGATGTGAATATTGTTTCTGAATTTCTTGGCCTATTTAAAAAGACTTGTTGATATGAACGATTGATCTTATACAACTTTTCTTGATAAGACTTGATTTCAGCTTTCAGTTCATCATTTTCTTTATCAAGTTTTTGTTTAAGAGAATCTTTTATACAACATTCATATTTTAGGTCAGAAATTGTGTTTTCAAATTCCGTCACATCAGGGATAGATTCTTTCATCTTGACATTCAAAGACTCAATGTCTTCAGCCAAAGCATTTGCTCGAAACATCTCATTGGTCTTTTCAACTTGAAGTTGTCTGACAGTCTTGCTTAGTTCAAGAACTTTGGTCTCAAGTTCTTGTTTCTCAAGATGCAGTTTGGAGTTTGGAGTAAAAGAGACTGCTGCTTTTTCTGATTTCAAATTCTCAAATTCTTTTTGAAATGAATCAATTTTAATTTGAAAATCTTTTTCTTTGTCCTCCAAATCTTTCTTTAATTTTAAATTCTTTTTACTCAACTCCCTGCAATCTTTCCTTGCTGTATCAGACATATCCATATAATGTTTTAACACTGATTTGGGAAAAGAGATTACCTCATCCTCGACTTCAGAAGAACTTTCATCTTTTTCCTCCAACTCCTTTGACTTCTTGATCTTTTTCATGAAGCACACATTTGCTGCAAGTTCGTCTGTCTCCTCATCAGAAAGATGTAACCACTTGTCATCTTCAGCGAGCAGAGCAATTCCACTTTCCTCTTGTCTTGCTAGCAATAGTTTGTACTTGTAGTACTCGGAGTTCTTCTGTCGAGGTTTAGTGCAGTTAATAGCAAAATGTCCAGTAAGACCACAGTTGTAGCACTTCTTGTCTTCATTCCTTCTCTCCATAACCTTCTTATCAAACTTCTTCTGATTGTCATACTTCTTCTCACCACCAACAAACTCTTTCTTCTGATCAAACTTAGGAGCATTCGCATTTTTGGCATACGAAGAGACTGATGAAGTCCTAAGTTGATTATTTGTTGGTTTCTTCTTGAAGAATTTCTTCTTGAAGAATTTCTTCTTGAAAGCCTTTGTGAAATAAGCGAGTTCTTTGTACATCTCTTTTTGCTTTTCATCAAGATCACAAATCACTCATTTCACTTGAATCAGAATCAGTTTGAACTTCAACAAAACTGTGTCTTGACAATCTTGAAGTCTTCCTTTCAGCAACCAAAGCCAATGGATCTGAATGTACACTCTCTTCTTTCTTCTTCTGAATTCTCTGAACATCCTCAACATTAATTTGTAGTTTTTCAAACAGAGTGTGAATGGTGAGTTTTCCGAAGTCTGATTGTTGGTTGAGTTGGGTTCCATACACTTGCCATTCCTCTTCCAGATTTTTGATGAATTTGATGTTCAGTTCCATATTGGTTCTCTTCACATCATTCTTTCTCAGCTCATTGATGACATTGCAGAATCTGATGTATACCTCATTCAATGGTTCACCTTTTTGTTGTTTGAATGTTTCATACATGTTCAGAACAGTCGACAACCTTATGGTGTTTGACACATCAGATCCTTCCATCTGCTTCTCCACTTCATCCCAAATGTCTTTTCCTGTTTCATAGGAATCCACATTGCAGTAGATGTCATCAGGAAGTGCTTGGTAAAGAAAGGCAATTGCACTTTGGTCAGCCTCAACTCTGTTTCTCTGATCTGTGTTCCAACTCTCTTCAGGTAAAACTTCTCCATTAACTAGGTTCTTTGGAATTTCAGGACCATCTTTGTAAGATTTTCTCAGCAGTTTTCCATTCTTCTGCCTGTCTATCCAGTTCAGAAACCTTTTCTTCCATTGAGGATAAGATCCTCTAAACAAGACAGGTGGTCTTCCTTCAGAACCAAGTGCTAAAGCTTCGCTTGAAGCCATTTCAAGCAATTAACAGACTTAGAAAAATTTGAGAATTTTCAATTTCAACTAAATGCAGAGCTTAATCCTCTGCAAATAGAACAAGTAAGAAAATTCAAATTTTCAAAAATTTTGATTTTGCAACCCACTCGAAGAATATTGATGAAAAATGGTTTTAGGAAATTTTCTTGAAAAATTTTGATTTGAGAATCTTAAAAACAACTAAGTGCCGAGCTTAATTCTCTGCAAATGGTGTAAGTGACCAAGTCGCAACTCAAGTACTTAGATCAACACACAAAAACAACTGAATGCCGAGCTTAAATCTCTGCAAACAGTACAACTTATAAAGTCACTTGGTCGAAGAATCAATTTCAACTATTTGCCGAGCAAATATCTCTGCAAACAGCACAAATAGAACTTGTACTTGGTCACACCAACCAAAAACACTTGTTTGCCGAGCTTAAACCTCTGCAAACAATGCAAGTAGCACCAGTCACAAATCAAGAATTCTCATAAACAACTATTTGCCGAGCAAAAAGCTCTGCAAATAGCACAAGTAATCTCAACACTACCACAAATCCTTGAACCACTTATTTGCCGAGCAATGAGCTCTGCAAATAGAACAAGTGAACTTCACACTTAACCAAATTTTTTGAAATAACTATTTGCCGAGCAAAAACCTCTGCAAATAGTACAAGTAAACTTCACACTTAACCAAATATCTTGAAATAACTATTTGCCGAGCAAAAAGCTCTGCAAATAGTACAAGTAAGATCCAGTACTTAGCCAAAATTTCTGAAACACGTATTTGCCGAGCAAACTGCTCTGCAAATAGTACAAGTAAGAACACCACTTAGCCAACGACCTCTGCAAATACGAGTAACCACTACACGACAAAATAGTCGGTTACTGGTTATGTTGTACGTTCAGCCAACCCCTTATTTGTAGAGAAGAATGTAAATCTTCGATATCTTCTTCATTTTTGCGAATTAGAACTCGAATTTTATATCAAAATGTTCAGAAAATCAATGCGCACAAATCCTCGAACAAATTAGATGCTAATTTCAACTGGAAATCAAACCCTCACGAACATGCGATTTGTAGAGCTCGATCAAAAACAACTCAAATGATGAAATTAGCTTCTGAAAATGATAGTGAAGGAAGATATACTGATATTAAATCGATCGGTGAACAAAATTAGAACAGAAACACACTTAATTTGCAGGAATTACTGAAACAGTGAGCTCTGCAAATGAACCTTTCAGAAAAATTACTCAAATTATGAAATTAAGCACAAATTAAGCTTGTAATATGCTTGTGGATCGTTCAGAAACTCTGATTGTGCTCTGATACCAATTGTAATGTATAGAATTCGAGCTTTTGTGTGTGTGTGAGTGTGTGTTAATGGCGGTTTGAAGAGAGAGAAAGTAGAGAGAGAGTAGAGAGATGCCAGGGAAAGTTTGGTTTGTATTATGGGGTGAAAGGTTACAATTAACATAATGGAGGGGGTTTATATACATATGAGCTATTTACACTATGCCCCCTTCCATTGTAACAAGATTACAATATAAGTACAAATTAACATAAGGTACACAAATCAACTACTACATTTATATTTCTAACACATAGTATGGTTGTTCAATGCATTAAAATTGTATCTTAACAGGTACTTGTTTGAGCAAATCAAGAATGGACCAAACATAGATCATGGAATTTGTTTTATGAGCCCGACTGCAACCATGCAAAGTGATGTTAAGTCGAAGGTCAAAAATGTCGATGATTCAAGTAGACACATTGCAGAACGATTATCTTCAAGAAAGGGCAATGACATCGTCTTATTGCCCTACAATCCCGGGTTTGATTTTCCACCAGCTTTTAAATTAAAAAAAAGAAAAAAAAAGAGAATTAACTACTAGAACAACCCTAGGCCTATATAAATTGTTTGACATAGTTTGGTTTTGGCTTTTTTGCAGAAGACATTGGGTGTTGGGCGTGCTAAACATGAAAACCTCTACTTGCTATTATCCTGATTCCCTAAGGACTAGCAGCGTCAACTTGCAGTTTAAGCAAATAGTTGGTGCGTAAGTAAGAAATTATCTTATCTTTAAGCATGTTATATCCATAAGTAATACTAGCTATCATCTTTTTTTTTGTAGGGCAATTGGATTATATGATGTACAAAGTGTATTCAAGAAGAAGACTAAATTCAATTGGGTCAAATCTAGGGTAAGCACTAAATACAAAGCTAACCCGAGATTCTGAACTTTCAGTAACCATATTAGTAAGCTTTTTATCAATTAGCTTTGTATATTATAATGATAGTAATAGGTTGTGTTAATTGTTTGCGAGTCAAATCAAGTTGACTGATTATAGCTCGGGCCTCAGGTTGTTTATGCAAATTAGGTTTGAAGTTTCCACTAGCTTGATTATAGCTCACCTAGTTCTTTGCCTAAACCTAAGTTTAGTGTGAAACCAAAAAGGACTGTTACACTTGAGTTGCCATTAGGTGAGGTTGAGGATATTGGTATTTGGCGTCTGGTTAGGGATACATGCTCTTTAGACGATGGGGATGTAAAATGGGTTTGGCTGCTTTCAAAGTGGTAGATCAAAATTCTGAAAGTTAATACGTATATGTGACTTGTAGTTTCTTGGTATTTGACGTCTGGTTAGGGATACATTGGTTTTGTGGATCATATGTTGTGGGAGCAGACTTTGGGTTTAAATCTTGAACGGTTTTGGCTGCTTAGATAAGCGAACTGTGGGTGTAAAAAGGGGTAGTCTGCTATGGTGCTTAATTGATGTTTTGACTTTTATCTTTGACAATCCTGCTATCTCTATGACCATTGCTCTTATAGCTTTTTGACTAAACTGGTTGAATTTTCTTGTGTAGTGTCCGATGCAGCCCGGATCCACTGAATGTGGTTATTATGTGTTAAAGTTTATGAAGGAGATAGTTGAGAAAGGAGTTCAAGTACTTGAACATGACAATGTAAGTCTAGCACCTGATATCTTTGTAACAATATGATTGAGGTCTTTAAGTCTTGTAGGCATAAGTTATTTTTTCCAAAGTTTCAGATGGCAATCTAGCTACCTGAACATAAGCCTTCACCTGTTTTAATCAGCTACCTGATATCTTTATCCTTTGTTTTAATCACCTATTTTATACCTAAACACCTGAACATGCTTTATATTAATAGGTTCTGATGTTAAAATGTACATATAAATTATAAACATGGCAGCCTTTTGTTTTTTTTTAATATATATATATATATATTTGTGTCAATTTTATATTTTTTTTTTTATAATATATATATTTGTGTCAATTTTAACGTATTGTATTTGTCAGATCGGGGAAGGTAAAAAAGAATACACGGGTGATGATTTGGATGAATTCGTGAAGAATGGGCAAATTATGTGGCAAACTTCATTTACCGGTGTTGAATTTTATATAATTTAGTAGTTGTAAACTTTTATGGTTAATATTAGAATTTTATATAATTTAGCAGTTGTAAACGCATTGTTTTGATATATATGAAATGCGCTATTTTGCTATTTGTGTATTTATTTGTATTGTGAGGTTAACTGTTATTTAATGTGTAGATATTAATAATTTTATAAAAAAAAAAATTTTTTTAAAAATTGAACCATGACACGCAAATACGGTGTCATAAAATAATGTCATAAAATGCACGTCGTAAAAGGGTGTCATAAAAGCGTGTCATAAATTTATGACGGGTCGATTTATGACACCAAAAAGCGTGTCATCTGACCCCTTTTATGACACGCATTCGGTGTCATTAAAGGTGTTTTTTCTAGTAGTGATGTGCTATCAATCTGACCTCTTACGAACCCATTTTCCACTAGATGAGTGGATAATGTTTCGTACCAGGCTCTGGGTGCTTGATGAAGACCATATAGAGCCTTATCCAATTTATATGCTCTATCAGGATAGTCAGGATCAGTAAACCCAGGAGGTTGAGACACATAGACCAACTCCTGTACCTTACCGTAAAGAAATGCACTCTTTACATCCAATTGGTATACCTTAAAACCTTTAAAGGATGCAAATGCCAGAAAAAGCCTAATTGCTTCTATTCTAGCTACAGGTGCAAACACTTCAGTGTAATCTAATCCATCTTGCTGTGCAAATCCTTGAACAACTAGCCGATCCTTGTTCCTAGTAACAATCCCTTTATCATCCCTTTTGCATCTCACCACCCATTTTGTTCCAAAAGGGTTGATATGAGCAGGCACATCTACCAATTCCCAAACCTTTAATTTTCTGAATTGGTCTAATTCTTCTTGCATTGCATCCACCCAAGATGGCTCCTTCAGTGCCATTTGCACATTCTTGGGTTCCACTTGAGAGATAAAGCAACTGTACTTACATGTTTCCAGTATACATGTATCTTTGATGCTAGCAAAAAGACTTGTGCTCTTCTGAAGACTGCTCCTAGTTCTAACACCAACGTTAGGATCTCCCAAGATGTTTTCTACGGGATGAGCCTTCGTAATGTGTTTTTGTATGACACGATCAACATCAAGATTTCCTCCCAAATTGGTGGAAATCTCTTCCTCAATATGAACTGAGGGATGCTCCTCTGTTACAACATGTCCAGAAGTATTCTCAACTGAAGTATCTGGACCCATTGGTTCATCAGATCTTCTTGAGATTACTTCTTGTTCAGAATCCTGTTGTCCTCTTCTATCCTTAGAGATTACATTAGATATAGGTCCTCCGTAAGATGGTGATGCAAAGATATCATCATCACGGACCACCACAATATCATCTGAGTTATGCAACTCTATCATAGATGGATTAAGAGAATTGAAAATATCTACATAATTGAACATTTTCTCAGGACCTGAATGAATGCCGGGTGAGCAACTTGTAATCTCAACATTGTGTGCAATATCAACCTTACCGGTTACTTTGTTATAAACATGGCGATTTGGTGTTCCTGGAACATATTCAAGAAAATACCCCTCAAATACTTTTTCATCAAACTTCGCTAAGTTTGGCTGAACCCTTAAGAAGGTACATGGTACACCAAATGGTTGCAAGTGACTCAAGTTTGGTTTTCTATTGTGTAACAACTCATAACACGTTTTGTTAAATCATTTCACCGTGAGAACCCTGTTGTGTACATAACAAACAGTGTTTATAGCTTCACCCCAGAATAAGGTGGGAAGCTTAGAGTCAGCCAACATTGTTCGTGCAGCTTCAATTAGTGTTCTATTCTTTCGCTCAGCAACTCCATTTTGCTGAGGTTGATACGGAACACTAAATTGCTGTTCAATGCCCTTGCTGAGGCAATAAAAATCCATCATCCTATTCTTGAACTCTGTTCCATTGTCACTACGAATTCTCCTAATTCTAGTGTTATAGACATTTTCCACTTTTGCAAAGAAATGCACAAGTATTTGATATGTCTCATCCTTAGAGGTAAGAAAGAACACCCATGAGAATCTTGAAAAATCATCAGTGACAACTAAACAGTAATACATTCCTCCAATACTTCTCACACTCACTGGACCAAATAAGTCCATGTGTAGAAGCTCAAAAAGACCGGCAGTAGAATTCAAAGACTTGGACTTGTGATTAATCTTGTGTTGTTTGCCCTTTTTTCATGGAACACATTTATCCTCACTACCATATCTCTTTAATGGAACACCTTTCACCAACCCATTTTTGGTGATGAAATTCATTTTTCTAAAATGAAGACGTGCCATTTTTCTATGCCAAAGCAAAGAGTCTGATTCAGAGGCTTCAGACAAAAGACATGTAGTCTCAATTTCGGGATTAGAGATACACAATGCCATTGCATATATATCTCTTTTCCTTGGAGCCGTCAACAGAATCCACTCTTCAGGAATCACATATCCAGGTTTTAGAATAAGTGCTTCCTCCTTGGTGAAATGAACAGGATTCCCTTTATCACAAATTTGAGATACACTCATCAAGTTGTGATTTAACTATTCAACATAATTCACCTTTTCAAGCTTGATTTTCCCATTTGTGACATCACCAACTCCGGTAATTGAGCCACCCTTGGGACCAGCAAAGCTTACATAAGCTCCCAATATTTCAACAAAGTTTGACAGTAATGATTTATCTCCTGTCATATGTCTTGAACAACCACTATCAACATACCATATACTAATGGCTCTTTTTAATAGATCATGTTCTTCATCAGGAATATTCATCTTTGCCATGAAGTTAACCAGACCATCCATGTCTATATCCGCTGAGACCTCAGATGTCTTCACTTCAACTTTATTGACACACTCTGCAACCTCACTATCAGAGCTATCAACAAAAGACCCCACACTATTTGTCTCTGCCAAGAAGGCATTAGACACATGTGTCTGACCATTGTTTTCCTTTAGATGACGAACTATCAACCCTTTTGAACCTTCATCATGTGTAGTTTGATAGTTTCTTTGTTGCCATGTGTTGGAAGCATTTTGTGCTACTCCACCGTTGTAGAAATCTTGATAAGTCACACTAGCCTTGTCAACATTTCTAGGTCTCTGGCATTCCCTTGCAAAGTGTCCAAAGCCCTCGCAATTGTAACACTTTACTTTTGAGTTACAAAGCCAAACTTGGAACCCACGACCTTTCGCCCTGTTCTTGATAGGAACCGTTTAGCCCGAAGAGTTAGCATAGCCATTTGCCATTGCAGATTCATCTCTTCTAAGTCCAACGGATCAATCTGCTCATCGTCTTCCTCTATAAGACTCGGATCTTGAACCTTTCCTTGGATAAATTGTTCATATGATGTCACAAATGACGCAAGCACGGATAAGTGACATTCCGCACATTTGACACTTATAGGCACGGTGGAACTAGCACTGGAGGTAGGATATCCACGATTGCCTAAATTGTCGCTCTAACTTGAAACAAGATATATGTTCCCCTCAGAGTCAAACGAGATCTTTTGTAAGTCAACATCTTCACTCAGGAATGCCCTAGTGCTTCCTTCAGGGGAACCTGGACTTACATTGATCGTAGGCCTACCGTAATAAAGCTCGGGAATCTGAGCATTATTATATCCTACTTCCCTCCTTTTTAGTTTCATTTCTTGTCCCCTAAACTTAGCAACTATCTGAGTCAAAGACATATCAGAAAAATCTGCTTTTTCCTGCAAAGTGGTAATGTAATTACTCCACTTTTCCGGCAAGGAACTCAAAAATTTCTCGACTTTTTCTTCCTCAGAATAGGTAACTTCAAATGCTTGCAACTCTGCTAGCAAATGATAATACCTTGTAATTAGTTGATCTAAGTTTTCACTTCTTAACCCATTAAATACATTATACTGATGCTTTAGAAGGTCTCTACGATTCTTTTTAAGTGTTTCATCCCCTTCACAATGATTTTTTAATGCTAACCAAAGTTCTTTTGATGTATTGAATCCATTAAATAAATGTAATATTTCTTGTGGCAATGACATTTTTAAACATGATAGTGCCTTTTTCTCTGCCTCATACAATTTTTTATTAGATTCAGTCATATCTTGGTAAGCATAAACTTTGTTAATACTATTGTCCTCATATGTTGGGGCACTATATCCTTCAGTCATACAAGTCCACATTCTAATATCCGTGAATTGCATAAAGGATTCGAATCGACCTTTCCAAGAAAAGTATTGGTCAATGATCATCAGTTTAGGTGGTGAATTACCCTTACCGTCTCATGGTCCATTAGTATTAATTGGTTAAGATAGTTTGCTGCCATTGTGTATGAAGTTTAACTTATAAACACTCAAGTACACAAGAACACGGAAAAAAAGGAACACTCAAATGAAACGAGCAAAAGTGTACTAAACAAGCAAACCACAAGAACTCTCAAAATTTAAGAACTCTCAAAATTTAAGAACTCTCAAATCCTCAAGAACTCTCAAAATTCAAGAACTCTCAAAACCTCAAGAACACTCAAAAGAACCTCAAAAGTGTACTAAACAAGCAAACCACAAGAACTCTCAAAATTTAAGAACTCTCAAATCCTCAAGAACTCTCAAACAGAATGCGCAAATGAAACACGCAAACTGCCTAGGAAGTATTGAAACACGCAAAAGGTATTGTACCTTACAAACACGCAAAGTACACACCTAAGAACACGCAAAACACCAATTTCTCACAATTTCTTAGATCCCGAACCCGATATTGTTCCTTGATCAATGAAACCTTGAGAAAATGATTTTAGGAATGAGATATGTCTTATTTTGGTGTCAAGTTTGAACCTTTATTTCAAACGAACCCGAAAACACTTCTCCACCTAAAAACACACAAAAATGGGATATCCAAACCGTGATCAATCTCGAACCAAGGTTGTTGATAAACTATGGCTCTGATACCAGTTGTAAGTCCCCCGGGTCTTACCGAACCGAGATTGACTTAAGGATATGTCGAGGTGCGGAATTCCTCGAGATAACCCACGGTTTTTATATCTACCTTTTATGATATATATATCACTATATATATATATATATATTTATATATATATATTGCGAATATAAACACGGTTTTTATATCTACTTATATATATATATATATATATATCTTTTGCGTGAATATAAACACTCGTATTTGGTTACAATAGTGAAACGGCTCTCCGACAAACTTTACCAACCAACGTGGTAATCTAAGTCTACGAGCCGTCCAAACCGGGTGTGTGTTTGTGGTTCGTGCGTGAGTCGAGTACTACCCACAAGATCAACCGTGCGTGTTCTTGGTTTTCTCTCTCTAGGTTTTGCTCATTTCTCTCTCTACACTCTTGTTCTGAAACACGCATGACACACACCTCTATTTATAGGCCAGTGACAAGAACTCTCAAATCCAATGGATTTGAGTGTTCTCATGTCAAGTCCATTAAGGTTTTGGCCTGTTTGTGTGTTTCCCAGAACACACAAACTGTTTGAGAGTTCTTATGGATAAGCATGCTTTTGCTTGTTTCCACAGAAACTCTCAAACCATTTGAGAGTTCTTATGAACAAGCAAACTTTTGCTTGTTCCTCTGAAACTCTCAAATGACCATTTGAGTGTTCTTTCCACAAGAAACTATTTTGCTCGTTCCCAAGAACCCTCAAATAACACTTAGGAATATTTGAGTTAATGTTTCAACTGCTGTCAAGACGCAGAACCAACATTAACTCAGCCAATGTCTATACTGCTGTAAATATACGCAGAACCAACATCAGCTCGACAATGTTTCTACTGCTGTGAATACGCAGAAACAACATTGTCTATATTACCTATTGGAAGTATTGATTAAGTTAATGTTTCTCCTGCTGTTAATACACAGAAACACAATTAACTTAACTTCCATCTGGAAGTACATTAAGTTAATATTTCAACTGTTGTTAAATGCAGAAACAATATTAACTTAATGACTCTTTACATGTAATGTCTAGAACCTGCAAAACACAAATAATAAACACACATATAAACATAAATGGATCCCAATATGATCAACAATGTATGCCAAGGTAATATTATTGACAAATGGTAACTACAAGATAAATTACAAGACTTGAATATATGTAAATATACGTCACACATCTAGAATGCTTTTGTCACCGAGAAACATGCACCAACAGTAATAACAATAGACTGCTCTGCCAAACCTTTACCCTTATCTAATCGATCATTGTCAACATCATCTGTAAGGGATTTGGTTTGTGAAAACCTATTCTTGAGTCTGTGGAGCTTCAGAAGTTGCCTTGCCAGCAACACCAGCCTGGCTAGACTCCCCTTGAGTCTTTGTTCTCAAAACAGAACTTCCTCCTAGCTCCTGAGTAGCTCTAGCAGCATCTGGATCTTCATTCTGACCATCATTATGCATTACCTTAGCTAGCTCATCACCCTTGCAGCCTGAGCTATCTCTCTCAGCTCTCAACTTCATATAGTTATCAAACAGCTCATGCATCTTCTCATCAGGGATCTTGACTCCCTTCTTCAATGCATCTGCCATCTTGACAACTTTCTCATCTAGAGCCAAATACTTTTTGTACATGCCGGACACTACTACCTCAGCCTTGCCTAGCTTGTCTTCAAGAAACTTGTTCTTCTCACTCACAACCTTAAAATCTTCAGCCAAACGAGTGATCAGGCCTCTCATTTCATTCATAGCCTTTTCATGCTGTTCTCTTTGCTCAGACATATGTCTCTGCAAATCAGCAAGGCTTAGACTAGCCTCTTCAGTTGTTCATGGCTGTGACTATGTAGTCTCAAGAATAACAATAGCTGGCACACTTTCTAATCCACCAGCAGCAGCAGAAGTTTCTTGTTCCCTGACAAGTCTTGTTCTTTTAAGTAACGGCTGCTCTGGCACCCAATCAACATCAATTTCTTTCACTCTTCTATACTGCTGTGAAATACG
Source organism: Erigeron breviscapus (assembly GCA_034093135.1). Taxonomy (NCBI): domain Eukaryota; kingdom Viridiplantae; phylum Streptophyta; class Magnoliopsida; order Asterales; family Asteraceae; genus Erigeron; species Erigeron breviscapus. The sequence continues at coordinate 68,486,396 of CM067167.1, forward strand.
CAGAACCAACATTAACTCAGCCAATGTCTATACTGCTGTAAATATACGCAGAACCAACATTAACTCACAATGTCATACTGCTGTAAAATACGCAGAACCAACATTAACTCAGCCAATGTCTATACTGCTGTAAATATACGCAGAACCAACATTAACTCAGCCAATGTCATACTGCTGTAAATATACGCAGAACCAACATTAACTCACAATGTCATACTGCTGTAAAATACGCAGAACCAACATTAACTCAGCCAATGTCTATACTGCTGTAAATATACGCAGAACCAACATTAACTCACAATGTCATACTGCTGTAAAATACGCAGAACCAACATTAACTCAGCCAATGTCTATACTGCTGTAAATATACGCAGAACCAACATTAACTCAGCCAATGTCATACTGCTGTAAATATACGCAGAACCAACATTAACTCAGCCAATGTCATACTGCTGTAAATATACGCAGAACCAACATTAACTCAGCCAATGTCTATACTGCTGTAAATATACGCAGAACCAACATTAACTCACAATGTCATACTGCTGTAAAATACGCAGAACCAACATTAACTCAGCCAATGTCTATACTGCTGTAAATATACGCAGAACCAACATTAACTCAGCCAATGTCATACTGCTGTAAATATACGCAGAACCAACATTAACTCACAATGTCATACTGCTGTAAAATACGCAGAACCAACATTAACTCAGCCAATGTCTATACTGCTGTAAATATACGCAGAACCAACATTAACTCACAATGTCATACTGCTGTAAAATACGCAGAACCAACATTAACTCAGCCAATGTCTATACTGCTGTAAATATACGCAGAACCAACATTAACTCAGCCAATGTCATACTGCTGTAAATATACGCAGAACCAACATTAACTCAGCCAATGTCATACTGCTGTAAATATACGCAGAACCAACATTAACTCAGCCAATGTCTATACTGCTGTAAATATACGCAGAACCAACATTAACTCACAATGTCATACTGCTGTAAAATACGCAGAACCAACATTAACTCAGCCAATGTCTATACTGCTGTAAATATACGCAGAACCAACATTAACTCAGCCAATGTCATACTGCTGTAAATATACGCAGAACCAACATTAACTCACAATGTCATACTGCTGTAAAATACGCAGAACCAACATTAACTCAGCCAATGTCTATACTGCTGTAAATATACGCAGAACCAACATTAACTCACAATGTCATACTGCTGTAAAATACGCAGAACCAACATTAACTCAGCCAATGTCTATACTGCTGTAAATATACGCAGAACCAACATTAACTCAGCCAATGTCATACTGCTGTAAATATACGCAGAACCAACATTAACTCAGCCAATGTCATACTGCTGTAAATATACGCAGAACCAACATTAACTCAGCCAATGTCTATACTGCTGTAAATATACGCAGAACCAACATTAACTCACAATGTCATACTGCTGTAAAATACGCAGAACCAACATTAACTCAGCCAATGTCTATACTGCTGTAAATATACGCAGAACCAACATTAACTCAGCCAATGTCATACTGCTGTAAATATACGCAGAACCAACATTAACTCACAATGTCATACTGCTGTAAAATACGCAGAACCAACATTAACTCAGCCAATGTCTATACTGCTGTAAATATACGCAGAACCAACATTAACTCACAATGTCATACTGCTGTAAAATACGCAGAACCAACATTAACTCAGCCAATGTCTATACTGCTGTAAATATACGCAGAACCAACATTAACTACAATGTCTATACTGCTGTAATACGCAGAACCAACTACAGCTCCAGCTAAATAATCATCTATATCCCAGACTAGATCAGCATTCTCTGAATCTTCAGCATTGGGATTGTACCATTGCACTTGTGCAATATCACCCTCTGGATCAGCCATTTCCTCCAGAATTTCATCAACAATCTCAGGATTGGCACCAGGTTGGTTAATCACATCATCTGCAACCTGTACAACAACTTCAGGCTCATTTGGTACAACACCTTCAACTACAACATCATGAAGCTGCTCTGGAATCACAACATCCTCCACAGCTTGATAATCCTCTGGCTGAGGTCCTTCATAAGCTGATATGACCTCATCAGCAAGTGCCACGTAGTTGGCATTAATGATCGCACCAAACAATGCTACGTCTTGAGCATTTGGATCATTTGGATATCTATGACGAAACTCATCATAGCCACGTCTGATGATTGAGCTCACTTGCTTCACCTCTCCAACAGCAGGTAAATTTGGTAGGCGAGCATTGATGATCATCATCACAATCCTAGGATACATCAAAAATCTCCTAGTACTCGTGGCTCTGATCTCTTTCCTCATCTCTTCGAAGAAAAACTTAGAGAAACTGTACGGCTTATTAAAAACTAAGCCCACCATCTGTGCTTGGGCTTCCTGGTTCAACGTACCATAACCAGACTTCTTGTTGCTCAAACTAACCAGCAACACATGAGCTAGATACCTCCATCTGGCATAAAAACCTTTCTTGAACAAGGTTTTACTTGTCAGATTAGCAGCAAACCCCATTCTCCTGAAAGCACCTTAAATCAACTCATGTCGGAACTTGGTGAGACCAGTAGCACCACCTTCCTGTTCAACTGTGCCCAAATCCAGAATATCAATGAGATATGCAGTTGTGAACTGTATCTGTTGCCCAACAACAGTGGTATGTAAAATATTTTCGTTTCCGGCACGAACAATATTGGCATTATTCCAAAAATCCCTAAAATAATCTAGATAAATAACTAGCGAATGAGTCAACACATGATGAATCCTTGATCTTCTGAAGAAGGCAAATATCTCATTTCCGGTACGAACAATAAATTTGGAATCTCTGTTCCAAATCTTTTTGATTCAAACAAAAATCTTTTAAAGATCAAATTCAAACTATGAACAACTCTGTGTTCATTCTAATGAAAATATTCTTTCGAAAGATCAGCCAAAATAGGCGTTAACCCAATATCTGTTTACTAAAATCAACAACTCTGTGTTCTTTTCCTTAAACTCCTATTCTGTTAAAATTTGACACACTTTCTTTTAGATTTTAATCATAGCACTATCGCTTAACTACCCTACTCGTTTATTCAGTGTACCATATAGAACGTAGTTAAGTCCTCTTGGAAACTAGATTCTATTTTGACTCTGTCTCTCGTGCAATAAGAACTTTTATTCAAACAATACAATACAAATAAAAATTAAACATTTCACGAAAAACATAAAACACACACACACACACACACACACACACACTGAACATAAACGAATAACATAGTTACAAGAGATAAAGTTACTGCAGATTAGATCAGCTTAGCATGTTACATAAGCCTACAAGTGAGAAATAATTCTCTTTTTATTAGTTATGAACAGTGATCCATCAACGATTACCAATATGTTTGTCCTCTTAAACACTCGGTACTTCCAGTTTCCTTTTGGTTGTAACACTTTCGACATACCCTGGCCAAGGACAGTCACCATGTAACCCGAGTAGCCTAATATGCCACTTAATCAAGTTTGCGATCTTAAGTGACCCACATTCAGATATACTCTCACAATCGACACAAGCACTAAGATTAAGACATTTGGTGAGTATAGGAAGAAAGCCTTTAAGAATCAAGTCAGTGGTGACAGATCGGTGATTCCTCGCACGCAAAGCGACATAACTTGACTCACGTACGAAAATATACCCAACATTGCATAATGCTAAGTACTTGCATATTTGTGACATTATTTAAAGCACTTCTGAAAACCCGTGACTTTCGATGAGACCCGTGTAGCGAACTTTCTGACAACCTATCCCAAGTTGGAAACTTTAGGTAGGCTAGGTATACAAAGACACCCCAAGGACTTACTTGTCCGAATCTCAAAGGCCACATTAGCTCCATAATTTTCAAAAGATTAATAAGATATTTGCATATCTTGTCACAAATATACATCCGAAAAGCAATACATACACATATATGTACCCGAGACCTTCTATATAAAGACCAAATATACATAATTACAATGCTAGATCTTTCGTAAGATTTAAGGACCAGTCTCAATTCAAATTCATGAAGAGCAGGCATTCTCAGCATATATTTGAATATGTTTCCCATAAGAACATTGTATAAATTAAGTTCAGATTATAAGGAAACCTTGGTACTTTGTGCCTACCGATACATCATATAATGGTACCACTGAACTGAGCAATTTAAAGTACAATTAAGTAGGCTGAAAAGCTAAAGTATTGTCACGTCTAATCGTCTTGAAGCAATGACCTTACTCTATTTATTACTTTCTTTTTCTTTTCTGATTTTTCTCATTTTTATTTTGTTTTTTCTGACTCTATATGACACACTGACACATTTTACAAAGTTCTTTTTGAGAGACACTGTCACTTATAGATTTCTCATTCTAATCAATTGGACTAGCAACTCAAAACGAGTTCGGTCGAAAGCCTTAGTGAACAGATCAGCTAAATTAAAGTCACTCGGCACCTTTTCTAGGACTATTAATTTCTTTTCAGCACAATCACGTATAAAATGAAACCTTATGTCTATGTGCTTAGTCCTACTGTGCTTAACAGGATTATTGGTAATGGAAATAGTGGATTCATTGTCTATCTTTATGGGAGTACAAAGGAAATTCTGACCGTAATCACGCAGTTGTTGCTGAATCCATATAACCTGTGAGCAACACCCACCAGCTGCCATGTGTTCCGCCTCGCAAGACGAAATCGCAACAGATGTCAGCTTTTTACATTGCCATGACACCAATCTCTCCCCTAAGATCTGATATCCACCTGAAGTCGATTTCCTATCAAAGTTGCAGCCGCCATAGTCAGCATCTGTATAAGCCACGAACTCAAAGTTTCCCCTAATCGAATACCAAAGACCCAGCACTGGTTGCCCTTTGAGGTAGTGAAGAACTCGCTTAACAGCTTTCATATGGCTTTCCCTGAGACAGGACTGATAACGAGCACACAAACAAACCGCAAACATGATATCAGGTCTTGATGCTATAAGATACATCAATGAACCTATCATGGCCCTGTAACGAGTAGGATCAAGTTCTGGATCATTAAGATAAAACATCCCAAGTTAATGGTTCTTTTGTATAGAAGTGTCCATCGGTGAAGTATCTTCCATTCCAAATCACTTCAGAATATCCTGAATGTACTTCGTCTGATGAATGAAGAATCCGTCCTTTTTCTGTTCTACATGCAAACCTAAAAAGAAGTTCATCTCTCCCATAACACTCATCTCAAATGTCCCTTTCATAATCTGCTCAAGCTCCTTGCACATCTTTTCGTCTGATGACCCAAAAATGATGTCATCCACGTAAACTTGTACAATCAGGAAATCCTTTCCTTTCCATTTTTAAACAACGTACTATCGATCAATCCTCTTTCAAATCCTTTTTCCAGAAGATGCTTTGAAAGCTTGTCGTACCATGCCCTGGGTGCTTGATGTAATCCATCTAATGCCTTATTCAGTCGATACACTCTTTCAGGATAATCTGGATCTTCAAACCCTAGCGGTTGAGTAACATACACTAATTCCTAGACAATACCGTATAAGAATGCGCTTTTGACATCCAACTGATATACCTTAATGTCCTTGAAGGCAGCAAATGCTAGAAACAACCAAATAGCTTCTAACCTAGCAACCGGTGCAAACACCTCAGTGTAGTCCAACCCTTCCTATTGAGCAAAACCTTGAAGAACTAACCGAGCTTTATTTCATGTCACAACGCCCTTTTCATCCTTTTTGCACCTGAAAACCCATCTGGTACCGAAAGGATATATAATCTCCCAAAGGTAGATCTACTAACTCCCAAACCTAGAGTTTATCAAACTGAAGAACTTCACGCTGCATAGCTTCAACCCAAGATGGATCTTTTAAAGCCATTTGAATATTATTTGGCTCTTCTTGAGAAATGAAGCAGCTGAACTTACATTCATCAACAATACCGGTTTCTTTCATCTCTACGAATAAACCAGCAAGCTTGTTAATCTGAGCTCTTGTCTTAACCCTTGCACTTGGTTCACCAATGATATCCTTAACTGGATGATACTTGTTGACTCTGTGCTGTGTCACTTTGTCAACTTGAAGAATAACACCTAAATTTGAACCTATTTCTCCCTCACTGGTTGAACGTTGAGGTAGTGGAGTAACTGGTTCCAATTCTTGTATACTTGTGTCTTCAGTATCCTTTGATAAACCATCTGCACCTGCATTAGACATAAGCTCTGGTGACTTATTCACATTACTAACATCCTCTCTATTTGGAGATCCCGGAATGTAACCAAGAATAATTCCCTCTTCAGCCTTTTCGGCAAATTTGGGTTGGTCACGGACTTTTAAAAACGTACATGGGACACCAAAAGGTTCTAAGCTAGTTAAATTTGGTTTTCTATTGTTTAAAAGTTCATAAGGTGTTTTATTAAATCTTTTAACAATTAAAACCCTATTTATCACATGACACACAGTGTTCACTGCCTCCCCCCAAAACATAGTAGGAAGCTTTGAATCCGCTAGCATTGTCCTGGCGGTCTCTATCAATGTCATGTTCTTCCTTTCTGCTACTCCATTCTGTTGAGGTTCATAGGGTGCACTGAATTGATGCTCAATTCCCTTGCTCAGACAATAAACTTCCATAATCTGATTCTTGAACTCTGTCCCGTTATCACTCCTGATTCTCTTCACTCTTGTGTTGTATTGATTCTCAATTCTTTCAAAGAACTCCATTAGGATTTGAGCAGTCTCATCCTTGGTCTTTAAGAAAAATACCCACGAGAATATAGAATAATCATCAGTGACTACCAAACAGTAGTACATAAACCCTATGCTTCGAACGTTCACAGGTCCAAATAAATCCATCTAAAGCAACTGAAATGGAGCGGCAATAGAATTCTGAGTCTTCGGCTTATGCGGCTTCTTAGTTTGTTTTCCTTTTAAGCATGGCACACATTTGTCTTCCACCATAAATCTCTTATTTGGAACGCCGAGAACCAATCCATTACTTGTAATATAATTCATTTTTCTGAAGTGGATATGACCCATCCTTCTATGCCATAGCAGAGACTCATCTTCTGAAGCTTTAGTCAGCAAACAAATCAGCTCCACTGAATCAGAGACACCTAATTCCAAACCATAGATGTCTTTCTTTCTTGGAGCTTTCAGCAAAATCCATTCCTCCGGTATAACATAACCTGGTTTCAAGATCAGGGCTTCCCTTTCGGTAAAATGAATTGGATTCCCTTTATCACAAATTTGAGATACACTCATTAGATTATGTTACAACTGTTCAACAAAGTTTACATTATCCATCTTAATCTTCCCATTGACGACTTTTCCAATACCAGAAATACTTCCGCCCTTGGGACCAGCAAAGCTGACATAAGACCATTTAACAGGAGTAAACTTTGTTAATAGTCTCTTGTCGCCTGTCATATGTCTTGAACATCCACTATCGATAAACCATAACCCTGTAGTTTTCCTTAGTGGTTCCTTCTGTTCTATAACTTCAAGATGTGCCATAAAACTTGTCTCAGCTTCATTGAATACTTCTTCATTTTCAGCTCTTACTGGTTCTGATGGTTCAGGTTCCTCTTCTACCCTCTGATGAAAACTATCATGATCATTTGTGCTGGCATACAATGTATAGTCGATTGAATTATCACCAAGATCGTTCATCCCTCCATCAAAGTCTTGAATTTCTGCCATAAATGCATGATTCTGATCATCGGTACTAGTCGAACCCCAATTATAAGTACCATCATTTTGAACAACCAAAGCTCTAGAGATGTCCGATTATCCTGAGTTTCAGTTCCCAGTATTAGCATATTGATGCCCTGAATTCTGACTTGTAATAGAACCACTCTGATTGAAGTTCTGACAGCATGTAGCTGAACTGTTGTCCCGTCTTGGCCTCTAACATTCACGTGCAAAATATCCAAAACCATCACAGTGAAAACACTTCACTTTAGTCTTATCAAATCCCACCTTGTCGTCTATAACCTTCCTTCCAGTTCTATCAGTGAATCTCTGAACTCTCAATGTCAGCATAGCCAATTGCCAGTTCAGATCCATTTCTTCCAGATCATCTGGATCAACTTGCTTGTAATCCTCCCTAACCAGATCAGGATCAGTCAGTTTTCCTCCAATTAACTTCTCATGAGCAGACACGAACGAAGCCAGCATGCCCAAATGTCCCTCAGCAGATCTTATGCTCATCGGCATTCCAGATAAACCCGAGCTTGGATAACTACTTTTCTGATTCCCATTATGAACAACCATAGCTGATTCCGAAGAAGTTACATACATCAAGTTGTTGTCAGAATCCATCGTCATCTTCAACTTTTCATCATCTCCACTTTATAAGGCAGTAATCCCTCCACTTGGAGATTTTCCAGAAGCATCATTAGTCTTGCTATGATAAAGTTCCGGACATTGAACAAAATCACTGCTACCTGCTTCCTTTGACTTACGCTTCATATCTTGACCTCTCAGCTTTCGGATAATTTGATCCAGAGTCCAAGTACTGAATTCAGAATTTTGATGAATTGAAGTTACAAACCCTTCCCACATAGCTGGAAGAGAATCCAACAACTTCTCGATCACTTCATCTGAATCAGGATTGTACCCAAAATATGCAAGCTCAACTAGCAAATGACTGTAACGAATCAACATCTCATCAAGAGATCCATCTTTGAAACTTGTGAACACATAGTACTGTTTCTTCAACAAGTCCTTCCTTCTCTTCTTGAGATCTTCATCACCTTCACAATGCTCCTTGAGTGCATCCCATAAGCCTTTTGTACTTTCATACTTTTCAAACAAGTGCAAGAATTCCCCTTGGAGAGCCATTCGGAGTGATCCTAAAGCCTTACTTTCAGCCTCATAGTCCTTCTTTTGATCGACATTCATTTGCTCATAAATAGCTGCTTTCCCACCACTCGAACTTGAAGTATCCTTGTCATTTGTGACAACAGGATGAACATAACCATTGACAATACAAATCCACATCCTGACATTCATAAGTCTACAATATGACTCGAATATGCCCTTCCAATTGAAATATCTGTCTAGGCTTATCAACTTGGGCGGTGAATTGGCCTTTCCGGTTTCATGATCCATCAGAATCAATTGATTCAGCAAAGCCTGATAGTTTGGGGGTAACTGAGACGTCATTTTCTCCGAGCTAGCAAAATTATACGAACTGTTCAAAATAAAACGAGGTCGCAAATTACAAACTCGAGGTCGTAATTGAGATGGCGAGATCTTAAAGAGCTCACGAGGTCGCAAACGAGATACGAGGTCGCAATTGAGCTGGAGAGGTCGTAATTAGCTACCCAGGTATGTCACTACAGGGTATACTCTTCCTCATGTTTCATTATTCATATTTTATGTGCTGGGACATAAATATTATACCTATTATGATATGAATCGCCAAAGTCTTCCTACTTCTCAATTGTTCCAATCAGATCCGAAAAATGAGAAAGAAATCAAAAGTCAGTGGATCTGAATTGAATCATGACTATATTAGCTATTCTTAAGAGATTAAATATAGATGAAATCGTGGAAGCGGACCTTTTATTTCCTTTTTCCACGTATGCATTCGTCGTCCGATTGAATCTGCTTGTTCCTGGATGCTCCATAGGAATCCATCGCTATTCCTTTCCTCCACCGAGAAAGGTTCATCCCGAGTCACAAGAACAATCTCTCTTTTTTTTGAATTATTTTATCTTTTCGTTATGGTAATGCAATGCAAGAGGTCGGAAATAAGGTTGTTTCTGATGATGAAAATAGCTTTTTTTATCTGAATCAATTTGAAAACCTGATATTTCAAATTCGGTAATGTTAGAAGGTCGGTATTTTATGGTCAGATACCTAAGGTCGATATATCTTTGAAAGCTCAGACGGAGAGAATAAACGGACTCTTTGAGGGCTACTTAAGCCACTTTAGTGCAAACCAGAAGGACTGGATGTAACATTTGCCATTTTAGCCGTTAATTGTTATATATGATAATGGCAAACTTTATAAATATAAGAAAACTTTAGGTATTTTTGGTGCATATATATATATGTGTGTCGGACTAGTGAGATATTGTAATATCTGCTATCTGGATGATCTGTTTCATTAAGGAAACGAACCCGAAACACTCGTAACCTTACATCTAATCCAAGTTAAGACATAATTAACTAGGATTAGTTAACTAAGGTTAGTTAACTAAGGTTAGTTAACTAAGGTTAGTTAACCAAGGTTAGTTAACTAAGGTATTAACTAAGGTTAGTTAACTAAGGTTAGTTAACTAAGGTTAGTTAACTAAGGTTAGTTAACTAAGGTTATTAACTAAGTTAGTTAACTAAGGTTAGTTAACTAAGGTTAGTTAACTAAGGTTAGTTAACTAAGGTTAGTTAACTAAGGTTAGTTAACCAAGGTTAGTTAACTAATGGTATTAACTAAGGTTAGTTAACTAAGGTTAGTTAACTAAGGTTAGTTAACTAAGGTTAGTTAACTAAGGTTAGTTAACTAAGGTTAGTTAACTAAGGTTAGTTAACTAAGGTTAGTTAACTAAGGTTAGTTAACTAAGGTTAGTTAACTAAGGTTAGTTAACTAAGGTTATTAACTAAGGTTAGTTAACTAAGGTTAGTTAACTAAGGTTAAGTTAACTAAGGTAGTTAACTAAGGTTAGTTAACTAAGGTTAGTTAACTAAGGTTAGTTAACCTAAGGTTAGTTAACTAAGGTAGTTAACTAAGGTTAGTTAACTAAGGTTAGTTAACTAAGGTTAGTTAACTAAGGTTATTAACTAAGGTTAGTTAACTAAGGTAGTTAACTAAGGTTAGTTAACTAAGGTTAGTTAACTAAGGTTATTAACTAAGGTTAGTTAACTAAGGTTAGTTAACTAAGGTTAGTTAACTAAGGTTAGTTAACTAAGGTTAGTTAACTAAGGTTAGTTAACTAAGGTTAGTTAACTAAGGTTAGTTAACTAAGGTTAGTTAACTAAGGTTAGTTAACTAAGGTTAGTTAACTAAGGTTAGTTAACTAAGGTATTAACTAAGGTTAGTTAACTAAGGTTAGTTAACTAAGGTTAGTTAACTAAGGTTAGTTAACTAAGGTTAGTTAACTAAGGTTAGTTAACTAAGGTTAGTTAACTAAGGTTAGTTAACTAAGGTTAGTTAACTAAGGTTAGTTAACTAAGGTTAGTTAACTAAGGTTAGTTAACTAAGGTTAGTTAACTAAGGTTAGTTAACTAAGGTTAGTTAACTAAGGTTAGTTAACTAAGGTTAGTTAACTAAGGTTAGTTAACTAAGGTTAGTTAACTAAGGTTAGTTAACTAAGGTTAGTTAACTAAGGTTAGTTAACTAAGGTTAGTTAACTAAGGTTAGTTAACTAAGGTAGTTAACTAGGTTAGTTAACTAAGGTTAGTTAACTAAGGTTAGTTAACAAGGTTAGTTAACTAAGGTTAGTTAACTAAGATTAACTAAGGTTAGTTAACTAAGGTTAGTTAACTAAGGTTAGTTAACTAAGGTTAGTTAACTAAGGTTAGTTAACTAAGGTTAGTTAACTAAGGTTAGTTAACTAAGGTTAGTTAACTAAGGTTAGTTAACTAAGGTTAGTTAACTAAGGTTAGTTAACTAAGGTTAGTTAACTAAGGTTAGTTAACTAAGGTTATTAACTAAGGTTAGTTAACTAGGTTAGTTAACTTAATTTTATACTTAATTGATACATAATTGCATTTAAATACGGTAACTATCGCTTTTATATATGAATATTGAAATATTGTTACTATTGCGAAAAATGAATTATTAGCGAAAGTACGAGAAATCGTAAAACTTTTATTAAATCATTTTAAATACTTATTATGGTATATAAACAAGGGCATAGTTATATACCTAACTATCCTAATTCATATAATTACTATTCACCATCTGTGAATTATTTCGTATTTTCGAATTGTTTGATTTATGGATAGAATATATCCTTGATACGCTTTTAACCGCACAATGTTTCCGAAAGAAATTGCACCTTGGGCCTCTTTGGCTTATGCCGGAGGAATGGAAGGTAGTTCGCGAAAAGTTTGCATAAGCATTCACTAAGCAACTTAATTCGCCCCGGTATTCTTCACGACCCAAGGCCAACCCTAACACAACTTGAAAATAAAATACTGGTTTTTCCTGCCATTTAAGGTATCTCTTCCATTGTAATCAATACATTTTGTGTTGATTATAATACATACTATTTAAAGTATCTCTTCGTTACTAAATTAATACATTCTTCGTATTAATCTTACTATTTAAAGTATCTCTTCGTTACTAAATTAATACATTCTTCGTATTAATCTTACTATTTAAAGTATCTCTTCGTTACTAAATTAATACATTCTTCGTATTAATCTTACTATTTAAAGTATCTCTTCGTTACTAAATTAATACATTCTTCGTATTAATCTTACTATTTAAAGTATCTCTTCGTTACTAAATTAATACATTCTTCGTATTAATCTTACTATTTAAAGTATCTCTTCGTTACTAAATTAATACATTCTTCGTATTAATCTTACTATTTAAAGTATCTCTTCGTTACTAAATTAATACATTCTTCGTATTAATCTTACTATTTAAAGTATCTCTTCGTTACTAAATTAATACATTCTTCGTATTAATCTTACTATTTAAAGTATCTCTTCGTTACTAAATTAATACATTCTTCGTATTAATCTTACTATTTAAAGTATCTCTTCGTTACTAAATTAATACATTCTTCGTATTAATCTTACTATTTAAAGTATCTCTTCGTTACTAAATTAATACATTCTTCGTATTAATCTTACTATTTAAAGTATCTCTTCGTTACTAAATTAATACATTCTTCGTATTAATCTTACTATTTAAAGTATCTCTTCGTTACTAAATTAATACATTCTTCGTATTAATCTTACTATTTAAAGTATCTCTTCGTTACTAAATTAATACATTCTTCGTATTAATCTTACTATTTAAAGTATCTCTTCGTTACTAAATTAATACATTCTTCGTATTAATCTTACTATTTAAAGTATCTCTTCGTTACTAAATTAATACATTCTTCGTATTAATCTTACTATTTAAAGTATCTCTTCGTTACTAAATTAATACATTCTTCGTATTAATCTTACTATTTAAAGTATCTCTTCGTTACTAAATTAATACATTCTTCGTATTAATCTTACTATTTAAAGTATCTCTTCGTTACTAAATTAATACATTCTTCGTATTAATCTTACTATTTAAAGTATCTCTTCGTTACTAAATTAATACATTCTTCGTATTAATCTTACTATTTAAAGTATCTCTTCGTTACTAAATTAATACATTCTTCGTATTAATCTTACTATTTAAAGTATCTCTTCGTTACTAAATTAATACATTCTTCGTATTAATCTTACTATTTAAAGTATCTCTTCGTTACTAAATTAATACATTCTTCGTATTAATCTTACTATTTAAAGTATCTCTTCGTTACTAAATTAATACATTCTTCGTATTAATCTTACTATTTAAAGTATCTCTTCGTTACTAAATTAATACATTCTTCGTATTAATCTTACTATTTAAAGTATCTCTTCGTTACTAAATTAATACATTCTTCGTATTAATCTTACTATTTAAAGTATCTCTTCGTTACTAAATTAATACATTCTTCGTATTAATCTTACTATTTAAAGTATCTCTTCGTTACTAAATTAATACATTCTTCGTATTAATCTTACTATTTAAAGTATCTCTTCGTTACTAAATTAATACATTCTTCGTATTAATCTTACTATTTAAAGTTGACTTGTATTGAATTGTGATAATGTGAAACCTTATAGGTTATCCTTGGATGTGATTAGTTCTCCTAATCCTCACTTATTGTTAACGGTTGTTATCCGACACGGTTATTCCTTGTTACTTGTCCCTACGAACTCACCAACTTTATGTTGACGCTCTTTAGTACACTTTTCAGGTAATCAAGTTAATCAGAGACAGAATGGATGAATAGATGCTTGCATTGCTAGGGTTTGGACTATCTTTGGACTTTCTGGATCCGTGATCCTTATTTCCCTTTAACGGGTTATGCTTAGGATCAACTACTATCGTTTGAACATTTTTCTTTGAAGTATGGATTGAGTGTGTATTTTGATAAATTTTGATTATTGTAATGAGCTTGTGGATTGTTTCAATCTATTGAATGCATATAGTTTGACTCTACATAATTCCCATGTCATGCTGTGCTTTTCTAAGTGATACCCCATGATTCCGCCATATTGGGGTGTTACAGAATGGTATCAGAGCCGTGGTTGTAGAGAACTAGGAGGATTTACCTAGTCTATAGCCATCGCACCCACATTTCATATTAGCATGCATGATAGGAAACTTTGTGTACAACGTGAATTGTATGATACATAAAACGTTTTAAACGGAGTTCGTAGGTTGCTTATAATATGATGACTTGATTTTTATGTGAGAATTGTTGTGATGAACGTATATGATAGTGTCGGGATACACCGTTAATTGTGGAAATGTTATGATGAACGTTGATGTGTTGAATTTTAGAAGCATTTATTATTTGCCCCTATAAACAAAATGAAACGATGACATTAATGGAGTATAACATTCGGTAACCATAGAGGCGACTGATCAACAAATCGAAAATTATCCTATGTCATATAAAATTAATGATCTCATGGATTGCGCCTTGTGGATAGAGTATAGTAGCTACCCCGGTATGTTTAATGAATGTTGATTAGGTGGAGGGTTAGCCGCTGGTACACCCTGTATACATACCCGGTCAACACTTAAGTATTGAATGTTGACTTGTATTGAATTGTGATAATGTGAAACCTTATAGGTTATCCTTGGATGTGATTAGTTCTCCTAATCCTCACTTATTGTTAACGGTTGTTATCCGACACGGTTATTCCTTGTTACTTGTCCCTACGAACTCACCAACTTTATGTTGACGCTCTTTAGTACACTTTTCAGGTAATCAAGTTAATCAGAGACAGAATGGATGAATAGATGCTTGCATTGCTAGGGTTTGGACTATCTTTGGACTTTCTGGATCCGTGATCCTTATTTCCCTTTAACGGGTTATGCTTAGGATCAACTACTATCGTTTGAACATTTTTCTTTGAAGTATGGATTGAGTGTGTATTTTGATAAATTTTGATTATTGTAATGAGCTTGTGGATTGTTTCAATCTATTGAATGCATATAGTTTGACTCTACATAATTCCCATGTCATGCTGTGCTTTTCTAAGTGATACCCCATGATTCCGCCATATTGGGGTGTTACAGAATGGTATCAGAGCCGTGGTTGTAGAGAACTAGGAGGATTTACCTAGTCTATAGCCATCGCACCCACATTTCATATTAGCATGCATGATAGGAAACTTTGTGTACAACGTGAATTGTATGATACATAAAACGTTTTAAACGGAGTTCGTAGGTTGCTTATAATATGATGACTTGATTTTTATGTGAGAATTGTTGTGATGAACGTATATGATAGTGTCGGGATACACCGTTAATTGTGGAAATGTTATGATGAACGTTGATGTGTTGAATTTTAGAAGCATTTATTATTTGCCCCTATAAACAAAATGAAACGATGACATTAATGGAGTATAACATTCGGTAACCATAGAGGCGACTGATCAACAAATCGAAAATTATCCTATGTCATATAAAATTAATGATCTCATGGATTGCGCCTTGTGGATAGAGTATAGTAGCTACCCCGGTATGTTTAATGAATGTTGATTAGGTGGAGGGTTAGCCGCTGGTACACCCTGTATACATACCCGGTCAACACTTAGAGAACATATTGGAATCGAGTTTTGATATCCATTCAATATATTAACAGTGTGGAGGGTTAGCCGATGGTACACCCTGTATACAAACACTTTTAATGTATTGAATGTTGAGGTTAAAATTCGGACTATGCTTTACTCACCTTGTTATGACTTGACCCTTTTATATAGCATTGAATGTTTTCGTGATTGTATTGTTGATTGTAAATTGTACGATTGCTGAAGCCTTAGATTATTGCCATGATAATACCCCTGTAGAGATAACTATATTCATGCAATGATTTAGAAGGATTTAGGTATGTAATGTTTGACGGACGATTTTGATTATTCGTGTGAAAACTAACTTACTGATCTAACACACGTGTCCAGGAAAATGGTTAGACCAAGGAGAGCTAACACTAACTATGGACCTCAGAATGAACCCGAGAACCCGATTGAACAAGAAGTAGTTGGTGGACGTGGTGACAGAGGTGGGTCGTGGTGGCAGAGGTGGTCGTGGAGGTAGAGGTGGTCGTGGAGGTCGTGGTGGCAGAGGTGGTCGGGGTAATCCTAATCCCCCGATAACCGCTGAGGTTGTCGCACAAGCTCTAAATGACCTCATGCCGGATCTTATGGCCCGAATTCAAGCGGCCATGGGAAATAATAATGAACAAGAAGAACCGGAAGAGGAAGCGGTTCCTGTACAAAATGAACAAGAAAACGTAAATGTAAACGGAGTAGGGGTAGGAGAAGTTTTACCTAGAACGGATTATGATGTTCGCCAACCGGGATGCTTGTTTAAAGACTTCAAACTTTGTGGAGCCCCAGAATTTAATGGAGAAAGTGGTGCTACAGGTTGCTTGGAATGGTTAGAAAGCATTGAATCCATCATTGCTCGAAGTGGTTGTGCCTACCATCAAAGAATCACTTATGCTTCAGGTATGTTGAAAGGTGGGGCTCTTGAGTGGTGGAACGAAGAAGTTGATGAATTGGGGATTGATGCGGCTAATAATCTTGTATGGGGAGAGTTCAAGAATATGATAACTACTAAGTATTGCCCGGCCCATGAACTGAGGAGGTTACAAGTGGAATTTTCTAAACTTGCCATGAAGGGAGGAGACTACGAGAGTTACACACGCCGTTTTGGCCAACTCTCTAGACTCATTCCTCATTATGTGAGACCCCAAGAGGTTAAGATTGAGAAGTATGTTGCGGGATTGCCACATGAAGTGAGAGTGCTTGTCTCTCACCCCACCATGTCTTTGACTTACAAAGAGGCAACCACCCGTACTGCTAGTATAACCTTGGAACTCATTAGAGGTGGTAAGTTAAATAAGAACGATAACAAGAATGACAATAAAAGGAAGGATGTTGCCGAGTCAAGCGGCACCAAGAAAGATGATCGGCGTAATAATAAGCGCCATGGTCGTGGTGGAAAGGTTTTTGCGGCGGTGGTACCAACAAAGGGTCCTCAACGGGTTGGTTACACAGGGGGTAGTCCTTTATGCCCTAGGTGTAATCGCCATCATTGGCCCACTGTGAATTGTGATGCTTGTTTTCATTGCAACCTACCGGGACACACCTCAAGATTTTGTCCAACTAACCCCCGGAATGGTCCTTTAAATGTTGCTCCCCTTAATGCTATACGTCCCCCGATGGTTCCGGGTTCTTGTTATGAATGTGGTAGCCAAGACCACTACCGCAACCGGTGCCCAAATCTTATTGGCCAACAAGTCCAAGTGACCGTGCATCCTAACCAGTTGCAAATTGCCGGGCCGAATCAAAACCGAGGAAACCAAGGACAACAACAACAACCTCCTCAAGCTCCTCGCCAACAACTGACCCCCCGTGGAAGAGCTTTTGCCGTGAATGCGGCCGAGGCTCGTGGTGATCCTAATGTCGTAGCAGGTACCTTTCTCCTCAATCACCAATATGCTACCGTATTATTTGATTCTGGAGCCGATTATAGTCTCATTTCCAATGATTTTATTCCGTTGATCGATGCCAATCCTAGCCCGTTGTCCTATTGTTTTGAACTTGAAATGGTAAATGGTGGATTGTCTAGGATTAGTCAAGTTGTTCGTGATTGTGAGTTAGATTTATGTGATCACCCATTTTACATTGATTTAATGCCTTTTGATATCGGTAGTTTTGACGTGATTGTGGGTATGGATTGGTTATCGGCCATGAATGCGGTAATTGATTGTGGTAGTTGAACTGTGAGGATTCCGTTAGAAAATAGGGAAGAATTAGTGGTTCAAGGCGAAATGACCGAACAATGGGATGGGAATGTATATAGTGTTAAGATCACAAAGATTGAATTGAAAACCGTACCCGTAGTTAAAGACTTTGCGGATGTATTTCCGGATGACCTACCGGGTTTGCCTCCATCTCGTGAACTCGATTTTCGTATTGATCTTATCCCAAATGCTTCTCCCGTGGCCAAAGCACCCTATCGCTTAGCCATGACCGAATTACAAGAGTTGGCCGCCCAACTCAAAGAACTTCAAGAGAAGGGTTTCATTCGCCCTAGTCAATCTCCTTGGGGCGCACCGGTTTTGTTCGTTAAAAAGAAAGATGGCACATTCCGAATGTGTATCGATTATAGAGAATTGAACAAACTAACGGTAAAGAATTGTTATCCTCTTCCTAGGATTGATGATTTATTCGACCAACTCCAAGGTGCTCGTTTCTTTTCAAAATTGATTTACGGTCGGGTTACCATCAATTACGTGTTCATGAAGACGACATTCCAAAAACCGCCTTTCGAACGAGATATGGACACTTTGAATTTACGGTGATGCCTTTTGGGTTGACTAACGCACCAGCTGTGTTCATGGACTTGATGAACCGAGTGTGTCAGCCCTACTTGGACCAATTTGTCATTGTTTTCATCGATGACATTCTCATCTATTCCAAAACCAAAGAAGATCATTTGGAACATTTGAAACAAGTCTTAGAGTTACTCCGGAAAGAAAAGCTTTATGCCAAGTTCTCCAAATGTGAATTTTGGCTTGAAGAGGTCCAGTTTCTTGGTCACGTAGTGAGCAAAGAAGGAATTCATGTGGACCCAAGTAAAGTTGAAGCAGTAAAGAATTGGAGACGCCCCGAAACACCAACCGAAATTCGCCAATTTCTTGGTTTGGCGGGTTATTATAGACGATTTATTGAAGGCTTTTCAAAAATTGATTTACGGTCGGGTTACCATCAATTACGTGTTCATGAAGACGACATTCCAAAAACCGCCTTTCGAACGAGATATGGACACTTTGAATTTACGGTGATGCCTTTTGGGTTGACTAACGCACCAGCTGTGTTCATGGACTTGATGAACCGAGTGTGTCAGCCCTACTTGGACCAATTTGTCATTGTTTTCATCGATGACATTCTCATCTATTCCAAAACCAAAGAAGATCATTTGGAACATTTGAAACAAGTCTTAGAGTTACTCCGGAAAGAAAAGCTTTATGCCAAGTTCTCCAAATGTGAATTTTGGCTTGAAGAGGTCCAGTTTCTTGGTCACGTAGTGAGCAAAGAAGGAATTCATGTGGACCCAAGTAAAGTTGAAGCAGTAAAGAATTGGAGACGCCCCGAAACACCAACCGAAATTCGCCAATTTCTTGGTTTGGCGGGTTATTATAGACGATTTATTGAAGGCTTTTCAAAAATCGCCCAACCTTTGACTTTGTTGACTCAACGAGAAAGAAGGTTTGATTGGGGTGAAAAGCAAGAACAAGCATTCCAATTGTTAAAGGACAAATTGTGTGATGCACCCATCTTGAGCTTGCCCGATGAAGTCGATGATTTCGTTGTATATTGTGATGCATCCGGGCAAGGATTGGGTTGTGTCTTAATGCAACGGGATAAGGTGATAGCATATGCATCAAGACAATTGAAGGTGCATGAGAAGAACTATCCGACCCATGACTTAGAATTGGGAGCAGTGGTATTTGCTTTGAAATGTTGGAGGCATTACTTGTATGGCACCAAGAGCGTGATCTATACCGATCACAAAAGCCTTCAACATATTTTCACTCAAAATGACCTGAACATGAGGCAAAGAAGGTGGCTTGAGCTGTTGAGTGATTATGATTGCGTTATCCGGTATCATCCTGGTAAAGCAAATGTGGTAGCCGATGCTTTGAGTCGAAAGGAACGTATGAAGCCAAGACGAGTTAAAGCCATGAGCTTCACTGTATTAAGGAGTGTCCGTGACTCCATTATCGAAGCTCAAGAATTGGCAACTAGACCGGGGAACTTCACCGATGAAGCTTTACAAGGTCTAGAAGAACAGTTTGATAGGAAGAACGATAATGGTTTGTATTTTGTTGATCGATTGTGGATCCCCATTCTTGGAGGATGGCGATTGAAATTGATGGATGAAGCTCATAAGTCGGCTTATTCGGTTCACCCAGGTTCCGACAAGATGTATTTTGGATTAAGAGACTTGTATTGGTGGCCGGGAATGAAGACGGACATTGCTAGGTATGTTAATCAATGCCTCACTTGTTTACAAGTGAAAGCCGACCACAAGAAACCACCGGGTTTACTAGTCCAACCAGTAACACCGGTGTGGAAATGGGAAGAAATTGCTATGGACTTCATCACGAAGTTACCTAGGACGAGTAGTGGTCGGGACACTATTTGGGTAATAATTGACCGGTTGACTAAGTCGGCTCACTTCTTAGCCATCCGGGAGGACGATAAATTTGACACCATGGCACGTTTGTACATCAAAGAAGTTATATCCAAGCATGGAGTACCGATTTCCGTGATATCCGATCGAGATGCCCGATTTACTTCAAAATTTTGGAAGGCGTTCCAGAAATCTATGGGTACTCGTCTCGGTATAAGTACGGCGTTCCACCCACAAACTGATGGTCAAAGTGAAAGAACGATTCAAACATTGGAAGATATGTTAAGAGGTTGTGCTATTGATTTTGGTGGTAATTGGGATGTGCATCTTCCTTTGGTTGAATTCTCCTACAATAATAGCTATCATGCTAGCATTGGAATGGCCCCATTTAAAGCATTATATGGGAGAGATTGTAGGTCACCGCTAGTTTGGGTAGAAGTTGGTGAAAGCCAACTCGTTGGGCCTGAAATTGTTATTGAAACAACGAAAGTGATCTCACAAATCAAAGAAAAATTAAGAGTGGCCCGAGAACGACAATTGAAATATGCTAATGTTAGACGACGACCTCTCGAATTTGAAGTTGGCGATTATGTTTTGTTGAAAGTGTCCCCGTGGAAAGGTGTGGTTCATTTTGTGAAGCGTGGCAAGTTGGGGCCACGGTACATTGGCCCGTTCAAGATCTTGGAGCGTATTGGTCCGGTTGCATATCGATTAGAACTTCCTCAAGAATTGAGTGGAGTTCATAATGTTTTTCATGTTTGTAATCTTCGAAAGTGTTTAGCAAATCCAACACTTCACGTGCCCCTCGAAGAAATCCGTGTTGATAAAGCATTGAAGTTTGTGGAAGAACCAATAGAAATCCTAGATCAACAAACTAGAAAGCTAAAGAATACCAGATATACGATTGTCAAAGTGAGATGGCAATCTAGACGTGGACCCGAGTTTACTTGGGAACGTGAAGATTCTATGAAAGCCAAGTATCCTCATTTGTTTAACGAGTCTAGCTAGATTCAAATTTCGGGACGAAATTCCTTTAACGGGGGAATAATGTAACATTTGCCATTTTAGCCGTTAATTGTTATATATGATAATGGCAAACTTTATAAATATAAGAAAACTTTAGGTATTTTTGGTGCATATATATATATGTGTGTCGGACTAGTGAGATATTGTAATATCTGCTATCTGGATGATCTGTTTCATTAAGGAAACGAACCCGAAACACTCGTAACCTTACATCTAATCCAAGTTAAGACATAATTAACTAGGATTAGTTAACTAAGGTTAGTTAACTAAGGTTAGTTAACTAAGGTTAGTTAACCAAGGTTAGTTAACTAAGGTCAGTTAACTAAGGTTAGTTAACTAAGGTTAGTTAACTAAGTAGTTAACTAAGGTTAGTTAACTAAGGTTAGTTAACTAAGGTTAATTAACTAAGATTAGTTAACTAAGGTTAGTTAACTAGCCCATGGTATTCCTTAACTTAACCATAGTTACCAACAAACTAAACTAGTAACCATGGTAAATTACTACCTATAAATACAAGCTAAGGTTTTCATTTCTAATTGCTAATTCACACTCTCAACACTTCTCTTCTTAAATCCCTATCATTCCGAGATCCATACTTGTTCAAGTTCAAGCATATCTTACACAACCTTTCATCATCCCAAGCTTTCGATTCAACCAAAGTTGTTTTGAATTCGTTGGTTTCGAAATTGTAAACACGACGTTGTTATTGCGAATTCTTTCAAGAACTTATCAAAGCCTAGTTATAATGGCCACATGGAGTTAGGATTATTCCATATTCATCAAGTTTACAAATCCAAGTTATAGTCGATTCTCTCAAGATCTTCTTTGGAGCTCATCCCTATATCGTTATTTTGATCTTAGAACTCATAATATCTCCATACTTGTAAGTGTTTCTATGAAACCTTACTATACTTTGCTTTATGATTATATGACTATATGTTATGTATTGAAATGCTTGTCAACTTAATTTTATACTCAATTGATACATAATTGCATTTAAATACGGTAACTATCGCTTTTATATATGAATATTGAAATATTGTTACTATTGCGAAAAATGAATTATTAGCGAAAGTACGAGAAATCGTAAAACTTTTATTAAATCATTTTAAATACTTATTATGGTATATAAACAAGGGCATAGTTATATACCTAACTATCCTAATTCATATAATTACTATTCACCATCTGTGAATTATTTCGTATTTTCGAATTGTTTGATTTATGGATAGAATATATCCTTGATACGCTTTTAACCGCACAATGTTTCCGAAAGAAATTGCACCTTGGGCCTCTTTGGCTTATGCCGGAGGAATGGAAGGTAGTTCGCGAAAAGTTTGCATAAGCATTCACTAAGCAACTTAATTCGCCCCGGTATTCTTCACGACCCAAGGCCAACCCTAACACAACTTGGAAATAAAATACTGGTTTTTCCTGCCATTTAAGGTATCTCTTCCATTGTAATCAATACATTTTGTGTTGATTATAATACATACTATTTAAAGTATCTCTTCGTTACTAAATTAATACATTCTTCGTATTAATCTTACTATTTAAAGTACATATATCCTACGGATACGTATTACATACGGAAAGTTACATTTTTACCCTACAGTTTCAAAGGTATCATTTTTCGTCCTTATACTTTGGACATTTGACAATTTAGTCCCTCAAGTTTCAAGAATGACAATTTAGTCCCTCAAGTTTCAAGAATGACAATTTAGTCCCTCAAGTTTCAAGAATGACAATTTAGTCCCTCAAGTTTCAAGAATGACAATTTAGTCCCTCAAGTTTCAAGAATGACAATTTAGTCCCTCAAGTTTCAAGAATGACAATTTAGTCCCTCAAGTTTCAAGAATGACAATTTAGTCCCTCAAGTTTCAAGAATGACAATTTAGTCCCTCAAGTTTCAAGAATGACAATTTAGTCCCTCAAGTTTCAAGAATGACAATTTAGTCCCTCAAGTTTCAAGAATGACAATTTAGTCCCTCAAGTTTCAAGAATGACAATTTAGTCCCTCAAGTTTCAAGAATGACAATTTAGTCCCTCAAGTTTCAAGAATGACAATTTAGTCCCTCAAGTTTCAAGAATGACAATTTAGTCCCTCAAGTTTCAAGAATGACAATTTAGTCCCTCAAGTTTCAAGAATGACAATTTAGTCCCTCAAGTTTCAAGAATGACAATTTAGTCCCTCAAGTTTCAAGAATGACAATTTAGTCCCTCAAGTTTCAAGAATGACAATTTAGTCCCTCAAGTTTCAAGAATGACAATTTAGTCCCTCAAGTTTCAAGAATGACAATTTAGTCCCTCAAGTTTCAAGAATGACAATTTAGTCCCTCAAGTTTCAAGAATGACAATTTAGTCCCTCAAGTTTCAAGAATGACAATTTAGTCCCTCAAGTTTCAAGAATGACAATTTAGTCCCTCAAGTTTCAAGAATGACAATTTAGTCCCTCAAGTTTCAAGAATGACAATTTAGTCCCTCAAGTTTCAAGAATGACAATTTAGTCCCTCAAGTTTCAAGAATGACAATTTAGTCCCTCAAGTTTCAAGAATGACAATTTAGTCCCTCAAGTTTCAAGAATGACAATTTAGTCCCTCAAGTTTCAAGAATGACAATTTAGTCCCTCAAGTTTCAAGAATGACAATTTAGTCCCTCAAGTTTCAAGAATGACAATTTAGTCCCTCAAGTTTCAAGAATGACAATTTAGTCCCTCAAGTTTCAAGAATGACAATTTAGTCCCTCAAGTTTCAAGAATGACAATTTAGTCCCTCAAGTTTCAAGAATGACAATTTAGTCCCTCAAGTTTCAAGAATGACAATTTAGTCCCTCAAGTTTCAAGAATGACAATTTAGTCCCTCAAGTTTCAAGAATGACAATTTAGTCCCTCAAGTTTCAAGAATGACAATTTAGTCCCTCAAGTTTCAAGAATGACAATTTAGTCCCTCAAGTTTCAAGAATGACAATTTAGTCCCTCAAGTTTCAAGAATGACAATTTAGTCCCTCAAGTTTCAAGAATGACAATTTAGTCCCTCAAGTTTCAAGAATGACAATTTAGTCCCTCAAGTTTCAAGAATGACAATTTAGTCCCTCAAGTTTCAAGAATGACAATTTAGTCCCTCAAGTTTCAAGAATGACAATTTAGTCCCTCAAGTTTCAAGAATGACAATTTAGTCCCTCAAGTTTCAAGAATGACAATTTAGTCCCTCAAGTTTCAAGAATGACAATTTAGTCCCTCAAGTTTCAAGAATGACAATTTAGTCCCTCAAGTTTCAAGAATGACAATTTAGTCCCTCAAGTTTCAAGAATGACAATTTAGTCCCTCAAGTTTCAAGAATGACAATTTAGTCCCTCAAGTTTCAAGAATGACAATTTAGTCCCTCAAGTTTCAAGAATGACAATTTAGTCCCTCAAGTTTCAAGAATGACAATTTAGTCCCTCAAGTTTCAAGAATGACAATTTAGTCCCTCAAGTTTCAAGAATGACAATTTAGTCCCTCAAGTTTCAAGAATGACAATTTAGTCCCTCAAGTTTCAAGAATGACAATTTAGTCCCTCAAGTTTCAAGAATGACAATTTAGTCCCTCAAGTTTCAAGAATGACAATTTAGTCCCTCAAGTTTCAAGAATGACAATTTAGTCCCTCAAGTTTCAAGAATGACAATTTAGTCCCTCAAGTTTCAAGAATGACAATTTAGTCCCTCAAGTTTCAAGAATGACAATTTAGTCCCTCAAGTTTCAAGAATGACAATTTAGTCCCTCAAGTTTCAAGAATGACAATTTAGTCCCTCAAGTTTCAAGAATGACAATTTAGTCCCTCAAGTTTCAAGAATGACAATTTAGTCCCTCAAGTTTCAAGAATGACAATTTAGTCCCTCAAGTTTCAAGAATGACAATTTAGTCCCTCAAGTTTCAAGAATGACAATTTAGTCCCTCAAGTTTCAAGAATGACAATTTAGTCCCTCAAGTTTCAAGAATGACAATTTAGTCCCTCAAGTTTCAAGAATGACAATTTAGTCCCTCAAGTTTCAAGAATGACAATTTAGTCCCTCAAGTTTCAAGAATGACAATTTAGTCCCTCAAGTTTCAAGAATGACAATTTAGTCCCTCAAGTTTCAAGAATGACAATTTAGTCCCTCAAGTTTCAAGAATGACAATTTAGTCCCTCAAGTTTCAAGAATGACAATTTAGTCCCTCAAGTTTCAAGAATGACAATTTAGTCCCTCAAGTTTCAAGAATGACAATTTAGTCCCTCAAGTTTCAAGAATGACAATTTAGTCCCTCAAGTTTCAAGAATGACAATTTAGTCCCTCAAGTTTCAAGAATGACAATTTAGTCCCTGAACGTTATATGGAATCGTTATTATTGAATGTTGACTTGTATTGAATTGTGATAATGTGAAACCTTATAGGTTATCCTTGGATGTGATTAGTTCTCCTAATCCTCACTTATTGTTAACGGTTGTTATCCGACACGGTTATTCCTTGTTACTTGTCCCTACGAACTCACCAACTTTATGTTGACGCTCTTTAGTACACTTTTCAGGTAATCAAGTTAATCAGAGACAGAATGGATGAATAGATGCTTGCATTGCTAGGGTTTGGACTATCTTTGGACTTTCTGGATCCGTGATCCTTATTTCCCTTTAACGGGTTATGCTTAGGATCAACTACTATCGTTTGAACATTTTTCTTTTAAGTATGGATTGAGTGTGTATTTTGATAAATTTTGATTATTGTAATGAGCTTGTGGATTGTTTCAATCTATTGAATGCATATAGTTTGACTCTACATAATTCCCATGTCATGTTGTGCTTTTCTAAGTGATACCCCATGATTCCGCCATGTTGGGGTGTTACACTAGAGTTGTTGGATGTTGCTGAGTGCTGCTATAACTTAACAACCAAAAAGCTCTGCGTCGAACTTCAGCCCCTCCGAGTTGGCCACGGGGCAACAGCCTCTGACGCCCCACACCGTTGCGACAGGAGGGGGGGGGGGGGGGGGGGGGGGGGGGGGGGGGGGGGGGGGGGGGGGGGGGGGGGGGGGGGGGGGGGGGGGGGGGGGGGGGGGGGGGGGGGGGGGGGGGGGGGGGGGGGGGGGGGGGGGGGGGGGGGGGGGGGGGGGGGGGGGGGGGGGGGGGGGGGGGGGGGGGGGGGGGGGGGGGGGGGGGGGGGGGGGGGGGGGGGGGGGGGGGGGGGGGGGGGGGGGGGGGGGGGGGGGGGGGGGGGGGGGGGGGGGGGGGGGGGGGGGGGGGGGGGGGGGGGGGGGGGGGGGGGGGGGGGGGGGGGGGGGGGGGGGGGGGGGGGGGGGGGGGGGGGGGGGGGGGGGGGGGGGGGGGGGGGGGGGGGGGGGGGGGGGGGGGGGGGGGGGGGGGGGGGGGGGGGGGGGGGGGGGGGGGGGGGGGGGGGGGGGGGGGGGGGGGGGGGGGGGGGGGGGGGGGGGGGGGGGGGGGGGGGGGGGGGGGGGGGGGGGGGGGGGGGGGGGGGGGGGGGGGGGGGGGGGGGGGGGGGGGGGGGGGGGGGGGGGGGGGGGGGGGGGGGGGGGGGGGGGGGGGGGGGGGGGGGGGGGGGGGGGGGGGGGGGGGGGGGGGGGGGGGGGGGGGGGGGGGGGGGGGGGGGGGGGGGGGGGGGGGGGGGGGGGGGGGGGGGGGGGGGGGGGGGGGGGGGGGGGGGGGGGGGGGGGGGGGGGGGGGGGGGGGGGGGGGGGGGGGGGGGGGGGGGGGGGGGGGGGGGGGGGGGGGGGGGGGGGGGGGGGGGGGGGGGGGGGGGGGGGGGGGGGGGGGGGGGGGGGGGGGGGGGGGGGGGGGGGGGGGGGGGGGGGGGGGGGGGGGGGGGGGGGGGGGGGGGGGGGGGGGGGGGGGGGGGGGGGGGGGGGGGGGGGGGGGGGGGGGGGGGGGGGGGGGGGGGGGGGGGGGGGGGGGGGGGGGGGGGGGGGGGGGGGGGGGGGGGGGGGGGGGGGGGGGGGGGGGGGGGGGGGGGGGGGGGGGGGGGGGGGGGGGGGGGGGGGGGGGGGGGGGGGGGGGGGGGGGGGGGGGGGGGGGGGGGGGGGGGGGGGGGGGGGGGGGGGGGGGGGGGGGGGGGGGGGGGGGGGGGGGGGGGGGGGGGGGGGGGGGGGGGGGGGGGGGGGGGGGGGGGGGGGGGGGGGGGGGGGGGGGGGGGGGGGGGGGGGGGGGGGGGGGGGGGGGGGGGGGGGGGGGGGGGGGGGGGGGGGGGGGGGGGGGGGGGGGGGGGGGGGGGGGGGGGGGGGGGGGGGGGGGGGGGGGGGGGGGGGGGGGGGGGGGGGGGGGGGGGGGGGGGGGGGGGGGGGGGGGGGGGGGGGGGGGATCACCAACAAACTATAACCTTCCGGTATGAAACCAAGAGGCTCTCATACCACTTATAAGTCCCCTTGAAACGGAACGTTAATAGTTTGCTCCAATTATCTTGAGGTGCGGAATCCCTCACTATAACTTGGTGATTCACAACAAGTCTTCAGATTATCTGTTGCCTCGCAGATCTTCTCTAGGCTAGCGGAACAATACTTGACGACTTAACCTGCACCTAAGCTTGAAATTTCGACAAATGTTCAACCCTAATCTCTGTTAGGGTTCGATATATATAGGAAAACTCACGACATGTGCTTCAGCACGTCGGCATCGCAAATCCAGCCCAGCTGGACTCAATTGCGAGGTCGCATTCATGCTCTAGCCACGTAATTGTTCCTGCAATTATGAGGTCGCATTTCCTATATGAATTGCGAAGTCGCAATTCATACTTAAGCATATATTACACATTCAATACTTAAACATAATCTAGTATTCTATGCATAATACGAAGTTCATTAATGACAATCACATTACAAAGACATATTACAATATAAGCTCAAACAATCTAGACTGCTATTGACATAGACGTGCACTTACAGTGAATACAAGTATGAGGGTCATTGATGGACATGGTTGACATGGTGACATTGATTGATTGATAGATTGATTAAATATGCATTCGGTTATGATTACTCATTGTTATTAGGATAGTTGTACATACATGGAAGACGATGATGCCTTTAAAGAGTTATAGATGTGGTGGGAAGGCTGCGGGTGACCCTATATATAAGCATCTATGATTCCTTAAATGTAAATTCATATGAAATGTATGTGCATTATGTTGTTGGTTGAATTGTTGGACATTGGACTTGTGATTGTGACGGATTACGCGTGTTGATACACTTGACGTTTGTTATGCATTCTAAACTTTGGGATACTTGATGATTGAAACTATTGACGCCACGATGTGGACCAAGTATTGTGATACTTGATGACTTGAAACTATTGACGCCACGATATGGACCAAGTATTGTGATACTTGATGATTTGTGATACATTGCATGACTTTGACACGCATATGATGTACTTATTGACATTTATACACTTTTGATACATTGCATGACATTGACACTCATACAATACATTTCTTGGTAATGACATATTTGGCACTTGACTTCTACGCGTATACGAACTATATTGTGTTGTTCCTTGTTTGATTATATATGTGACAAGGTTGAGCGATATGCTAACCTCAATTGTCTGACATGTGACGTATAAGGGCTTATAGTAAGTACATTGCTTGCCTTATCATATATATTGTGATTGACTAATGATGGTTCCTTGTGATTCATTACTACGAACTCACCAACCTAGTGTTGACTTTGTTTAGTACACTTTTCGGGTAATCAAGTGAATCCAAGACGTGATGGTTAATTGATGCTTGTGCTAGGACTTGGGGTTGGACGTACATGGATCCAGGATTCATTTGCCCTTTATATTGCATTTCGTACTTGATTGTTGATTTTGGATTCACCGAATCCCTTTTGTTCATATAGTTCATGTTCTATGATAATTCCATGCTAATGCTATATCTTTTTTGTAATATTCCTTGCCTAGCTTGGGGTGTTACAGAATGGTGGCCCATGCAGGTCGTAGAGAATTAGGTGGATTGACCTAGACTACGGCTTAAGTAAAAACTCTTCATATAGCATGCATGATTAGGAATTTTGTATGCAATGTGAATTGTATGAACCTTGTAAGTGTACACTAGGAGTTCATAGGCAAGATCATTATACGTGATGATATGAGTACAATTGGACAATGTGTTGTTTTGAGATGAGTACTATGTGATCAATGTGTTGTTTTGAGATGAGTACTATGTGATCAATGTGTTGTTTTGAGATGAGTACTATGTGATCAATGTGTTGTTTTGAGATGAGTACTATGTGATCAATGTGTTGTTTTGAGATGAGTACTATGTGATCAATGTGTTGTTTTGAGATGAGTACTATGTGATCAATGTGTTGTTTTGAGATGAGTACTATGTGATCAATGTGTTGTTTTGAGATGAGTACTATGTGATCAATGTGTTGTTTTGAGATGAGTACTATGTGATCAATGTGTTGTTTTGAGATGAGTACTATGTGATCAATGTGTTGTTTTGAGATGAGTACTATGTGATCAATGTGTTGTTTTGAGATGAGTACTATGTGATCAATGTGTTGTTTTGAGATGAGTACTATGTGATCAATGTGTTGTTTTGAGATGAGTACTATGTGATCAATGTGTTGTTTTGAGATGAGTACTATGTGATCAATGTGTTGTTTTGAGATGAGTACTATGTGATCAATGTGTTGTTTTGAGATGAGTACTATGTGATCAATGTGTTGTTTTGAGATGAGTACTATGTGATCAATGTGTTGTTTTGAGATGAGTACTATGTGATCAATGTGTTGTTTTGAGATGAGTACTATGTGATCAATGTGTTGTTTTGAGATGAGTACTATGTGATCAATGTGTTGTTTTGAGATGAGTACTATGTGATCAATGTGTTGTTTTGAGATGAGTACTATGTGATCAATGTGTTGTTTTGAGATGAGTACTATGTGATCAATGTGTTGTTTTGAGATGAGTACTATGTGATCAATGTGTTGTTTTGAGATGAGTACTATGTGATCAATGTGTTGTTTTGAGATGAGTACTATGTGATCAATGTGTTGTTTTGAGATGAGTACTATGTGATCAATGTGTTGTTTTGAGATGAGTACTATGTGATCAATGTGTTGTTTTGAGATGAGTACTATGTGATCAATGTGTTGTTTTGAGATGAGTACTATGTGATCAATGTGTTGTTTTGAGATGAGTACTATGTGATCAATGTGTTGTTTTGAGATGAGTACTATGTGATCAATGTGTTGTTTTGAGATGAGTACTATGTGATCAATGTGTTGTTTTGAGATGAGTACTATGTGATCAATGTGTTGTTTTGATATGAGTACTTGGTTTTGATGATGGACAATTGTTGTAAACTTGGCATGAGAACATGATACATAACGGTTACTTAAGAACATTGGTATATTGGCCTTAGTGTAAAGAGATTGAACATGTGTAGTGTGTCAGCATCAAAGCACTAACTACTAGTACAACTAATACGAGAACAATTGTGAGGCTAATCCCTGGGTCATAAACTCTAGGGCTATCACTATGGTTGGAATTTGGTAGTAGAATGACATGTTGTTTTAAATGTTTTATGTACAATTAGAATTTTTTAGTTGCTGAGGAAATTGGTGTTGATTCGTTTGTACGTCCATGATTCGGGCTAGTGTTGACATTATAGTGAACCATGAGGATGTTTTGTTTAATAGTATGTGAACTTGAACATGTATGAGACATTTTTAAACTTGGTTGTATGCAGGATATGAACTATTTGGTGATGCATGCGTAAAATGTATTAATCGACGAAGAATTATATGAATGGATTAAACATACTAGTTTTAATGCACGAGTATGAGAAACTATGTTGTTAAGCTAAACTGTACACATGAGATAAGCGAAAACGGTGATACATGTATAAATATTTACTCGATGGACAATTCTATGAATAGGAGTGGTAGACATGTTTTATAATCCTAGTATGCCCAAAACTTTATTTCTTAACTTAGTTATAAGAACGAATTGATAATTCACGCATAGTTGTACCTAATGTATGAGAGATCATATGTATGACTTGGTATGCGGGATTAGTTGATTGAACATGCAAAATCTTACCTCCTAACTTGCCTATGTGATTAAATTGTTAGGACATGATAGTACATGCGTCAAGGTAATTGGAATCTTGGGCAATTGTGTGTATAGGTTGCCATGCTAGCCTAATTGCTTTAATATGTCGGAATCTTGTTGCCTAACTTGCTTATTGAATACATAGTTAGGTCTTTAAGATGCATTCATAGATGTAAATGGTTTCGTTAACAATTGTATGTATAAATTAGTATGGCGATTAAAGATTACTTGGCTGAGTTATCCCCCCTTGTTACTTTATAACTTAGTCAGCAACGTAGAGATTATAAGTATAGTTGTATTATGATTATGAACCTTGTTGTATTATACGCCCTTAAGATTTAACCTTAGGATAATGTCTGAGTTAACTAAGGTGAGTTGATTAGAATAAACGAATAACAGTGGAGTTAACTGCGGAGTCTATATCGATGGCGACAACGGGACGTAATGATTTCATTTTGAGCTGTTATACAACTATAAACTTTACTAAGTGAGGAGGAACGAACTGGGTTAGGCTAACCATAAATTTGAACAAATAAATTGAAATTTAAAAGTTTACCCAACATGTAAAATTACGCAAACACGAACGTCACATAAATGAAGTTGAAGTGTAAACGATATTGGGTGGTATATATACACGTATACGATTGGTGAAAGTTGATCTAATTGAACGCCTAGCTTAATGCACAACCAAGAGTTCATAAACATGGGAACAACGAGCCAATTGAGTGCCATAGTGCGAGTCACACGTGAGATGTGAGAATCTAGAGTACTTATAGTGTGCGATTCTCAGGTCTTCTTGACCTTAAACGGATCACTAGATCGTCGTCTACCGCACAAATGAAGGTGTCAATGGGATGGAATCTCATGGATAGGATCTCTCCCATTGTCAGATAGATGGCCAGAAATGGGAGCAAACGTTTGGTTTTAGTGAATGAGCCGCCAACCAATGGGCGAAACACGTCACGAGTGTGCTGACTATACGTCAAATCGTCATAACAAGTGTTACCTATCTACAACTAACCGCACTTTATGTTAATCCGAGTGGGCTAGACTTAACCACGATTTGACTGGGCGAATAAAATGAAAATTGGAGATGACATAAAACTCGTTCGGGAAAATGGGATTATAACTCGGAGATCAATGTATCATGACAAGAGATTCTAACACTTTGTATGAAGGATGCGCACGACTTCACTCGGTTTCAATAATCTAACAAGTTATAAACTAAAAAAAAAAACTTATTGCATAATACGAAATGAAATTTTGCTACTACAAAAACACAAATTAAACAATAAAAAAAGAATAATAAAAAATAAAAAAAAAAAAAAACTTATTGCATAATACGTCTCCCATAATCGTATGAAATTTTGCTACTACAATAGTAAGATGTTTTGAGACATATGTGATGAATTTAAATGAAAAAGACCAAAGAATTCTTGGTAAATGTCTTTAGCGATTTTCAAAATCCAATTGTGTAACAAAAGGTGACTTATGAAAAGATTTTTATTAACTAAAAAAAAAAAACTTATTGCATAATACGTCTCCCATAATCGTATGAAATTTTGCTACTACAATAGTAAGATGTTTTGAGACATATGTGATGAATTTAAATGAAAAAGACCAAAGAATTCTTGGTAAATGTCTTTAGCGATTTTCAAAATCCAATTGTGTAACAAAAGGTGACTTATGAAAAGATTTTTATTAACTATATATTCTTTCCCAAGAGTTTGAGGATTTTCAATTCTATATATGAATTGGTTTTAGCTTATAAAGTGTGTAAATGATAAGTTGAGAGTGACAAGATATGACCGTTAAAAATCCTCGTTTGAACAAGACAATGTGATAGCGTCTAAGAACGAACAAAAACTTAAAAAGTAGTGAATACTGACAAGAGTAAACGTAAACATTTGAGTCATACAAATCGGATTAGTAACGTAATAAAGTTCGGAGATGAAGTGGAATTCTTTTAACTGGGGAATTCCCCAAGGAGTCAATGTAAGGACTCGGTCCAAGAAGATTCTCTTTTAACTAGGGAATCAACCATGGCGTGCGTAAGGGGAAAAGATTAGGATGTGAATGACATGTGAATGGAAACCTGGGCTGTCCTATGATACTAAACGGAGCCACGTGCTACAAATGATGAGAGTGGATAACATTAAGGAGATTTGAACCTTGATGAGAGTGAGAATCGTTGTAATTTTGGGGACGAAATTCTTTGAACTAGGGAATGATGTAACATCCTCCGCTTTGACCGGTCAACGTAACGGGACTAGTAGTTTTGAAACGAGTCAAACTTTGATAAAGTAAACTTTTATAGTGAAAAGGTAGGTGTATGAATAGCCGTTAGAAACGTAATTTCAAAATAGATAATAATATGTCAATGAAATAATTGAACGAGCCTCGAGTTAAAAGTCTTAACTAAACGAATCAATTGTCGGGAGAAGCCGAGACTAATCGCGAGAGTGCTTGAGGGGAACAAAACCCTTCTCCCCCTCCCTTTTCTTCTCATTTCCACCCTTCCATTTCTCTCTCTACACTCTCTTTTCTCCTCCTTCTCTCTAGAATCCAAGAACCAAAACACCTTCTTTACATTTGTTGCAAATTTTCATATTTTAGGCTTGGGTTATCATCAAACGTGTTACTAAATCATGTTATAATAATAATCTCCTTCAAAAGTTCAAGATTTACTTGGTTTCAAAGTGTTCATCCTCCTCCTAGCTCCAAATTTCGGATGTCACACTTCTAGGACGAATTGGTAAGGGTTTTCACTCTTAAAATGTTTGATTTACATTGTAGTATACTTCCTTGTTATGGATCTAAACGATTGGTGGTCGATTTGGGTGAAAATTTGTGTTATTGGTCAAAAACGGGTTTGAAATCAAAGGTTGAGAAATCGAAAGTGGGTTTGTGAATTGGTATGTTTTTATGTCATGGTTATACTTGAATTTGGTTGTGTTAAAGTTTGGTAACTGGATTTGGCTTCAAAGTTGGTCGATTTTGAGGTCAAAACCCGTTTTCTTGTTTTTCGAAAATCTGCGGATGATCTTCATGAACTGACGGATGATCCGTGTTCATCACATCATCCACCGGATCATCTGCCACATCGTCCGCAAATTCCTGATCTCTCCGTAGCATTTTCGTTCGGTTATCGGTCGACTTTCAATTATCCAAAGCTTGTTTATTAGTCTTATATCATCATTATAAGGTCAACAAAATTGTTAAAACTCAATTCCAAACACTTTGATTTTTCATGCCAAATTTTGGGTGCGAAGTCATTGAACCGTATTTAACCAAAACTCTTTCTTTGTCATTTAAACATTCTTGGATCACTTCTAGATCATCTTTGGGAAATTGTGGCATAGTTTAACTAGATAGACCTTACCGTTGGGATACCTTGTAACATTTGTCAATTTTGGGTCAAACAAGATTCTTCATTTTAGTTTAATAAAGTTAAACTTCTCTTGATTAGAGTTTAGTTAAGCTAGTGATTGAACTCTGATAAGTAAGATAAGCTAAGTTAAGGCATGATTAAGTGGTTATGTGCATGATAAACTCATATTTGATTTATGATAGTCAATTATATCTTTAAACTACCTTATTATAATTAAAGATAAAGATGACGAGCAAAGAAAGTCCCGAAAGCATCTGCTTTTGTCTTAAAAACGTCTTATATAATAAGCTTCACGAAAGTAAGACCTTAGAGCCACCACTTTTCATGGATATATACATATTAATACACTAAATAAAAGATGAAATATCCCTCCTAAAACTCTTTGTTTAGATTGTAAATAAGAAAGAAAAGGAAGAAAAAAAGTCTAGCTAAATATCTAAGGAACATGAGCTAACTAAGTAAGCAACTTGGTTCCCTAACTAAGCTCCATCCTTTTACCACCACTTATCCATCATATCACCATCTAATGGCAGCCCTAATAACCCTAAATATATGTTAAATTTCGTGGTTAATAGAAAGGAAAAAGAAAGGAAACTGGTTATTAGACAAACTAAGAGACATAACCTAACTAACTAGTAACTATGTTCCCTAACCAAGTGCCATCCTTTTGCCACCACATCACCACCTCCCATCCATCACAAAAAACTTGTCTCCTCCCTTTGTCCCCTTGATATTTTCACCTCCATGAAACCTCCTCATTTTCTTCTCTATAAATAGCAATCTTAAGTGTTCATTCCAATTTGCTAATTCACACAATCACCTTTCTTCTTCTTTAATCCCTATCATTCCGAGATCAATTCTTGTTAAAGTTCAAGTATATCTTATTAAAACCCTCACCATATCTACGGTTTAAGCTCAACCAATGTTGTCTTGAATCCGTACGAAGAATCAAACCACACGACGTTGTTATCTTCTATCAAATAAATCACTCTCCTTACTAGTAAGTATTCCTATAAAACCTTACTATACTTGCATCTATGATTATATATCTACATTTTATGTATTGAAATGCTTGTCAAATGGTATTATACTTCAATTATATATTTGTACTTATTAATTGACTTTTATACGTATAAAACGTCTAAGTAATCACCTTGTTATTTTAACTTGTAGAAAACTTATATAAGTTATACAAATACTTATATTTATGATTATCCTTACATATTTAACTTGTTAATATGTATATCCTATATACGTATTACGTATTCTATATCTATATTTCGTATTTCGTACTTTCGATTTCGCTTTTTGGACAAAATATATATCTTTTATATATATCTACAAATAATAAATTTTTATTAAGTACTATATATGATACATATATACAGATCTATATATATAGATCTATATATATATATATATATATATATACACATACACATATATATATATATATATATATATATATATATATATATATATATATATATATATATATATATATATATATATATATATATATATATATATATATATATATATATTAGTTTTCAATAGTATCTATATATATATATATATATATATATATATACATTTCGTATTAACTATATTTCTTGCCATTTAAGGTATCTCTTCTATAAATATGTATATATATACACTCTCGTATTCATTCTTCGAATACATTCAGTATTGATTCAAATTAAGATATTTGAAGTCTTGATTCAAATACTTTGTCGTATTCACCTTGAATACATCTTGATTCTTGAAATACATGGATTATTTTCGTATTAAATTAAATACTAAATGAGTTTCAAAATAAATAAATTACGTTGACAAGCGTATGAATAATAACATCGTAATAACTAAGTATTATAGGATTGAACCTAAAATATAAGATCTCTTAAATCGTATTTAGGATTTTCGTGATACAAATTACTTGTCTTGCTTGGTCATCTCATACTTGTTTCAACTCTCTTGCTGATAAGGTGAGTTTCATGGATCCCTTTTTAACTGTTTTTGGGATGAGAATACATTGCTCTTAAATCGGACACAAGTGTTTTTATGTATGCTTATGTACTTGTATGATTGGCTAATTTAAAATCCCCTGAGAACTTGAATCGAGAAACTGCAGCGCGAATATTATAAATAGTACTATTTGGGGTTGACACCCCTGTCCGGCATAGTCGCGCTATGGCACAACGGACATATAATATTTGAATACGAGCGTGATGTAATAGCCAAAGGCATCATAAGAGGGGTAAATTATATTGTTAAGGTATCGATTCAAGGCATAAGCATAACATTTTATTGAATATAACTATTTTATGATATTGTATATGTACATTATCATCTGGGAAATCTTGTGGTCCACGGTAAATCTTATTGTTAATCCTATGAGCTCACCAACTTTATGTTGACGTATTTTAGCGTGTATTTCTCAGGAATTCGTATATCCGGAGCATATGTTAGGTTGCATATTATTGGAGTCACAAATACATGGAGATTACAGATAGAGATTTGACAGCATTATGATAGCTGATATTATTTATAAAATCTCCTGTCTTTTATTGTGAGCTCGGTTCATATTTTGTATCAAACACATCAGTATTATTAATACATATTTCGAAAACGTCTCATTTAGAGGTCGTTTATTGTAATTTGTGTTTGTGATTTCAATATTGTTCACACCGCACTATTCCGTCTTGGGTGGGGTGTGACATACCTTGTGATATTTTGATATTGTAAAGTAGGTTGTGATCATTGTTGAAGTTTTGGTTGTGGACATTTAACGATCGTTGGACATTCGTAGCTTGATATTAGCTTGCTATTGCTCGACACAGGTGAGTTCCGTAGCTTCCCTACTCGATTGAGATTCGGGCTGAAAAGTGTACATGTGTGATTGATTGACTTATTGATTGCATGAATGATTGTTGAATTGATTGATTGATTGATTGTTTGATTGTGGAATTGTGTATGGAAATATATTATGATTTAGGATAGTTGTGGATACATGGAAGATGGTAATGCATTCGAAGGGTTATAGATGTGGTGGGAAGGCTGCGGGTGACCCTATATATAATATCTATGACTTTTCGAATGTAGTACCATATGAAGTGTATGTACTTAGTGAATGGTTGATGTGATGGACATTGATGGTCTTTGATGGACATTTGTGGGTCATTGAGGGTCATTTGTGAGTGTTGAGGGACATTGATGGACATGATGGGCACGATGACATATAAAAGGGTACTCTAAGTACTTGATGACATGGTACGGGTACTTCACGTACTTGAGGACATTATACGGGTACATTACGTACTTGATGACATTTGGATGACATGAGAACATTTGAGAGACATTGATATACATGTTTGACGTTATAGAACTTGTTAGATACTTGTTGATATCATGATTACTTGTTCTTGTTTATTATGCGTATCCTAACTACCTTGAGTAGTTCATTATATGAATACATGTGTGAGGGTCATTGATGGACATGGTTGACATGGTGACATTGATTGATTGATGGATTGATTAAATATGCATTCGGTTATGATTACTCATTGTTATTAGGAAAGTTTTACATACATGGAAGACGATGATGCCTTTAAAGAGTTATAGATGTGGTGGGAAGGCTGCGGGTGACCCTATATATAAGCATCTATGATTCCTTAAACGTAAAGTCATATGAAATTTATGTGCATTGTTATGTTGGTTGAATTGTTGGACATTGGAGTTGTGATTGTGACGGATTACGCGTGTTGATACACTTGATGTTTGTTATGCATTGTAAACTTTGGGATACTTGATGACTTGAAACTATTGACGCCACGATGTGGACCAAGTATTGTGATACTTGATGACTTGAAACTATTGACGCCACGATGTGGACCAAGTATTGTGATACTTGATGATTTGTGATCCATTGCATGACTTTGACAAGCATATGATGTACTTATTGATATTTATACACTTTTGATACATTGCATGACATTGACACTCATACGATACATTTCTTGGTAATGACATATTTGGCACTTGACTTGTACTCGTATACGAACTATATTGTGTTGTTCCTTGTTTGATTATATATGTGACAAGGTTGAGCGATATGCTAACCTCAATTGCCTGACATATGACGTATAAGGGCTTATATTAAGTACATTGCTTGCCTTATCATATATATTGTGATTGACTGACGATGGTTCCTTGTGATCCATTACTACGAACTCACCAACCTAGTGTTGACTTTGTTTAGTACACTTTTCAGGTAATCAAGTGAATCCAAGACGTGATGGTTGATTGATGCTTGTGCTAGGACTTAGGCTTGGACGTACATGGATCCAGGATTCATTTGCCCTTTATTTTGCATTTTGTACTTGATTGTTGATGTTGGATTCACCGAATCCCTTTTGTTCATATAGTTCATGTTCTACGATAATTCCATGCTAATGCTATATCTTTTCCGTAATATTCCTTGCCTAGCTTGGGGTGTTACATATTATTTTTCTTCTGTCAATGAGACGGAGATCTATCTATATTATAATAATATGTAATAAAAGATAAACCTTATGCGGTGTTTGGTTCGCGAAATTTTCAGGAATTCGTAGGAATTGGAATTTGAATTCCATTCTTTACCATGTTTGGTTGGAAGAAATGATTGAATTGGAATTGCAAACTTTCCCTCAAATTTCTTAAATCATGGAATTCAAGATTTCATCACAAAAAGGATGTAAAGTTTAACATTCCAATGGAATGTTTGCAAATTTACAAAAAAGCCCTTAAACAAACAAAATATATTATTACTTATGTTGTTGTTATTATTATTATTTAATAATAATAATAATAATAATAATAATAATAATATATATAAAAAATATAATAATAATAATAATATAACAATAATAATATAATAATAATAATATAATAATAAAATATAATAATAATAATAATAATAATAATAATAATATAATAATAATAATATAATAATCCAAAATCACTTAATATTATAATAATAATAATAATATGAGGTCGACTTGCTCCTATAAGTTCGAGCACCTTCAAATTGTTTATTTCAGGTTGTAACTTCGTATCCTTTCTTCGAGTTTGATGGTGAGTTTATGATTTTGAGATTGCTTTTGACATCCTAATTGTGGTGCGGATTTGTTGCGGTTATTTGCTTGTTATGGCTATTGCGCGGTTTCATGTCCATTTGTAGGTCTTAGTGGTTGTCAAGATGGCGGTGGAAATGGGCTCACCAAAACCTCGTTGATAACCCATTTTCGAGATCGTCATTTTAATGGGGATGCTCTAGCTGTTACAAAACATTCGTTAGCTACTATATTGTGTTGTTCCTTGTTTGATTATATATGTGACAAGGTTGAGCGATATGCTAACCTCAATTGCCTGACATATGACGTATAAGGGCTTATATTAAGTACATTGCTTGCCTTATCATATATATTGTGATTGACTGACGATGGTTCCTTGTGATCCATTACTACGAACTCACCAACCTAGTGTTGACTTTGTTTAGTACACTTTTCAGGTAATCAAGTGAATCCAAGACGTGATGGTTGATTGATGCTTGTGCTAGGACTTAGGCTTGGACGTACATGGATCCAGGATTCATTTGCCCTTTATTTTGCATTTTGTACTTGATTGTTGATGTTGGATTCACCGAATCCCTTTTGTTCATATAGTTCATGTTCTACGATAATTCCATGCTAATGCTATATCTTTTCCGTAATATTCCTTGCCTAGCTTGGGGTGTTACATATTATTTTTCTTCTGTCAATGAGACGGAGATCTATCTATATTATAATAATATGTAATAAAAGATAAACCTTATGCGGTGTTTGGTTCGCGAAATTTTCAGGAATTCGTAGGAATTGGAATTTGAATTCCATTCTTTACCATGTTTGGTTGGAAGAAATGATTGAATTGGAATTGCAAACTTTCCCTCAAATTTCTTAAATCATGGAATTCAAGATTTCATCACAAAAAGGATGTAAAGTTTAACATTCCAATGGAATGTTTGCAAATTTACAAAAAAGCCCTTAAACAAACAAAATATATTATTACTTATTTTTGTTATTATTATTATTTAATAATAATAATAATAATAATAATAAACGCGTCAAATATAAGACTAAGTGTGCGGATATTGGATATGGATTTCTCCCCTTCTCATTCTCTTCTTTTGGGGAACTTGAAAAGGATGTCGTGACCATACTGAAGCGGATCCGAAAGTTCTCCGTGACTCAAGACATTGGAGCACGTGCGGCTGCTCATATATTTAGTAGGATTGGTTTTGCTATAGCTAGAGGAGTGGGGGCCCAGATAGTATCTCGGCTTCCCACTAATTTCTTGTAATTTCTATGAATTTCTAATAAAATGATGTTTTTATAAAAAAAATAAAATAATAATAATAATAATAATAATAATAATAATATAATAATAATAATAATAATAATAATATGTAGATCTGGATCCGGGCGATCGGCGATCCTTTTCAACAACTCCAACAAATGTTACCCAAATCACTTTAATCCCTTATAATAATAACTTTTGATCTATGCAAACTTATATAATAATAATAACTCAACAATTTGCCGTCGAAATTTGTGTAAAACAATTTCACCTAGTGTCATCAATTCCCTCATATCACTATAACTAATTAATTAATTAATAAGAATAAAACTATTATCCAGAGGCTATCAAGATTTACCACATGATCGGTAATTAATTTCCTCATATATCCACAATATCATCCAAAATCACTTAGTATTATAATAATAATAATAACATGAGGTCGACTTGCTCCTATAAGTTCGAGCACCTTCAAATTGTTTATTTCAGGTTGTAACTTCGTATCCTTTCTTCGAGTTTGATGGTGAGTTTATGATTTTGAGATTGCTTTTGACATCCTAATTGTGGTGCGGATTTGTTGCGGTTATTTGCTTGTTATGGCTATTGCGCGGTTTCGTTGTCCATTTGTAGGTCTTAGTGGTTGTCAAGATGGCGGTGGAAATGGGCTCACCAAAACCTCGTTGATAACCCATTTTCGAGATCGTCATTTTAATGGGGATGCTCTAGCTGTTACAAAACATTCGTTAGCTACTAATATTGTTGTGTTCGAAACGGCAGAAGTCACGCTTAAACGTATGGGTCTTTGGTTATGCGGAGTTTGTTTTAAGACGCATACCCTTCGTTCTAAATGTCGACATAGTGGTTCTAATTCTGTGCCACCCCCCGATTGTGGTGATGGTATTGTTAGGTACATGTTGCTTGACCTCACTAAACCACAAGTTCCATCTTCCGTTCAACTTACCCATGTTGAAGGTTTGGTTATAGATGACCATGGTGGTTTTGATTTGGCCCTCCTTGACACCTTGCTTTCTAAGGGATTGCGGACTGTCAAATCCATCCTTCCAAAGTGTCGTTTGGGGTTCTCTCGGGTATTTCTAGTTAGGTTAGTTTGTTAGTGTTGCCTCTTTGTCTGCTTAAAACATTCTGCCCGAGGAGTAATTTAGAGTGTAGGTCGGCTATTAAACGCCAGCGCCAAGAAGAATATATTGCTAGTGCCATTGAATCTTGGGGCACACCGAGTGGTAGTTTGTAGCTTGTAAGGGAGGTTCTAGCTGAGCCCTCCCCACCATGGTCTAGTATTGATATGGAAAACTTGGATTTGGATGAGCGTAATGTCAAGCAGTGTAAAAGAAAGATTTGTGATGGTCATTATATTGCAGCTGTAAGAGTTCTTTCTTCTTCTAGGGTTGCTCCTTCTTCTGGGGTTGCTCCTTATAAATTCTATCAACTTCCATTAGAAATTAATAGAACTTACAAGAAATTAGTAGGAACCCGATATACTATATGGGCTCCTACTCATCTAGCTATAGCAAAACTAATCTTATAAAATATATGAGCAGCAACACGTGCTCCAATATCTTGTGCAGCGGAGAACTTCCTGATTCGCTTGAGTAGGGTTACTGCATCTTTCTCAAGTTTTCCAAATGAAGAGAATGAAAAGGGAATAAATCCATGTAACACCCGTTTCGTAAAAATATGGATTTCCAAAAATTTTCGCCTAACGGCGTCAATAAAGCGGAAACAGTTTATTAAAAACCTCAACCAATGAAAACAGTTGAGAAACATAAGTGGTGTTACTAATAGCATCAAATCAGTAATAAAAGAAATCCATAAGATTGCCCAACATAAAGCAACCATAACATAGTCATTACAATAGTTCCATAAAGGAAATCATTAACATTAAGTCTTTGCGAAGTTATTGGGTAAACTAAAGCCATCTTGATCATCTACCCATCTCTCGCCAAAGCTTCACACGACATCTCACTGCTTAACCTGAGGGGTGTCAACACATAAGAAGAAACAAGTGTTAGCTATAAAGCTAAGTAAGATAACACCAGGTTTAAGCAAAACATTTCATCCATTAAACATGTCACTTTAAAACATTACGTCATTCGATTTAGGCATTTATATCACCACATAACGTATCCATATCACATAT
Organism: Erigeron breviscapus; assembly: GCA_034093135.1. Taxonomy (NCBI): domain Eukaryota; kingdom Viridiplantae; phylum Streptophyta; class Magnoliopsida; order Asterales; family Asteraceae; genus Erigeron; species Erigeron breviscapus. Next base: position 68,529,908 of record CM067167.1, read on the forward strand.
AAGCATAGAGTCTATGACCCTAAGTGTGCCTAATCAATTTCGTCATTTCATCTCATCTCATTAGGTTGTGACTAGGTCACCGTTAAGTTGTAACCGAAGTTACCGTTAAGGAAGGACAATGTCGATCCATGAGTAGCACGTTATGTTCATGACATTAGGTGGGTCATCAGGCCACCCGAAACTACTCGCCACATATGACTTGTTGCAAGGAGCCACCCGAGCAACCGGTTTAACGTACCCTCCCACATACGGGCACTACGTACTCTCCCACATGCGAGCACGACGTACTCTCCCACATACGAGCACGATTTATACGTACCTATTACCACATCAGGCACGGGTTATGCATAACACTTCACATCTAATTAGCTCGAGCTTTTACCACGTTTAGTTTAGGTTTCCACATTAATCCTAAACTAATCCACATCTATCATCTTTTCACGTTAGGGCCCTTAAAACGTGCACGTGTCATGGCAACCTAAAAAGGTCTAGTGTTCTAGATGAACAAGCCACATATACATGCACATATCAACATTACAACACGTCATTAACCACCGTTCATCATATCGTATCACATCATATCATATCGTTAAGCATATCATCATCATTGCATATCATATCATAACCATGTGTACGGGGAAGCATTTTAGGCATAAACATCGTCATCATTAATCCCCGAGTACCTCCCATATCACCCAACCACATATGAGTTATACATTACCGTTTTGGAGGTTATAGTTTACAAACCATTTTCGTTGCACCCTCAGCGTGACAAAAGTAGTGTATCTTACCTGATAGTAGTATGTGCGCGCAAACACAAGCTAACAGTGCTTAATAGTAATCCCCGACACCTATCGTACATTAATATATGAAATATAAGTCATTTGGGACCTTAAATGGACTTGCAAACGAATTTAGTTTTGAATCGAACGAATTTAGCTCCAAACGAACTTAGACTTCACTCAAACGAATTTATACTTCAAACGAAGTTAATCTTCGTTTGTCAAACGAACTTAGATTTCCAGAAAACGAATTTAGTCATCAGAAAACGAATTTAAGCTTCAGGAAACGAATTTAAACCTATCTTCGTCCAGAATTCAAAAACGACTATGTTCTTCATTTTTTCCAGAAATCTATCGACTTAGGCTGTTCCCAAAACATGTTTTTGACATAATTGAACATCTCTTGATCATAAAGATCGATTATAAACTCGTTTAACACCATTATGAACATCAATTGACCAAAACACATAATAAACCCTAATTCTTTCAAAACTTCTTTTAAAATCAGATTTGATTCAACTAAAAACATCTTTAGATCTGAAATATAGCCAACGAATCATTGATTACCTGTAGCAAATGATGGCCGATTGATTTCCAATATAAAACACTCAATTTATTGACCAAAAACTTGAAGATTTGCTAAAGAAATCAATTAAGGAATTGGAAAGGCTGATGTATGTGTTTTCAATAAGATTAGTGGCTGGAAAATGACCCAAGATTAGGCTAATCCTAACCTAATCCCGTTTTTAACTTTTCACCTTTGGCAAAACTAGTCCCTGAACTTCATATTGACTTTATTTCGCTTTAAAACACTTATTGGGGATACATATAACACACTAAAGCACTTTCGCACACTACAAAGGCCTTTTACACATCATTTAGTCCACTTTATTGTCACTCATTAAAGGTAATTAAATCTCACATATAGGGCACATAAACATATAAACACACATTTTACCACATAACATATCACGGACTTAGAATTTGACCTAACGACGTTAGTCAACAGAAACGATTAAGTTTTGGGATGTTACAACCACATCCAATATCTACACACTTAGCCTTATACTTATCCCGTTTACGTTGTGCAGCCTCAACCACTGCACGACCAGGCACAAAGTCAGTCATACCAGTCTGCGTCAAAGGCGATGACCCTGTCAAATCGATACATACATCAAGCCCTCCATCCCATGAGTAAAGCAATATTATTATTATTATTTTTATTATTATTATTTTATTATTATTATTATTTTTATTATTATTATTTTTATTATTATTATTATTATTATTATTATTTTTATTATTATTATTATTTAGATTATTATTATTATTATTATTATTTTTATTATTATTATTATTATTATTATTATTATTATTTTTATTATTATTATTTTTATTATTATTATTATTATTTTTATTATTATTATTTTTATTATTATTATTATTATTATTATTATTATTATTATTTTTATTATTATTATTTTTATTATTATTATTTTTATTATTATTATTATTATTATTATTATTATTATTATTATTTTTATTATTATTATTATTTTTATTATTATTATTTTTATTATTATTATTATTATTATTATTATTATTATTATTATTATTTTTATTATTATTATTATTTTTATTATTATTATTATTATTATTATTATTATTATTATTTTTATTATTATTATTATTTTTATTATTATTATTATTTTTATTATTATTTATATATTATTATTATTATTATTATTATTATTATTATTATTATTATTATTATTTTTATTATTATTATTATTATTATTATTATTATTATTTTTATTATTATTATTTTTATTATTATTATTATTATTATTATTATTTTTATTATTATTATTATTATTTTTATTATTATTATTATTATTATTAATTAT
>CM067167.1:68533596-68560696 GCA_034093135.1 Erigeron breviscapus
CAAATATGTCTTCAAGGAGAAGCTTTACTACCAATTCCACTTGAAGAGGAGTTCGTTGAGAAAGTGAAAGATGCCCTTGGGTACATACTACATTGGCCGAAGCACCTAGTCATTCAATGCTCTGATTTGGTAAGATTATTTATATTAAAAAGGGTTTAGTTTTGACGTTAAAAAGTCAAACAGATCTGTTTGACATAAAAATAGGGTCTGTTTTACATAAAATTAGGGTATGTTTGACATTAAAAAGTCAAACAGGTCTCTTTGACATTAAAATAGGGTATGTTTGACATTAAAAAGTCAAACAGGTCTGTTTGACATAAAAATAGGGCATGTTTGACATTAAAAACTCAAACAGGTCTGTTTGACATAAAAAATAGGGCATGTTTCACATTAAAAAGTCAAACAGGTCTGTTTGACATAAATATAGGGTATGTTTGACATTAAAAAGTCAAATAGGTCTGTTTGACATAAATATATGACTATAATAATGCAGAACAAAATCGTGCCCAAAAAAGAAAAGAAGGATGTGGAGAAGGATGTGTTAGAAATCCGAAAATTGTTATACATTTCTATCGGTCATTTCATTAATCCTTTTGATTCTTGAACATGCAAACGGATCAATCTTATCCGGTTTCATTTCTCTTCACACAAACACAGAAACTACTAGGTTGGGTTGATGTTTTGATGGTTGACTTTTCTCCATGTCTTCTTATTCCTTGTGCCATTTAATCAATCAAATGTGTACATAATGACATTGGTTCCCAATTTTGTCATTATGAGGGGGAGAAAATATTATGATTGATTCATAGCTTTTGTCAACTGAGCTTTTGCTTCGGAGATTCTCTATCTCTTTCCAAGCATAGTTGGTGATAGAAATGGAATGAAAGTCTATGTTGAGAAATGTTTGTGTGTGGTTGTTTCAATAGGTTCTTGAAGCTTATCAGAGTTTGTGTATAGGAGGAGAAAATTCTTAAAGATATGTCAATAGTTTCAGATTTTCACTAGACTTTAGTTGATTAAGATTTTATTTTAAGGGGAATCTGAATTGACTTTAGAGATAAGAATGAAACTGAAGATGAAAAGATTTTCACTCAAGACACTTCAACAATTCAAAGATGCTCCAAAAGATGTATATTCATGGATTGAGGGGGAGCATGATTACTTCATAAGAATTTCATCTAAACTTCATTCAATTGCTAACTCTCCAAAGTGTTCGAGTTGATGTGACAAAGATCAAAGCTTCAAAAAGGTTGAAAGATTTGTTAGAAGATTCAAGTCAAAGAAGTAAAGCTTCAAACGAGTCTTCATCAAACACACTTCGTTCAAGATCATCAAGTCATACAACAACATTTGATCAACAGACTTCAATGCATACATCAAGGGGGAGAGTTCAACTTCATGAAACTTCATTTAAAGAAGATGAGATTCATTCAAGAATTAAAACCGAAGAATCAAAAAGTTGAATGTCACTCAAGAATCGAAGATTGAAGAATCAAAACCAAGATTCATCTCTTCTGCACTTCAAAAGACAACTCTGATTCATGATTCATCAATTCTCGAAGATTCAAGCCAAACATGCTTTCATTATTCTCTGTTCAAAAAGAACATTGAGAATCGTCATATGATTTAACTTCAAGAAGTCCAAGATCAAGACTGAATCAAGTTCTCCAAAGACAAAAGAGAAAGCTTTGAAGACTTGTTTCAACACCCCAATTGTCTTCACCACCGGGCTCATCAAATTTCATTCCTACAAGACAAGATAACACGTACTTCATTCATTACAATATATCACTAAGGGGGAGAATGTTAGAAATCCAAAAATAGTGATAAATTGTAAAAAAATAGTGATAAATTGTAATTAAGATTAGAAGACATTCTTGTTGTTAAGTCATAGATAAATGATTACTAAGGTTGAGGGGCTAATTGTGATAATTAGCATAGTTGTATTGTTAGACTATATATAGCCCTCATACCTTAGAAATCATATAGAACCAAAAACAAACTCTTCATTCATTACACCTTTAATTCCAGATTTACACACAGTTGCTTAATTCTCTCTCAAAACACACACACACACACCAAGAACACACACTAACAAACCGCCATTGTTAGATTGAATTAAGAGCTAAAATCGTGTTATAACAGGATGCAGACAGAAATGCAAAGGAGCTTGAGTGGAGGAAGGATGAGAACAGCATCACAAAAAAGAGAATGGAAAAAGAAAAGGAGATGGGAAAAAACGACAAAGAGAACCCGGTGGGGATGACGCCATTAATGAGAAAAAGAAAAAAAAACTACAGTGAATGAAAAGAACGACAAAGAGAACCCGGTGAGGATGACGCCAAGAAAGATGACAAGAGCTCAGCGAAAGACAAGGGTCAGATTGGAAAAAAGTAAAACTTTGAAATTGGTTGCAATTATGGTTAATTTACAAGTTTCAAAGGTCGATTCAATAAAAGTGCAGTGCGAGGACTCTCTATATGGGCACGTGAGTTTCACGTATTTAAGCTTTGATGATTTTGAGAGAGTTTTTGCAATGGATGAGATGAGCGGTGCTGTTGTTACTTCTTATACCATGTAAGTGATTAATTTTAAATTATATTTTTTCCAGTTTAAACACTTATTCGTTGAGAAGGCAAAAAATCTGATTGCATATAACATAATGTAATGTATAGAATTCGAGCTTTTGTGTGTGTGTGAGTGTGTGTTAATGGCGGTTTGAAGAGAGAGAAAGTAGAGAGAGAGTAGAGAGATGCCAGGGAAAGTTTGGTTTGTATTATGGGGTGAAAGGTTACAATTAACATAATGGAGGGGGTTTATATACATATGAGCTATTTACACTATGCCCCCTTCCATTGTAACAAGTTTACAATATAAGTACAAATTAACATAAAGGTACACAAATCAACTACTACATTTATATTTCTAACAATCTCCCCCTTAGTAGTGATTTGTGAAAAATATCCAGTCTTTGTCTTTCTTTAAGCTCTTGTATTCGGTCTATCTTTGTTTGGATGCCAAAACCAATTTTCTCCTTCAGGTCTATCATCAGGAACAACCATGTTGTCTGCAAAGTTTCTTGGAGGAATGTTCTGTGGACCTGGACGATGACCAGGCTCGTATTTGATCCAACAACCTCCTCTTCGACGTACGACGTACTTAGCATTCTTTGCTTCTCTCATCATTCTAATGCTGTCTCTGTACTCGAGTCTTTGGTTAATCTTGGAGATTGCTTTATCAAACACTTCCCTTTTCTTTTCATCTACCTCGTCTTCTTGGAGGCACAACACATTTTTACAAAACTCCAATGTTCCATTAGAATAAGAAGCAAGTTCATCCATACGAATGAAAATCTTCTTCTTTCGGCTATTCAAAAAGACAACACCGAAGGATGGTTCTTCTATGATATGACCAATACTTAGCTGTTCAATATCTGTAGTGTATAGACTTTGATCTGGATACGGCACATTAATCTTTCTCTTCACAACTTCAAATCCTATCTGAAAATCTTCCAATGAAGCATATGGAATGCAGCTTGACATATATCGTTTAACAGCTTCAAAGGCAATAACATCTTCACGGTATCGCTGCATTGCATTCAAGAAATGATTGTAGAGGAAGATAATGTCATCAACGGGCAGCAACTTGAATTGTGTTTCAGTAAATCTGTAGCTCTTGCCATTATCTCTTTTGACATGGAAACTTGGGATTGAGATAGTATTCCTTTTAACCAAAATAACTCTGACCAGCACCAAGATCTTGTGATTTCTTTGTTCTTCAAGGAGTTTGGGATTATATTGCTTGGTGAGTTTAAGAAGCTCTTTGTATTCTTTAACTTGTCTAGCTTCCTTAAACTTATACATTGAATCCAACTCTGGTCTTCTGGTCTTGGTAACTTTGGTAGCTCCACAAAATATCGAAAAAGCTCTTTCTTCCAAAAATCTAGACTTCTTGGCTGCCTTCTTTGGCTTAACACCCAGCGCAACCATTCTTTCTTTATCCCTCAAGAAGTATCCCCGATTAATGAATCTCCTTTGTTCTTCAGTTAATTCTGTTGGAAAATAATCAGGGAGGACCTCCTCGGATATGATTGCTTCTTTCAACACTTGTTTATATGTTGATTTCTTGAAGTTTTGAGATGCAGCCTCAGGAGTCTTTCTCAATTCATCAAAGCTATTGAAGTCTTCAAAGTTATAGTGTTGAGGAGTAGTGAAACCCTGAGTAGAAGATTCTCCAACTTCTTTTCTGCTCGACGAACCTGTTTCAAAATAATCAAGATCTGGGAAGTCTTCAAATACAGGTTCCTCAATAGCTTCTACGTTTATTGGAGTTCCAACTATTTCTGGCTCATCCAAGGTTACATTGTCTTTTTCAGCCTCAATGTCTGCTTCTCCTTCAGTAGATTCCAACACTTCATTTTCAATCACAAACCCTTCTTCTTCATTAACCTCAACATTTTCAAAATCTTCTTCACTTTCTACATCAGAATCATCACCAAAAACTTCAACTAATCTTCTTCTAATCTCATCATCTAAAGAGTCGTTCTCAACATTCTCAACATTCACACCCTCTGCTCTTTCTTCCATCACCACATCTCCAACATTTCCTTCAACTCTTGCCGAAGTATTATCAATGTTCGTTTGACCTTCTCCTTGGTTCTCCCCCTCGGGTGATCATCAGAATCAGGATCATCCCGACGAGAAGCAACCGAGGCCGGTCGGCAAGATTCTAATGCCAACAATCTTAATTCAAATTCAGCTAGTTTAGCATCATACTCAGCCTTTTGTCTTTGAACTTGTTCTTGTAAATCTTTGACTCTTCTTTCAGTTGCAAGTTCCCTTTCTCTAACTTCCAAGGCATTCAACACTCCTCTTTCAGTAACAGTCAACAAATCACCCTCCGATCTTAAGATATTTAACAAAACTTCACATGCAGAATCTTTTCAGAAGTAATCGGGAAGAAATAATCATCAACATCATGAACATCATCTAAATCACCATCAGTTTGCACAGACACATGAACAACTTTCTTTATGTCTACATCCACATTTTGAACATGAATTGGATGATTTTCTTCAAACACATTGGTTTTCTTTTTCATGGATAAAATCTTTTCATTGATTTTTTCAAATGATTCAGAAAACTTTCGGTCAAAATCAATTTTGCACATATCAAAGATCTGGGATTCTTTTTCAGTTTGGACTGAAGCATTTACACTTTCACATATAGAACTCACAGAACATCAGATGGATCACAAACTTTGGAGTCTATCTTGGGTTGGTCAATGACATAATGATTTTGAGCCTTCAAATTTTCTATCAAAGATTGCTTTTCCTCAAGAGACTTTTGCAGATCTTCAATTACCTTTTCCAAAACTTTTTGTGGTACATACGGTCTCAAACTTTCAGGTTTTGGAATAGGATTAGGATTTTTCAAAGGTTTTTCAGTAAAACACTCAAGAATTTCCGGTATGACAGCCTCATGATTGTCTTTGATTGTGTTTGATGTGTAGAGTTAGCGAAGAAATCATATGACTCATCCATTAACTCATAGTTAAAATAGACTTTTGCACCCTTTTCTAGAAAATCATCAGCCTCATAATCACTATTAGTCGGTCTCACAAATTAGTCTGTCATCCCACATCTCAAATAAGATTCGTTGTATAATGATGGGACTTCTTCTTGTGCTTCGAGCAAACATTTTGGATTGTTATAACCCAACCCTGATGTGAATATTGTTTCTGAATTTCTTGGCCTATTTAAAAGACTTGTTGATATGAACGATTGATCTTATACAACTTTTCTTGATAAGACTTGATTTCAGCTTTCAGTTCATCATTTTCTTTAACAAGTTTTTGTTTAAGAGAATCTTTTATACAACATTCATATTTTAGGTCAGAAATTTTGTTTTCAAATTCCGTCACATCAGGGATAGATTCTTTCATCTTGACATTCAAAGACTCAATGTCTTCAGCCAAAGCATTTGCTCGAAACATCTCATTGGTCTTTTCAACTTGAAGTTGTCTGACACTCTTGCTCAGTTCAAGAACTTTGGTCTCAAGTTCTTGTTTCTCAAGATGCAGTTTGGAGTTTGGAGTAAAAGAGACTGCTGCTTTTTCTGATTTCAAATTCTCAAATTCTTTTTTGAAATGAATCAATTTTAATTTGAAAATCTTTTTCTTTGTCCTCCAAATCTTTCTTTAATTTTAAATTCTTTTTACTCAACTCCCTGCAATCTTTCCTTGCTGTATCAGACATATCCATATAATCTTTTAACACTGATTTGGGAAAAGAGATTACCTCATCCTCGACTTCAGAAGAACTTTCATCTTTTTCCTCCAACTCCTTTGACTTCTTGATCTTTTTCATGAAGCACACATTTGCTGCAAGTTCGTCTGTCTCCTCATCAGAAAGATGTAACCACTTGTCATCTTCAGCGAGAAGAGCAATTCCACTTTCCTCTTGTCTTGCTAGCAAAAGTTTGTACTTATAGTACTCGGAGTTCTTCTGTCGAGGTTATTTTGCAGTTGATAGCAAAATGTCCAGTAAGACCACAGTTGTAGCACTTCTTGTCTTCATTCCTTCTCTCCATTACCTTCTTCTCAAACTTCTTCTGATTGTCATACTTCTTCTCACCACCAACAAACTCTTTCTTCTGATCAAACTTAGGAGCATTCGCATTTTTGGCATACGAAGAGACTGATGAAGTCCTAAGTTGATTATTTGTTGGTTTCTTCTTGAAGAATTTCTTCTTGAAAGCCTTTGTGAAATAAGCGAGTTCTTTGTACATCTCTTTTTGCTTTTCATCAAGATCACAAATCACTCATTTCACTTGAATCAGAATCAGTTTGAACTTCAACAAAACTGTGTCTTGACAATCTTGAAGTCTTCCTTTCAGCAACCAAAGCCAATGGATCTGAATGTACACTCTCTTCTTTCTTCTTCTGAATTCTCTGAACATCCTCAACATTAAGTTGTAGTTTTTCAAACAGAGTGTGAATGGTGAGTTTTCCGAAGTCTGATTGTTGGTTGAGTTGGGTTCCATACACTTGCCATTCCTCTTCCAGATTTTTGATGAATTTGATGTTCAGCTCCATATTGGTTCTCTTCACATCATTCTTTCTCAGCTCATTGATGACATTGCAGAATCTGATGTATACCTCATTCAATGGTTCACCTTTTTGTTGTTTGAATGTTTCATACATGTTCAGAACAGTCGACAACCTTATGGTGTTTGACACATCAGATCCTTCCATCTGCTTCTCCACTTCATCCCAAATGTCTTTTCCTGTTTCATAGGAATCCACATTGCAGTAGATGTCATCAGGAAGTGCTTGGTAAAGAAATGCAATTGCACTTTGGTCAGCCTCAACTCTGTTTCTCTGATCTGTGTTCCAACTCTCTTCAGGTAAAACTTCTCCATTAACTGGGTTCTTTGGAATTTCAAGACCATCTTTGTAAGATTTTCTCAGCAGTTTTCCATTCTTCTGCCTGTCTATCCAGTTCAGAAACCTTTTCTTCCATTGAGGATAAGATCCTCTAAACAAGACAGGTGGTCTTCCTTCAGAACCAAGTGCTAAAGCTTCCTTGAAGCCATTTCAAGCAATTAAAAGACTTAGAAAAATTTGAGAATTTTCAATTTCAACTAAATGCAGAGCTTAAACCTCTGCAAATAGAACAAGTAAAAATTTCAAAAATTCAAAAATTGATTTTGCAACCCACTCGAAGAATATTGATGAAAAATGGTTTTAGGAAATTTTCTTGAAAAAATTTGATTTGAGAATCTTAAAAACAACTAAGTGCCGAGCTTAATTCTCTGCAAATGGTGTAAGTGACCAAGTCGCAACCCAAGTACTTAGATCAACACACTAAAAACAACTGAATGCCGAGCTTAAATCTCTGCAAACAGTACAACTTATAAAGTCACTTGGTCGAAGAATCAATTTCAACTATTTGCCGAGCAAATATCTCTGCAAACAGCACAAATAGAACTTGTACTTAGTCACGAAAACCAAATCAACTATTTGCCGAGCTTATATCTCTGCAAACAGCAAATAGCACCAGTCACAAATCAAGAATTCTAAACAACTATTTGCCGAGCAAAAAGCTCTGCAAATAGCACAAGTAATCTCAACACTACCACAAATCCTTGAACCACTTATTTGCCGAGCAATGAGCTCTGCAAATAGAACAAGTGAGCTTCACACTTAACCAAATTTTTTGAAATAACTATTTGCCGAGCAAAAACCTCTGCAAATAGTACAAGTAAACTTCACACTTAACCAAATATCTTGAAATAACTATTTGCCGAGCAAAAAGCTCTGCAAATAGTACAAGTAAATCCAGTACTTAGCCAAAATTTCTGAAACACGTATTTTCCGAGCAAACTGCTCTGCAAATAGTACAAGTAAGAACACCACTTAGCCAACGACCTCTGCAAATACGAGTAACCACTACACGACAAAATAGTCGGTTACTGGTTATCTTGTTCGTTCAGCCAACCCCTTATTTGCAGAGAAGACTGTAAATCTTCGATATCTTCTTCATTTTTGCGAATTAGAACTCGAATTTTATATCAAAATGTTCAGAAAAATCAATGCGCACAAATCCTCAAACAAATTAGATGCTAATTTCAACTGGAAATCAAACCCTCCACGAACATGCGATTTGTAGAGCTCGATCAAAACAACTCAAATGATGAAATTAGCTTCTGAAATTGATAGCGAAGGAAGATATACTGATATTAAATCGATCGGTGAACAAAATTCGAACAGAAACACACTTAATTTGCAGGAATCACTGAAACAGTGAGCTCTGCAAATGAACCTTTCAGAAAATTACTCAAATTCTGAAATTAAGCACAAATTAAGCTTGTAATAAGCTTGTGGATCGTTCAGCAACTCTGATTGTGCTCTGATACCAATTGTAATGTATAGAATTCGAGCTTTTGTGTGTGTTAGAGTGTGTGTTAATGGCGGTTTGAAGAGAGAGAAAGTAGAGAGAGAGTAGAGAGAAGTCAGGGAAAGTTTGGATAGTATTATGGGGTGAAAGGTTACAATTAACATAATGGAGGGGGTTTATATACATATGAGCTATTTACACTATGCCCCCTTCCATTGTAACAAGATTACAATATAAGTACAAATTAACATAAGGTACACAAATCAACTACTACATTTATATTTCTAACACATAGTATGGTTGTTCAATGCATTAAAATTGTATCTTAACAGGTACTTGTTTGAGCAAATCAAGAATGGACCAAACATAGATCATGGAATTTGTTTTATGAGCCCGACTGCAACCATGCAAAGTGATGTTAAGTCGAAGGTCAAAAATGTCGATGATTCAAGTAGACACATTGCAGAACGATTATCTTCAAGAAAGGGCAATGACATCGTCTTATTGCCCTACAATCCCGGGTTTGATTTTCCACCAGCTTTTAAATAAAAAAAAGAAAAAAAAAGAGAATTAACTACTAGAACAACCCTAGGCCTATATAAGTTGTTTGACATAGTTTGGTTTTGGCTTTTTTGCAGAAGACATTGGGTGTTGGGCGTGCTAAACATGAAAACATCTACTTGCTATTATCTTGATTCCCTAAGGACTAGCAGCGTCAACTTGCAGTTTAAGCAAATAGTTGATGCGTAAGTAAGAAATTATCTTATCTTTAAGCATGTTATATCCATAAGTAATACTTGCTATCATCTTTTTTTTGTAGGGCAATTGGATTATATGATGTACAAAGTGGATTCAAGAAGAAGACTAAACTCAATTGGGTCAAATCTAGGGTAAGCACCAAATACAAAGCTAACCCGAGATTCTGAACTTTCAGTAACCATATTAGTAAGCTTTTTATCAATTAGCTTTGTATATTATAATGATAGTAATAGGTTGTGTTAATTGTTTGCGAGTCAAATCAAGTTGACTGATTATAGCTCGGGCCTCAGGTTGTTTATGCAAATTAGGTTTGAAGTTTCCACTAGCTTGATTATAGCTCACCTAGTTCTTTGCCTAAACCTAAGTTTAGTGTGAAACCAAAAAGGACTGTTACACTTGAGTTGCCATTAGGTGAGGTTGAGGATATTGGTATTTGGCGTCTGGTTAGGGATACATGCTCTTTAGACGATGGGGATGTAAAATGGGTTTGGCTGCTTTCAAAGTGGTAGATCAAAATTCTGAAAGTTAATACGTATATGTGACTTGTAGTTTCTTGGTATTTGACGTCTGGTTAGGGATACATTGGTTTTGTGGATCATATGTTGTGGGAGCAGACTTTGGGTTTAAATCTTGAACGGTTTTGGCTGCTTAGATAAGCGGACTGTGGGTGTAAAAAGGGGTAGTCTGCTATGGTGCTTAATTGATGTTTTGACTTTTATCTTTGACAATCCTGCTATCTCTATGACCATTGCTCTTATAGCTTTTTGACTAAACTGGTTGAATATTCTTGTGTAGTGTCCGATGCAGCCCGGATCCACTGAATGTGGTTATTATGTGTTAAAGTTTATGAAGGAGATAGTTGAGAAAGGAGTTCAAGTACTTGAACATGACAATGTAAGTCTAGCACCTGATATCTTTGTAACAATATGATTGAGGTCTTTAAGTCTTGTAGGCATAAGTTATTTTTTCCAAAGTTTCAGATGGCAATCTAGCTACCTGAACATAAGCCTTCACCTGTTTTAATCAGCTACCTGATATCTTTATCCTTTGTTTTAATCACCTATTTTATACCTAAACACCTGAACATGCTTTATATTAATAGGTTCTGATGTTAAAATGTACATATAAATTATAAACATGGCAGCCTTTTGTTTTTTTTTAATATATTATTATAACCTTTTGTTTTTTTTTAAAGATATATTTGTCTCTTTTTTAATGTATTGTATTTGTCAGATCGGGGAAGGTAAAAAAGAATACACGGATCATGATTTGGATGAAATTCGTGAAGAATGGGCAAATTTTGTGGCAAACTTCATTTACCGGTGTTGAATTTTATATAATTTAGTAGTTGTAAACTTTTATGGTTAATATTAGAATTTTATATAATTTAGCAGTTGTAAACGCATTGTTTTGATATATATGAAATGCGCTATTTTGCTATTTGTGTATTTATTTGTATTGTGAGATTAACTGTTATTTAATGTGTAGATATTAATAATTTTATAAAAAAATTTTTTTTTAAAATTGAACCATGACACGCAAATACGGTGTCATAAAATAATGTCATAAATCATGACGTCGCAGATGCGTGTCATAAATTATGAGGTCGATTTATGACACCAAAAAGCGTGTCATCTGACCCCTTTTATGACACCAAATCGGTGTCATTAAAGGTGTTTTTTCTAGTAGTGATGTGCTATCAATCTGACCTCTTACGAACCCATTTTCCACTAGATGAGTGGATAATGTTTCGTACCAGGCTCTGGGTGCTTGATGAAGACCATATAGAGCCTTATCCAATTTATATGCTCTATCAGGATAGTCAGGATCAGTAAACCCAGGAGGTTGAGACACATAGACCAACTCCTGTACCTTACCGTAAAGAAATGCACTCTTTACATCCAATTGGTATACCTTAAAACCTTTAAAGGATGCAAATGCCAGAAAAAGCCTAATTGCTTCTATTCTAGCTACAGGTGCAAACACTTCAGTGTAATCTAATCCATCTTGCTGTGCAAATCCTTGAACAACTAGCCGAGCCTTGTTCCTAGTAACAATCCCTTTATCATCCCTTTTGCATCTGAACACCCATCTTGTTCCAAAAGGGTTGATATCAGCAGACACATCTACCAATTCCCAAACCTTTAATTTTCTGAATTGGTCTAATTCTTCTTGCATTGCATCCACCCAAGATGGCTCCTTCAGTGCCATTTGCACATTCTTGGGTTCCACTTGAGAGATAAAGCAACTGTACTTACATGTTTCCAGTATGCCTGTATCTTTGATGCTAGCAAAAAGACTTGTGCTCTCCTGAAGACTGCTCCTAGTTCTAACACCAACGTTAGGATCTCCAAAGATGTTTTCTACGGGATGAGCCTTCGTAATGTGTTTTTGTATGACACGATCAACATCAAGATTTCCTCCCAAATTGGTGGAAATCTCTTCCTCAATATGAACTGAGGGATGCTCCTCTGTCACAACATGTCCAGAAGTATTCTCAACTGAAGTATCTGGACCCATTGGTTCATCAGATCTTCTTGAGATTACTTCTTGTTCAGAATCCTGTTGTCCTCTTCTATCCTTAGAGATTACATTAGATATAGGTCCTCCGTAAGATGGTGATGCAAAGATATCATCATCACAGACCACCACAATATCATCTGAGTTATGCAACTCTATCATAGATGGATTAAGAGAATTGAAAATATCCTCATAATTGAACATTTTCTCAGGACCTGAATGAATCCCGGGTGAGCAACTTGTAATCTCAACATTGTATGCAATGTCAACCTTACCGGTTACTTTGTTATAAACATGACGATTTGGTGTTCCTGGAACATATCCAAGAAAATACCCCTCAAATACTTTTTCATCAAACTTCGCTAAGTTTGGCTGAACCTTTAAGAAGGTACATGGTACACCAAATGGTTGCAAGTGACTCAAGTTTGGTTTTCTATTGTGTAACAGCTCATAACACGTTTTGTTAAACCGTTTCACCGTGAGAACCCTGTTGAGTACATAACAAGCAGTGTTTATAGCTTCACCCCAGAATAAGGTGGGAAGCTTAGAGTCAGCCAACATTGTTCGTGCAGCTTCAATTAGTGTTCTGTTCTTTCGCTCAGCAACTCCATTTTGCTGAGGTTGATATGGAGCACTAAATTGCTGTTCAATGCCCTTGCTGAGGCAATAAAACTCCATCATCCTATTCTTGAACTCTGTTCCATTGTCACTACGAATTCTCCTAATTCTAGTGTTATAGACATTTTCCACTTTTGCAAAGAAATGCACGAGTATTTGATATGTCTCATCCTTAAAGTAAGGAAGAACACCCATGAGAATCTTGAAAAATCATCCGTGACAACTAAACAGTAATACATTCCTCCGATACTTCTCACACTCACTGGACCAAATAAGTCCATGTGTAGAAGCTCAAAAAGACCGGCAGTAGAATTCAAAGACTTGGACTTGTGATTAATCTTGTGTTGTTTGCCCTTTTTGCATGGAACACATTTATCCTCACTACCATATCTCTTTAATGGAACACCTTCCACCAACCCATTTTTGGTGATGAAATTCATTTTTCTAAAATGAAGACGTGCCATTTTTCTATGCCAAAGCAAAGAGTCTGATTCAGAGGCTTGAGACAAAAGACATGTGGTCTCAATCTCAGGATTAGAGATACTCAATGCCATTGCATATATATCTCTTTTCCTTGGAGCCCTCAACAGAATCCACTCTTCAGGAATCACATATCCAGGTTTTAGGATAAGTGCTTCCTCTTTGGTGAAATGAACAGGATTCCCTTTATCACAAATTTGAGATACACTCATCAAGTTGTGATTTAACTATTCAACATAATTCACCTTTTCAAGCTTGATTTTCCCATTTGTGACATCACCAACTCCGGTAATTGAGCCACCCTTGGGACCAGCAAAGCTTACATAAGCTCCCAATATTTCAACAAAGTTTGACAGTAATGATTTATCTCCTGTCATATGTCTTGAACAACCACTATCAACATACCATATACTAATGGCTCTTTTTAATAGATCATGTTGTTCATCAGGAATATTCATCTTTGCCATGAAGTTAACAGACCATCCATGTCTATGTCCGCTGAGACCTCAGATGTCTTTACCTCAACTTTATTGACACACTCTACAACCTCACTATCAGAGCTATCAACAAAAGACCCCACACTATTTGTCTCTGCCAAGAAGGCATTAGACACATGTGTCTGACCATTGTTTTCCTTTAGATGACGAACTATCAACCCTTTTGAACCTTCATCATGTGTAGTTTGATAGTTTCTTTGTTGCCATGTGTTGGAAGCATTTTGTGCTACTCCACCGTTGTAGAAATCTTGATAAGTCACACTAGCCTTGTCAACATTTCTAGGTCTCTGGCATTCCCTTGCAAAGTGTCCAAAGTCCTCGCAATTGTAACACTTTACTTTTGACTTATCAAAGCCAAACTTGGAACCCACGACCTTTCGCCCTGTTCTTGATAGGAACCGTTTAGCCCGAAGAGTTAGCATAGCCATTTGCCATTGCAGATCCATCTCTTCTAAGTCCAAAGGATCAATCTGCTCATAATCTTCCTCTATAAGACTCGAATCTTGAACCTTTCCTTGGATAAATTGTTCATATGATGTCACAAATGACGCAAGAACGGATAAGTGACTTTCCGCACATTTGACACTTATAGGCACGGTGGAACTAGCACTGGAGGTAGGATATCCACGATTGCCTAAATTGTCGCTCTGACTTGAAACAAGACATATGTTCCCCTCAGAGTCAAACGAGATCTTTTGTAAGTCAACATCTTCACTCAGGAATGCCCTTGTGCTTCCTTCAGGGGAACCTGGACTTACATTGATCGTAGGCCTACCGTAATAAAGCTCGGGAATCTGAGCATTATTATATCCTGCTTCCCTCCTTTTTAGTTTCATTTCTTGTCCCCTAAACTTAGCAACTATCTGAGTCAAAGACATATCAGAGAAATCTGCTTTTTCCTGCAAAGTGGTAATGTAATTACTCCACTTTTCCGGCAAGGAACTCAAAAATTTCTCGACTTTTTCTTCCTCAGAATAGGTAACTTCAAATGCATGCAACTCTGCTAGCAAATGATAATACCTTGTAATTAGTTGATCTAAGTTTTCACTTCTTAACCCATTAAATACATTATACTGATGCTTTAGAAGGTCTCTACGATTCTTTTTAAGTGTTTCATCCCCTTCACAATGATTCTTTAATGCTAACCAAAGTTCTTTTGATGTATTGAATCCATTAAATAAATGTAATATTTCTTGTGGCAATGACATTTTTAAACATGATAGGGCCTTTTTCTCTGCCTCATACAATTTTTTATTAGATTCAGTCATATCTTGGTAAGCATAAACTTTGTTAACACCACTGTCCTCTTATGTTGGGGCACTATATCCTTCAGTCATACAAGTCCACATTCTAATATCCGTGAATTGCATAAAGGATTCGAATCGACCTTTCCAAGAAAAGTATTGGTCAATGATCATCAGTTTAGGTGGTGAATTACCCTTACCGGTCTCATGGTCCATTAGTATTAATTGGTTAAGATAGTTTGCTGCCATTGTGTATGAAGTTTAACTTATAAACACTCAAGTACACAAGAACACGCAAAAACAAGAACACTCAAATGAAACGAGCAAAAGTGTACTAAACAAGCAAACCACAAGAACTCTCAAAATTTAAGAACTCTCAAATCCTCAAGAACACTCAAACAGAATGCGCAAATGAAACACGCAAACTGTCTAGGAAGTATCGAAACACGCAAAAGGTACTGTACCTTACAAAACACGCAAAGTACACACATAAGAACACGTAAAACACCAATTTCTCACAATTTCTTAGATCCCGAACCCGATATTGTTCCTTGATCAATGAAACCTTGAGAAAATGATTTTAGGAATGAGATATGTCTTATTTTGGTGTCAAGTTTGAACCTTTATTTCAAACGAACCCGAAAACACTTCTCCACCTAAAAACACGCAAAATGGGATATCCAAACCGTGATCAATCTCGAACCAAGGTTGTTGATAACTATGGCTCTGATACCAGTTGTAAGTCCCCCGGGTCTTACCGAACCGAGATTGACTTAAGGATATGTCGAGGTGCGGAATTCCTCGAGATAACCCACGGTTTTTATATCTACCTTTTATGATATATATATATCACTATATATATATATATATATACCCACGGTTTTTATATCTACCTTTTATGATATATATATATATATATATATCTTTTGCGTGAATATAAACACTCGTATTTGGTTACTATAGTGAAACGGCTCTCCGGACAAACTTTACCAACCAACGTGGTAATCTAAGCCTACGAGCCGTCCAAACCGGGTGTGTGTTTGTGGTTCGTGCGTGAGTCGAGTACTACCCACAAGATCAACCGTGCGTGTTCTTGGTTTTCTCTCTCTAGGTTTTGCTCATTTCTCTCTCTACACTCTTGTTCTGAAACACGCATGACACACACCTCTATTTATAGGCCAGTGACAAGAACTCTCAAATCCAATGGATTTGAGTGTTCTCATGTCAAGCCCATTAAGGGTTTTGGCCTGTTTGTGTGTTTCCCAGAACACACAAACTGTTTGAGAGTTCTTATGGACAAGCATGCTTTTGCTTGTTTCCACAGAAACTCTCAAACCATTTGAGAGTTCTTATGAACAAGCAAACTTTTGCTTGTTCCTCTGAAACTCTCAAATGACCATTTGAGTGTTCTTTCCACAAGAAACTATTTTGCTCGTTCCCAAGAACCCTCAAATAACACTTAGGAATATTTGAGTTAATGTTTCAACTGCTGTCAAGACGCAGAACCAACATTAACTCAGCCAATGTCTATACTGCTGTAAATATACGCAGAACCAACATCAGCTACGACAATGTCATACTGCTGTAAATATACGCAGAACCAACATTAACTCAGCCAATGTCTATACTGCTGTAAATATACGCAGAACCAACATTAACTCACAATGTCATACTGCTGTAAAATACGCAGAACCAACATTAACTCAGCCAATGTCTATACTGCTGTAAATATACGCAGAACCAACATTAACTCAGCCAATGTCATACTGCTGTAAATATACGCAGAACCAACATTAACTCAGCCAATGTCATACTGCTGTAAATATACGCAGAACCAACATTAACTCAGCCAATGTCTATACTGCTGTAAATATACGCAGAACCAACATTAACTCACAATGTCATACTGCTGTAAAATACGCAGAACCAACATTAACTCAGCCAATGTCTATACTGCTGTAAATATACGCAGAACCAACATTAACTCAGCCAATGTCATACTGCTGTAAATATACGCAGAACCAACATTAACTCACAATGTCATACTGCTGTAAAATACGCAGAACCAACATTAACTCAGCCAATGTCTATACTGCTGTAAATATACGCAGAACCAACATTAACTCACAATGTCATACTGCTGTAAAATACGCAGAACCAACATTAACTCAGCCAATGTCTATACTGCTGTAAATATACGCAGAACCAACATTAACTCAGCCAATGTCATACTGCTGTAAATATACGCAGAACCAACATTAACTCAGCCAATGTCATACTGCTGTAAATATACGCAGAACCAACATTAACTCAGCCAATGTCTATACTGCTGTAAATATACGCAGAACCAACATTAACTCACAATGTCATACTGCTGTAAAATACGCAGAACCAACATTAACTCAGCCAATGTCTATACTGCTGTAAATATACGCAGAACCAACATTAACTCAGCCAATGTCATACTGCTGTAAATATACGCAGAACCAACATTAACTCACAATGTCATACTGCTGTAAAATACGCAGAACCAACATTAACTCAGCCAATGTCTATACTGCTGTAAATATACGCAGAACCAACATTAACTCACAATGTCATACTGCTGTAAAATACGCAGAACCAACATTAACTCAGCCAATGTCTATACTGCTGTAAATATACGCAGAACCAACATTAACTCAGCCAATGTCATACTGCTGTAAATATACGCAGAACCAACATTAACTCAGCCAATGTCATACTGCTGTAAATATACGCAGAACCAACATTAACTCAGCCAATGTCTATACTGCTGTAAATATACGCAGAACCAACATTAACTCACAATGTCATACTGCTGTAAAATACGCAGAACCAACATTAACTCAGCCAATGTCTATACTGCTGTAAATATACGCAGAACCAACATTAACTCAGCCAATGTCATACTGCTGTAAATATACGCAGAACCAACATTAACTCACAATGTCATACTGCTGTAAAATACGCAGAACCAACATTAACTCAGCCAATGTCTATACTGCTGTAAATATACGCAGAACCAACATTAACTCAGCCAATGTCTATACTGCTGTAAATATACGCAGAACCAACATAACTACGACAATGTTGCTATCTAATCGATCATTGTCAACATCATCTGTAAGGGATTTGGTTTGTGAAAACCTGTTCTTGAGTCTGTGGAGCTTCAGAAGTTGCCTTGCCAGCAACACCAGCCTGGCTAGACTCCCCTTGAGTCTTTGTTCTCAAAACAGAACTTCCTCCTAGCTCCTGAGTAGCTCTAGCAGCATCTGGATCTTCATTCTGACCATCATTATGCATTACCTTAGCTAGCTCATCACCCTTGCAGCCTGAGCTATCTCTCTCAGCTCTCAACTTCATATAGTTATCAAACAGCTCATGCATCTTCTCATCAGGGATCTTGACTCCCTTCTTCAATGCATCTGCCATCTTGACAACTTTCTCATCTAGAGCCAAATACTTTTTGTACATGCCGGACACTACTACCTCAGCCTTGCCTAGCTTGTCTTCAAGAAACTTGTTCTTCTCACTCACAACCTTAAAATCTTCAGCCAAACGAGTGATCAGGCCTCTCATTTCATTCATAGCCTTTTCATGCTGTTCTCTTTGCTCAGACATATGTCTCTGCAAATCAGCAAGGCTTAGACTAGCCTCTTCAGTTGTTCATGGCTGTGACTGTGTAGTCTCAAGAATAACAATAGCTGGCACACTTTCTAATCCACCAGCAGCAGCAGAAGTTTCTTGTTCCCTGACAAGTCTTGTTCTTTTAAGTAACGGCTGCTCTGGCACCCAATCAACATCAATTTCTTTCACTCTTCTTCTTCCTTGAGTGACAACAGTAGATCTAGGAACCATTCTGTTTCCAACTCTGACGAATGCATGAGATCTGTAAGGATCCTCATCACCATCACTGCTGGAATCATCATCAGAATGTACTGAAGGCTCTCTGTCTGCTTCAACATCAGCAACAGTCTTTCCTCTATCTCCTGCATCCACACCTGACCCACTAGCCTGCCCAGCTCCTGACCCACTAGCTTCACCAGCACCAGACCCACTAGCTCTAGCTGCTTCAGAACCAACTACAGCTCCAGCTAAATAATCATCTATATCCCAGACTAGATCAGCATTCTCTGAATCTTCAGCATTGGGATTGTACCATTGCACTTGTGCAATATCACCCTCTGGATCAGCCATTTCCTCCAGAATTTCATCAACAATCTCAGGATTGGCACCAGGTTGGTTAATCACATCATCTGCAACCTGTACAACAACTTCAGGCTCATTTGGTACAACACCTTCAACTACAACATCATGAAGCTGCTCTGGAATCACAACATCCTCCACAGCTTGATAATCCTCTGGCTGAGGTCCTTCATAAGCTGATATGACCTCATCAGCAAGTGCCACGTAGTTGGCATTAATGATCGCACCAAACAATGCTACGTCTTGAGCATTTGGATCATTTGGATATCTATGACGAAACTCATCATAGCCACGTCTGATGATTGAGCTCACTTGCTCTACCTCTCCAACAGCAGGTAAATTTGGTAGGCGAGCATTGATGATCATCATCACAATCCTAGGATACATCAAAAATCTCCTAGTACTCGTGGCTCTGATCTCTTTCCTCATCTCTTCGAAGAAAAACTTAGAGAAACTGTACGGCTTATTAAAAACTAAGCCCACCATCTGTGCTTGGGCTTCCTGGTTCAACGTACCATAACCAGACTTCTTGTTGCTCAAACTAACCAGCAACACATGAGCTAGATACCTCCATCTGGCATAAAAACCTTTCTTGAACAAGGTTTTACTTGTCAGATTAGCAGCAAACCCCATTCTCCTGAAAGCACCTTAAATCAACTCATGTCGGAACTTGGTGAGACCAGTAGCACCACCTTCCTGTTCAACTGTGCCCAAATCCAGAATATCAATGAGATATGCAGTTGTGAACTGTATCTGTTGCCCAACAACAGTGGTATGTAAAATATTTTCGTTTCCGGCACGAACAATATTGGCATTATTCCAAAAATCCCTAAAATAATCTAGATAAATAACTAGCGAATGAGTCAACACATGATGAATCCTTGATCTTCTGAAGAAGGCAAATATCTCATTTCCGGTACGAACAATAAATTTGGAATCTCTGTTCCAAATCTTTTTGATTCAAACAAAAATCTTTTAAAGATCAAATTCAAACTATGAACAACTCTGTGTTCATTCTAATGAAAATATTCTTTCGAAAGATCAGCCAAAATAGGCGTTAACCCAATATCTGTTTACTAAAATCAACAACTCTGTGTTCTTTTCCTTAAACTCCTATTCTGTTAAAATTTGACACACTTTCTTTTAGATTTTAATCATAGCACTATCGCTTAACTACCCTACTCGTTTATTCAGTGTACCATATAGAACGTAGTTAAGTCCTCTTGGAAACTAGATTCTATTTTGACTCTGTCTCTCGTGCAATAAGAACTTTTATTCAAACAATACAATACAAATAAAAATTAAACATTTCACGAAAAACATAAAACACACACACACACACACACACACACACTGAACATAAACGAATAACATAGTTACAAGAGATAAAGTTACTGCAGATTAGATCAGCTTAGCATGTTACATAAGCCTACAAGTGAGAAATAATTCTCTTTTTATTAGTTATGAACAGTGATCCATCAACGATTACCAATATGTTTGTCCTCTTAAACACTCGGTACTTCCAGTTTCCTTTTGGTTGTAACACTTTCGACATACCCTGGCCAAGGACAGTCACCATGTAACCCGAGTAGCCTAATATGCCACTTAATCAAGTTTGCGATCTTAAGTGACCCACATTCAGATATACTCTCACAATCGACACAAGCACTAAGATTAAGACATTTGGTGAGTATAGGAAGAAAGCCTTTAAGAATCAAGTCAGTGGTGACAGATCGGTGATTCCTCGCACGCAAAGCGACATAACTTGACTCACGTACGGAAATATACCCAACAGTGCATAATGCTAAGTACTTGCATATTTGTGACATTATTTAAAGCACTTCTGAAAACCCGTGACTTTCGATGAGACCCGTGTAGCGAACTTTCTGACAACCTATCCCAAGTTGGAAACTTTAGGTAGGCTAGGTATACAAAGACACCCCAAGGACTTACTTGTCCGAATCTCAAAGGCCACATTAGCTCCATAATTTTCAAAAGATTAATAAGATATTTGCATATCTTGTCACAAATATACATCCGAAAAGCAATACATACACATATATGTACCCGAGACCTTCTATATAAAGACCAAATATACATAATTACAATGCTAGATCTTTCGTAAGATTTAAGGACCAGTCTCAATTCAAATTCATGAAGAGCAGGCATTCTCAGCAATATATTTGAATATGTTTCCCATAAGAACATTGTATAAATTAAGTTCAGATTATAAGGAAACCTTGGTACTTTGTGCCTACCGATACATCATATAATGGTACCACTGAACTGAGCAATTTAAAGTACAATTAAGTAGGCTGAAAAGCTAAAGTATTGTCACGTCTAATCGTCTTGAAGCAATGACCTTACTCTATTTATTACTTTCTTTTTCTTTTCTGATTTTTCTCATTTTTATTTTGTTTTTTCTGACTCTATATGACACACTGACACATTTTACAAAGTTCTTTTTGAGAGACACTGTCACTTATAGATTTCTCATTCTAATCAATTGGACTAGCAACTCAAAACGAGTTCGGTCGAAAGCCTTAGTGAACAGATCAGCTAAATTAAAGTCACTCGGCACCTTTTCTAGGACTATTAATTTCTTTTCAGCACAATCACGTATAAAATGAAACCTTATGTCTATGTGCTTAGTCCTACTGTGCTTAACAGGATTATTGGTAATGGAAATAGTGGATTTGTAAAGTCCCTCACACGATGGTTTAACCCACGAGTGTAAAATAACAAGACAAGTATGAACTAGAATCGGACTAGTATTACTTCAATATAAATATGCAAGAATATAAACAAAGTAATAAATGACTTAAGCAATATTTAAACAAGTAAATAAATGGTGGAACACAAATGTAGTTTTCAAGTGTATTTTCTTTATTGATGTATAAACAAAATACAAGATCGTTGCGGAACCTAGATATTACACGTATGTAAGTATCTAAACAATCTTTGAATTACAAGTGATCTATACTTGCTAAATAAACTCCTTTGATCGATATACTTAGAGTTGTGAAGTATAACTGTTTAGATCGAGAGTATTTAAGCAAGTTCACCAATTTACTAAAAAGTGATTTTCTCAAAGAAATGACTTTGTATTTATAGGCAACAAAATTCACCAGTGAATTTTGTGCCGTACAAATATGGTTGGATGCATTTAATGAACCGACAAGAACATTAAATGCATTGGATAAAGTTACAAGGATAAAGTCACATCAATATGACTTTATTCTTTTATCCAACCACCTTAACACACGTATATTCTTTGGTAAAGAAAAAATGGGTTGTTCTTTGGAAAGTGTGTAAAGGCTTAAAGTCAAATCCTCGATATCAGTGTTCAGACTTGTAAGGTCTAGAACACTGACAATCCTCCAGTGTGCAGATCTGGTAAGACTTCCAGTGGACTCCGCCATTTGTCAGTCTTCTTTATTCTTACTTCAGTCTTTGACTTCAGTGAGAACGTCTTCAGTAGTGTAGATCTGGACTGGGGTGAAGTCCAGTGAGCTAATCTGGAGAATACTCCAGATTTCCTATACAAGTATTTTCTCACTGGTCTTCCATTATTTCTGGACAAATCTTCGGAGGGACTCCAGATTCCAAGTCTGGAGTAGGTCAGTTTCTGGACAGATCTTCAGTAAGGCTCCAGTAGTCGAGTCTGGAGCGAGTCCAGTAAATCTGGACCTAACAAATTCCCCCTATTTGTTTAGAAATAATGCAAGTGTTTTCAGGCTTATAGATATACAAATTTGTATGCCTGGAAAACACTTAGTCGATTTACGTCTAAAAAATCTAAGTTACTGGAAAACACTTTATAGATCATGAGTGTTTTCAGTTTCATCTTTTAAGTTCTAACTTAGACTTAATCTGATCATTTACTTATATGAAATTAAAAATTGCAACTAATATTACTTTCATCAACTGGAAAATAGTTACAACTTTCATCAAACGATTAATTACAATAAGTACATGATAAAAGATTCAGGCCCTTCTTTTTGATGACTGCCCTGGTGCAACTTCAGTAGCCTTCCTCTTTGGTGATGGAGATGATGGAACAGACACTAGTGGTCTCAAACCCAACACAGCTTCCATTTGTTGTATTCTTCTCCAGACCTTCTCAATTCTCTTCATTAACGCCTTAACATCTGGAGATAAATCAGTTGTACCTTTCAATGTCAATCCTGTCTCCTTTAGTCCAGTCCATCCAAAAGCTTGGACTGTTGTATCTTTCCTTTCATCTGTAAAGTTACCCTCCCTGGTCAACTTTATATTAAATTTGGTCATCCCTTGATGATTTTCAGCCAACTTGATTTCAGCATCAACAATCCTTCTGGCATTAGCCCTGAAGTTTATCATTTGATCATAAGATGCCTTCTACTTCGCCATCTGGACCATATATTCAGTTTCCTTGGATACACCACTCTGTTGTCCCTCAGTGGACTGGAGTTGTTGGCGATTAATTCTCAGAGAAGTATCCAGGGGAATGAAAGTGCTCACATCGGCATCTTTTATTGCCTTGATTTGTTTGGCAGTAAGCTTCGGCAGACCAGTCAATCTTTTTCTGTACTCTAACTCCAGAGCACCAGCGTTCTTTCTAATCTTTCTCTGGAGGTTCACCAGTTCCTCCCTTCTTTGTCTTATCAATTCTGGAATGGTAACACCATAAATTAATGAATCATATACCTGTTCTTCTTCAGCGTAGAACGAGCGTATATGAACATCATTTAATGCATCTAGACATTGATGAACTCTGGGATCATCCTTCATCTTCTTGAACACTTCAATGTTAATGCCTAACCTTCCAGCATTGTAAGAGTCCAGAGTTCCCATGGTTGCCATCTCCCTTTGGTGGGCCAGCAGTTCATTTTTTTGGTTTGTCTTGAAAATTTCAATCATGATGCATTGTTGTTCTAACTTCTTGGCAGTTTCATCATCAGCATCTTCAGTTTGCTCTTCTTCTTCACCAGATACCACTTTTTCTTTTCCTTTAACAGCCTTCAGTGTAGTTGGGATATCTGGGAAGGTCTCAAACTGGGGCTCACTGGCTTCAGTGCCAGTAGCTTCTTCAGTTAGCCCGGCTTCAGTGCCATATGCTCTTTATGCTAATTCTTTCAATGTCATTTGGTCTATTTGGTCACCAGATGATGGAACAGTTGATTTTTCCCCCTTGGAATGATCACCAGTCCTGGACTTGAGATCATTCCATAATTCTTCCATCATATGCCTGTCCAGAGAACCAAAAGTTCTTCCTTGTTCTGGCATGGAATCAGTCATACCTTTCTTGAGTGCCAGCACTTCTTTCTTCATATTTTCAATTTCTTCTGGCAAGTGCATAGGCAACTCAGTGTCTATCATCTGAACAACTTCAGGCAACAAGCTATCTTGAATGGTTCTTAGAACAGAAGCAGAGATATCATCAGTGATTGTTTTCAGCATATCACCCCTAAATTTTCTAACAATTTCATCACTAAGGGTGCTGACAATATCATTTTGATCTAATGTTGGCCTGCTCTCCAGTGAACCAACCCTTGTAACCAGCTTCTCAACCTCTTCTTTCAGACCTGCCAGTGGTTGAACAATCTTACTATCCACTGCAGTCTGAACAGAACTAACAACCCTTGTTTCTAAGCCCTGGACTGCCACTTTGATGTTTTCAGAATTTCGATTGGTGGCCAGTACCAGCTCATCCAGTTTCTCAAAAACTAACTTCTCATTCCAAGCAAACAAGTTCATTTCTGATGCTAAATTATTTGACAATAAGGATTTGAAATCAGAAATAACCTGGGAAGAGCTCTGGAGTGATCTCTCCAGGTCCGCCACCTTACTAAGAAGGCCTTGGACCTCGGCAGAAGATGAAGTGGAGAGACCACTGGGTGGTTCCGGATGAGATGTCATTCTTTCCATTACTGGTACTTGTGCCCAGACCTCTTCAGTTTCAAAAGTTTCAGCATTTATAACTGTAGAGTCTGGCACACCTTGTTCAGAGAGGTTGACTGGAGATTCAATGGGTGGTGGTTGAGTTTGTGAAATTTGGATTAGTGGAGTGAAGTAAGGAGTTGATTGTGGAATTGAAGGTGGTGGAGGTGTATCTGTTTCTGGAGGAGTAATATTGCTTTCTGGTGGAGGTGGTGGCATTTCTGGTAAACTTTCAACTTGCACATCATCTTCACCCAGAAAGTTCATGTTTACATCAAAATTTTGACCTTCAGAAATGGGAGAATCAGCCTCATCCCAAAACATATCACGAGCAGTTGCATTACCAGCCGATGTACCAGCCTGTTCACCAGCCTGAACATTCAAATCAATCTGAGCCTCTTGCTCATCAGACTGGACAACCTGCTCAACCTGCTCAACAACCTGTTCATCAAACTGAGCCATATTTTCCATCTGTTCATCAATCTGCCCAACAACTTGAACATTTTCAGCCTGTTCAACATTTTCAATATTCTCAACATTCTCCTCTTCAAAAATTAGAGACCCTTCTAAATCCATTACATCACCAGCCTGTCTTGCTGGGTTTACCTGGACTCCACCTCTAATCAGACGCCTTCTCGTTCTAGGACGTCTGGAACGAGCAACATTTTCTGGTTGCACACCTTCTTCAGGAGCAACTTGCCTGATTGGTTGTACCATCTCTACAACCTGAACATCTTGGTCATCACCAGGTCTTTCAACAACTTGGGCTCTACCTGGTGCCTCTGCTTGTTCCCTTTGAAAAGTCAACATTGCTGGAGGAATATCTACCTCTCCAGCTCTTGATTGAAGGTTGGTCAGATCCCTCAAAAACTCACTCACAGAAAAGTGAGTAGTATCATAATCATACTCATCTCCTAGAGCACTTCTAAACATAAGGGAAAGAAAACGGATATATGGAACATAGGGTTTTCTCCCTTTTGCTTTCAGTCGATCTACCAAGTCATTGAACAAGATCTGAGCAAAATCTACTCTTATTCCAAACCACAAACAATAGGCAATCTGGAGCTGCGTTTGATTTATCTGATCAAGTACTCTAGAACTACCTCCCAGACATTCAACCAAATGTGTGAAGAAAAATCTCCACGAGTCTGTCAGCCTACTCATATAAATTGTGCCTTTTCTCAACAACTGGCCATGGTCATCAAGAATTTCTGTGTGCCCCATCAACCTGCACACTTCCCTGTAATTAATGCCAGAGGGAAGTTCGATGGGCATCTCATTCTGGTCAAGATAGTTCAACTGTAAAATAGACCTGAGTAAACTTACTGAGAAACTTAAGGATCTGGTACCACCCCTAAGAGTATAAGAAATTGATGAGGTTTCTTCATTATAAAATGCGGAGTACCAGAATTCACACAAATAGTCATGGTACATTCTCCCTGGATTTAGGGTTAATGCACCATACAGAGGGCGTGAGAGAAAGAAAGTATTCAATCTCCCAATGATAGATTGAGCAGGATGAGAACTGGAAAGTTTGGCCATCCAGTTATTCATATTGATTCGAATAGCTTTGGCTTCAAAAGTAATGTGTCTGGGCTTATCAACATTATCAACCAGAGCATATTCGGCAGATAAAAGATTTTTGGGTGAGTTTGATTGTCTAGGTGCCATTTATGATTTTAGATGAAGATGAAATTGAATAAATTTAGGGTTTATGATGAAGAAATTAATGAATTTGCAGTTAATATGAGAAATTTAATAATTGGAAAAGAATGAAGAATTGAATGAAGGATTTTGAAGATTTGGGAGTAAATGTTCGAAGTAAATGTAAAGTGAAAGTGAAAATGGGTATATATAGGAGAGATAATGTGGAACTCAAACGGGTTAATTTGAAATTATCAAATATAATTTTGATCGGGTTTTGAGATCCGCAT
>CM067167.1:68561696-68603439 GCA_034093135.1 Erigeron breviscapus
CAAAAGAATTGTTGTATCATTTGGTTGTGAATAGAATGGAAGATGTGGTTGTTCCTAAGTTGTTTGAAGTTGATACACCACAATGGTGTCGGTTTTTGCTTGGTATTTTTGAGGTGTCTTAGCGGGATAACATCTTATGGGTTGGTGGCAATCAATGGTAAGGGTTTGATTAGACTATTTTGTACATAACTTATGCTTTTGTTATTTCCTGTTAACACTAACCTAAATTTCCCAAATCCCATTGTAAATACCCTTAGCCTAACATCACAACCGATTTATATGCCATATTTTGATGATGTACTTGGTGCTCACGCCATGTCGGTGAAGCTATGATCCTTGTTCAAGCCTATGGTAAGATATGCATCACGACCGAGCAATGAGTGGTTATTCATATATATATTCAACCCCAATAGTAAGTTCGTTGGAGTAGGATGATTTTGATAGGCTCATTTGTTTCACTTTTGCTTAGTCGTGTTATTGAGGCTTGTGGATTGTTCAGATATTGTCAAACATTTCGGGTTTTCATTTAAGATTAAAACTGCTTCACCCAACTTTTCATCATATTCAGGAGGATAATAACCGACGAACCGTTTCCCCCCGCTTCTTGTACTTCTTGCAAATCGAAGTTATGATTTGTCGTGCTCCCACTGATCTCTGAGTTCTCTAGGAACGTGGCATGCTGCGTATCAGTGATGCGAGTAGTGTGGGAAGGACAGTAAAACCGATAACCTTTTGAGTTATCTGGATAACCGATAAAGAAACATGTAATCGTCTTAGGATCAAGTTTCTTTAAGTTAGGATTATAGACTTTAGCTTCGGCAGGCAGCCCCATACTTTCATATATTTAAGACTCGGTTTCTTTCCTGTCCAGATCTCATGAGGAGTTTTAGGGACAGATTTTGAAGGAACTCTATTGAGTATATGAACGGCTGTTTTTAAGGCCTCAGTCCAAAGAAAAGTAGGTAAGTTAGTGTTGGCAAGCATACTTCTCACCATGTCCATTAGGGTTCTATTTCTCCTTTCAGCAACACCATTTTGTTGAGGAGAACCCGGCATGGTGTATTGGTTAATTATGCCATGATCCTTACAAAAGTCATGGAAAGGACCAGCGGCTTGACCAACATCAGTATGTCACCATAATACTCACATCCTCTATCTGATCTCACAACTTTTATTTTACGATCAAGTTGGTTTTCAACCAAAGTTTTAAAATCAGTAAAAGTTTGTAAGGATTCAGACTT
Organism: Erigeron breviscapus; assembly: GCA_034093135.1. Taxonomy (NCBI): domain Eukaryota; kingdom Viridiplantae; phylum Streptophyta; class Magnoliopsida; order Asterales; family Asteraceae; genus Erigeron; species Erigeron breviscapus. Next base: position 68,562,938 of record CM067167.1, read on the forward strand.
TTCCTTAATCAAATAAAGGTGCATATAACGCGAATAATCGTCAATGAATGTAATAAATGATGTATGTCGTGAGATGGATGCGGGATAGGGGCCACTAATATCATAGTTAATTATTTCCAACATGTTGGAACTTTTAGTGGATCCTTTCTTATTCCCTTTAGCCATTTTGCCTTTGAGGCACTGAATACATGTTTCAAAATCACTAAAGTCAAGAGATGGTAAGATTCCATCCTTTACGAGTCTTGTCATGCGATCTCGTGAGATATGGCCAAGACGTTTATGCCACAACATGGAGGAATTCTCTTGTTGCTTAAGTGATTTTGTCTTTGTTTTAGTTATATCATCAACATTAAAAGATAACAAAGATTGTGAGAAATTATGATCTAATTCTAATTTATACAGTAATCCATCCAAGAAACCACGACCAAGCAATTCATTATTAAGAGTAATAGTAATCTTGCCGAAACCATGAATTATTACAAAACCTTCAATGTCTAGTCTAGAAATAGATACGAGGTTCCGAGTAATTCTCGGTACATATAAGGTATCTACTAGTCTAATACACTTTCCAGTGCTCATATGTAAAACACATTTAATGTTCAAGACATTAGAGCTAGAGAACTGCACCAGGACTGATCTTTAAAGCTTTCTTGCAGTTTTATTACTGTTATTATCCTTCCTCTTAATGGAATTAGCAGTGGTAGTAAGGTGAACAGCTTCAGGTTGCGAGCTTAAGGCGATCCTCTTCTTGTTGACACATTGCAATCAGTTCACTCATCTTCCATTTATCCTTCTGAGCATTATAGTTAATCTTGAAGGCATCAAATTGAGCAGGCAATGATGTCATTATGAAATGCACAAGAAAATTATCAGAGACTTCCATTTCGAGAGTCTTAAGCTTGTTCGCCATGTCACTTATTTTCATTATGTGTTCACGGACACCGCTACTTCCATCATATTTCAGGGTAAGAATCTTTAGCATTAAGCTGCTTGCATGCGCTTTAGACGATCCCTTGAAGTAATCCTCAACAGATTTGAGGTAAGTTTTGACTTTGTCAGAGTCAGGGATAGCTCCTCGAAGACCAAGGGGAATGGAGTTCTTTACCGTCATTAGTGACAAGCGATTCGACTTTTCCCACTTCTCAAATGCTGCTTTCTGTTCTGCAGTAGAGTTCGCAGTAATAGCATCGGGTTCAACATGACGAATGGCGTAGTCAAGGTCTAGGTACCCCAGAGTAAGATCTAATTGATCTTTCCAAGCAGTATAGTTTACACCGGTAAGTGGCTGAATGCCAAGGGTAGGTACTACAGTGGAAATAAGGAGGTTATAAATTTAGGATACAAGTAATAGAAGATTATTAAAGTAATGCCTAAAACTAAGGGCAATAAGATTATAGTGACATAATTAGCTATCTAAGGCAAACTAAGGGCTAATAATAATGTTCCTTATAATAACATAATGTAGTATTAAGTAATGTCTCTAAAAGTAATGGAACTAACATAATGCCTAAAATACGTAAGAGGCTAAAGTAATGTTCCTAAAAGTAATGAGACTAAGACCATTATACTAATGAAGCTAGTGATAAGTAAACTATTGTAAACACCAAAACAATAAGTTAACATAAGGCTCTACTTAGAATTTACATCACCTTTGGCAGAAGTAACTAATATCTAAGTACACATGAGCATTAGGGTCATGCAACACAACGCTTATCTTTTGACCTTTGGGCACAAAATTAAGAATCGTGTATATTATGCATGAAAATGTTCCTTTTAGCACACAAAATATATTAAATCACCTTTGGGCAGAATCAATATACTTAGTGTTCATTATATAAAAGGAAAAGAACGAAAGCACCATGAGAATCACATTTGACCTTTGGGCACAAATGATAAAACCATGTACATTAGTGCGAAGCCCCCACACATTACGGGGGTCCGGGGGCAGCGCCCCTGGAAGCGGGGTCCAAGGGGCGGCAGCCCCTGGCGGGGTCCAAGTGTAACACCCCAAGCCAAGGCCCAGAATATCACGGAAATCATATAGCACAAGGTGGAATTAATGTAGAACATGAACTAAATGCAAATAAAGGATTCAGTGAATCCATACAGTAAGTTAAACAAGAATCAAAATACATAAAGAACAAGTCATCACCAAAGATTACAACAGAACATCAAAAGATGGCTAACGGTTCTAAGTATAATGCAAAAGAGAAGGTCGATGAATCCTTGATTCATAAAGTCCAAAGCCCGGGTTTAACAGCAAGCAAACAACTAAGCTCCACGTCCGGGGATAACCTGATTTCCTGAAAAGTGTACTAAGCATAGTCAACACAAGGTTGGTGAGTTCGTAGTAATGGTCCATAATGAACCACCGTCAATAATCACAATATACGAGTAGAGGCAAAACATGACTTACAGTGAGCCTCTAAGAACAACACAACAACATCCACCACAAGATTACACACAACAAATAAAACGCGTAATAAACATTATACCCAGGTAACGTACATAACATCAATTCAAAACAGGTATCATATCCTCTTCAGTGGGATTGATACACAACATAAGTCATATCCTCTTCAGTGGGATAGATACATAACATAAGTCATATCCTCTTCAGTGGGATAGATACACAACATAAGTCATATCCTCTTCAGTGGGATAGATACACAACATAAGTCATATCCTCTTCAGTGGGATAAATACACAACATCCATACATCACAAGTCCATCAATCATCAAACATCAAACTAAAGTAAACTATACGTACATACACTTAGGAGGATTCTACTTTCTTCGAATCCTAGATGCTTATATATAGGGTCACCCGCAGCCTTCCCACCACATCTAGAACCCAATGAAGGCATAACCGACTTCCATGTATGCACGTCTATCCTAGCGGTAATAATAATAATAACAATAACCATAATAATAATATATCACAATCCCTTACTAAGATCAATTAAATGTAACCAATAACCCATTATTTCATCGCTCAATCAATCATTCAATCGTCAAACATTAATTCATAAGTTCGTCAATACAACGATAAAGGTATGCTTGAGTGCATATCACACAAATCAAGTATAACGAGACGTACATGTTCATTCCAACCATAATTCCTGAATTTATCGCTTTCTCTAAATAACGCGTACATATACTTTGGAGGATTTTACTTTCATCAAGTTCTAGATGCTTATGTATAGGGTCACCCGCAGCCTTCCCACCACATCTAAGACTCTTTGAAAGTAAAACCGACCTCCATATATGTACTTCTATCCTAATACCTTACAATAACACAATCACATTCGTAAATCATCACACAATCAATCAAAACTATCTGTCAATCAACAATTAATCAGAAATTAACTAGACAGTCAATCAAATCAACCAACAATCCAACAAACACGTATATGTACACTTTTCAGCCCGAATCTCTATTGAGTAGGGGGCTACGAAACTCACCTTGATCGGCAAAGAAGCTTAAGTCGAGTAAATGAAAGATTAATAGCGAGTATTGGGCCCCACGTGTTCACAACCTATCAAAGCATGCCATATATCATACTGTCAACTTTATAATCATAAACAAGTTGGTTCCTTAGGTTTAAGTTGAGTCACGAACCCACAATTACTTTCTTAACATTACCGAGTGTGAAACATAACACTTTGACTAGACATTTTTAGAAATGCACGAAGATTCATACAAAATGAAGGTTACTACGTGAAACTAGACTCTCTTACGATTCCAACGATAGGTCATAAGACTTATTTGGACTTACGGATCAAAAGTTATTAACGTTTGAAAACTGACGCGCGCGAATGCCCAGAATGAATCCACTGCGCCGCAGTGGGGCAAAGCCAAGCCACTGCGCCGCAGTGGGCCAAAACAAAGCAGAATGGGCAGTGGTAATCCACTGCGCCAGTGGGACTAGGCCCCTCCACTGCGCCGCAGTGGGACAATTCCCAGCACCAGCACCAGCAGCCCTAAGTGCAGGAAACGAACCAAAACCCCCAAAATTCGACCCAAAGCATACCAAAACGATTTGTAAGAGCTTGAAACTCATTTTGAAGCTTAACTAAGTGCCATTAAACATAATACACATAACCCATTACAAATTTCCATTCCAAAACATCAAGAACACTTCCAAATCATTCAACCCAAACCGAAACCCTAATTTAACCCTAATTCCATTTCGACCCGATTTAAGACTTGTAAATATACGAGATGACTAGAAATGAGTAAACTAACATAAATAGAAGTAAATGGGGTGAATTAGACTCACCAAAACTTCCTTCTTGAGCTTCAACCCGAAATTAGGTCAAAAGGGTAAAATGCAAGAACTTCCACCTTTGATTCTTCAATAAGACGATAGTGTGGTATAGATGGCGATGATTCTAGTGTTATATCCTTTCTAAACACTAAGTAGATGATAGATAGAAGAAGAATGAAATGGTCTTGCCTTTTTAATTGAGAGAAATGAGAAAGATAGATAGATAAGAGAATGAAAGGCAAGGGAAAGGATAAGGGGGGGGAGAGAAATGGGTCAAAGGGGCTGTGGGTCGTGGGTACCCACGCCGACCCGTTTCTCTTCTCAAGCCAAATTACAATCGTTACACATTTAAACACCGATCAAAACATATCATCGACCAGAATATAACACATTGTCATTCAATTCATAAAACGACCTAAATAATTTGTTAACTTAAATTGTTAGTCATATTACACGTAAAGTCAATGTGTCAAGATTAACGGATGTTACACCAAAGCCTATAGAAAAAATGTCTTAGAAAAAATTATTTTCGAAAAATAAGAGACAAATTTAGCCACAAAATTATAAGGTAAAATAGTAAGCACAAGTTCCTTCATCAGCTAAAATCATCTTTAGTATAACACGAACTTAGTTATAAGTCGTGAGTAAGTAAGCACGAAGATGACAGTAAGCATGAAGACATCCTTAAGTCGTGAGGACGCCAGCACGAGGATGTGTGAAGTTCGTGATGATGTCAGCGCGAATTTGTCATAAGCTCGTGATGACGTAAGCACGAGTTCGCGTGCGAAGATAGCTGAAGTTCGTGTGATGACATAAGTGCGAATAGGTGCAGACTTCGTGATGACGTCAGCAAGGAGTGACATAAGTTCATGATGACGTCAGCAAGAATTCGTGATGACGTCAGCACGAAGTTATTTGATTCTGCATATTCTTAGTTCGCGAAAAACCCTCGAGATCGAACCAAAAACATTATAGGTCTTCGTAACGTGTCTCTGATACCACATGTTGGAATAAACATGGTTTGATTCAAGGGGAAATACTCAGCAAATGATCATGTGAAACCTGTAAAGGCATTAAACATATTTGCCATTGATTTTGGGTTCCCAAAACAAGGTGTTGATTAATAATGGGATGAGTAATTCGGCTGTGGCTTGATGCACGAATTGGAGAGGAGAAAACACACGAATTTAAGGGTGAATTATGTGTGTGGATTAACCTAACTTAGGGTTAATTACTCTCTATTTATAATGAAAGTAATTACACATTCAACCCCTTTGGTGTTTAATGTGTGTACCATTAGTCCTCTTAGTTACAATCACCTAATGGGAAACCCTATACTACGTCTCTAAGAGTAAATACGCCCATCATATATTTTCTTAGACATAGGGATTTCAGTTATCGTCAATTATCATATCAAGAATGATAAACGATCAGTGACGGTCACACTAACGTGGTTCCAACATCTAACACCGATCCTAAATCCATGTAATGTAACTCCGGTACTGAAAAGTCCGGACTTTGATGATTTGTACGTGTTGAGAACACCGGCTTTCCTAGTTTTGCAAAAGTTTTAGGCTAGCTAAGTTCCTATAAATACCATTTATCCCGTCCATACAAAAATTTCATGGATTCATCGTTCAGTAATGCATTAAAATATTAAGAAAAATTAACTATCTAAAGCAATTCAAAAAGTAACGTCATCCTCCACTTTCAGATTCGAGATTATATATCTCTCTCTCGCTCTATATATATTCTAGTATTTCATCAACTTTCATTCGCATAAGCAATTTAATCTTTTAATTCTTATTTAGCACATACATTAAATCTTTACCAGCTAGTACATATATATATACATATAACAATTTCTTCTAAATTGTGCTATTAATAATGAAGAAGAAGATAGTGATCTCTTTTATGTTCCTATTCTGTTGCTTTATCTCTTCTACTACTACTTGTTTTTCATCTCCACTTCCCTTTCCAGGTTTCTTTCTTTCGCTCTTTCTTCTAATACATGATCTATTTGATAGATATTTGGTCTGTCTTTGACTTTTTCGTATGTGCAGATGATATTTTCAGCAGTTATTCTTCATCTGGACGCGCTCTTCTTGATGATAAAAAATTAAAACGTATATATTGTTTGAACCTTTTGATTAAGTTCCTTTCTGAACTCAATTGTGCTTTTTAATTAGTGACATTTTTTATTTATTTATTTATTTTTACAGCTTGCCCCGTGGACTTTAATGTCATGAATAATTACACAATCATAACCAGCAAATGCAAAGCACCACAATACGATCCTAAATTATGTTGTCAAGCTTTTTTAGACTTTACTTGCCCTTACTGGTCACCCTTGAACGATTTGACACTCGAATGTAGCGCTCAAATGTTTAATAAACTACGTCAATACCAGTACCCAAAAGGGCTTTTTAAAAAGGCGTGTGACGAAGACGTAATTGGAGTTCAATGCCCTGCATTACCACCAGGAGAAGAAAGACAAAGTTTCGAGAATGATTCTTATAACATCCGCAGCCCGTCTTTGCTGTTAACATTAGCTGTGGGATTTATCATATTCTGATATGTGCTACATACGCATATTGTTATTTCCTATATATGTTGATCGGGTGTTGTTTTAATTTGGTGTTATTTTCTAGCTATATTGTTGGTTTGCATTAGTGGGTCACAGAAGTGGACATGGGTAATTCCATGATTCACATATGTTCTCCTATTTTTGTTGCTACTATACTGTAATTCCTTTTTTATGGCTTGAAGTGTGGAAAATGCATGTAAATCCAAAATCTACGAGTAAATTTCTCTGTACGATTCTGTCTGAATTCCTCCCTATTTTTCTTTTGGTTTTAAATGCTTGTGGTCTTGTTTTAAACTACGTACGCCTGTAAGTTTGTTTGGACATGTCTGGTTTAGTTATAAGAATGGAAACGATTCATTATTTATTTACCTGTCAGATACAAAATCAAAGGATGTCTTCTCAACATCAATTCGACTAATAACAAATTAAGTAGAATGTTTCTGAAAGATTCAATAACACAGAAAACAATAGGATTTCAAACAAAAACCTAGCTTGCTAGTAATAGAAGTAACCATTCATTACCATGATCAAATTAAAAGAAAAAATATATAAAATATCAATACCGGCCATCTAAGACCTTGTATGAGGGAGGTTGAGCTGTGGACAACGTACTCCCTACGATGATCAAATTAGTCCATTACTATACGAGTCAACGATACGAGCCCGCACTAGAAGTGAAACGAGTACGTTGAACCCAAAGACCACTCAATTGAATAAGTGGATGTTGAAGACCAAAGCCTAGCTAACTTACGAGCAATTCACTAATTAATTTGGCATATGCATTTTGTTAGTTATTAGTTTTAAGAATGGAACGGTTTACACATTACCATCTAAGACCTTGTATGAGGGAGGTTGAGCTGTGAACAACATTACCCCCTACCATGATCAAATTAGTCCATTACTAATAACAGATACCGAATTTAACTTGCATAATTCTTCATAGCCAACAACTCTTTCGTACCTGTCATGATTATATGATAACGGACAATGAGTCAATGATACGAGCCGCCACTAGAAGTGAGACGAGTACGTGGAACCCAAAGACCACTCAATAGAATAAGTGGATGTTGAAGGCCAAGTCTAACTTACGAGCAATTCACTAATTTGTTAGTTATTAGCTTTAAGAATGGAACGGTTTACACATTAACTTCCACGTTCACCCATGTTTACTGATCATAGCCCATATTAGTGTAGACTTTTAAAACTGGACAAACCATAGAGCTGAAGAATGGAGACAAAAGCACAAAAAGCAAAACCGATGATACAGTAACCGGACTTGTAAACACTACTAATATGAAGATTGGCATTTACAATACCGAGCTTAATTTCCCTCATGCAACCTGCAGAAAAGCTGATACAGGTAGACAAAGAACGGTGTGTAACACCGGGCTTAATTTGATGATATGGATTTGCGAATTTATTGAGTGAAATTCCAAATATCACCGTTATGGTTGATTTTTGTCCTATATCCGTAGCAAAATTCATGTTTACGGCATTAACTTTTTCATATAAGTTGTGTAAACTATGGCTAAATCGTGATTTGTGATTATGTGTGTGTGAGAGAGAGTTAGAGAGAGAAAGGGAGAAAAGGAAATGAATTATCAAAGGGTTTATTACAAATGGGAGGTGAGGGGGTTTATATAGGCTTGACATTTGCATTAAACCCCCTCCCTAATTACAAACTAGTCCTTGTCTAATTACACTAACAACCTTACACATAAACAAGATTAGACACAAGGACAATTCTATTTACATTGTTACAAACTTGCACTAACTATAATTTAAAGCTAACAATCTCCCCCTTTAGTGTTGTTTGTGAACGATCACTTTCTGGATCTCTTTCTCTTTCTCTGTCTCCGATTCCTTTTCTTTGTGGATGATTCAGGCTTATCAGGTTGAACTGATTGAGATTTGAATGCTCGCTTTCTGTACTTGTGATAATTCTCCTTCCAGAACCTTTTAGGGACAAAATGGTACTTTGGATCTTCAGGGCGATTAGGTGGTTCAATGATGTTATCGGCAAAATCAACTGGAGGCATGTTATGGGGACCTTGTTCATTGTTAGGAGAATATCTGACCCAAGTACCTTCTGGTACATGAATTACTCCTTTTCTTTCTTTTGGAAGCCTAGCCTCAATAATCTGTCTTGTTCTATCTCTGTGATCCAATCTTGCCTTGATCCTTTTAATCACTTTCATCAACCTCTTCTTTTCCTTTACTGACTCTTCGAACTCAGCCAGACTTTCAAAAACAGCCAAACATTGCATCAGTGTGCCATTAGGATACTTGGAAAGTTCGTCTAGTCTTATAAAAATCTTATCCTCTTTATCACTTTCAAATACAAACCCTCGAGGATAATCAAATACAGCTCCAGTGTTAAAGTTCTCGAGGTTGATTCTTTGAATTCTTTGATTAGGCAAGGTGAGGTTCACTTTCTTTCTTTTCCTTTCCACCGCCAATTGGAAGTCTTTTTGAGTTTGACTCAAAACAAGACTATCCAAATATCTCTTAACAGCATAGTAGGCTTCATGATTCTCTGGATCAGGCTGAATAAGTCTGCTAGCAAAGTGATGGAGGAGGAAAATGAGATCATCAGCAGATAGCAGATTGAACCTGGCTTCTCCAAACATATACCGACGGTTATCATCCCGTCTCACTATTAACTAGATCAAGCCAGGGGCTCTTGCAAACCCGGGATTACGCCATTCTTTGAAGTGAATGCTGACAACCTCTACAATCTTCAATTTGAACTGATTCTTCCACACTTTGTTAGCTTTATGGCTTTTGGCTTCTACGAGATCCTTTAAGTATTTTGCCCTTTGGTGGTCAACATCATAAGCTCTCCTTGCCCGTAATTCATCTACATCGATTTTTACCAACTCTTGTTCCTTTGAGAAGATCTCATAAGCTTTTTCTTCAAGGAATTTAGTGGATTTGAATAGTCTGGTTGGTATTCTGAGATAATCAATCTTTCTTTCAACATTCTTTCTGAAACCACCATCATTTATTCGAACAATAGGAGCTCTGGTGATATTTTGGAGATGAGGGTTGTTAAGGTGGTGGATTAGGTTATGAAGGTTCATTTGGTTGAGGGCAGGGTTTGGTTGAGGAATAGATTGGTAGGTATCAAAGCCTGGGGGAACATCATCATCATCAGAGGAATCATTATCGCCTCTTGGAACATTATCTCTAGGATCATACTCAGGGAACCCTGTTTCACCAAAATCTCCGCCAATAATCAAGGGATCCCGAGGTAATCCTTGAAAGTGCGCATCATCACGAAAATCTGTGCCAAAAACAACATCAGTAACGGCACTGGCCCGAATCAAAGATTCATCAATACGAACTAATTCTGTGTGTTCATCATTGTCAACCACGTGCTCTACAATATCAACATCTTGAGGAGGATCTTTTGATTGTGCATCATCACCAACATCTGTGTCCTCTATAACCTCAGTAGCAGCACTGGCTCTTACATTAGCAGCATCTTCATCCATATTCTCCCCCTCGTGTTGATCTTGATCATCATGATCATCACGCCTTTGCACCACAACCGCTTATTTGCATGTGGCCTCAAGTTCAATGATTCTTTTCTGAGCCGCTTCAAGTGCTGCATCGGCTAGAAACTTTTCCTGTTCTGTTTGTTGTTTTATGTCATTTACAAGATGATGATGATCAAAGCGGGCTTGGATTGATGCTTGAATTGCTTTGTCGAAAGAATCTGTTTGACCTTTTAGAGAGATAAGTGTGGCAAGTAGTTCATCATAAAGAGAATCAACACGAGATCGGTTTTTAGTAGACATAGAACCAGGAAGTTTGGTAGGATGAGAGGCGGAGGAGGAGGAAGAAGATGAAAAAGAAGATGAATGGGGAGGTGAAGGAGATTTATGAGGAAGTATTGGTGAAGGTTGAGGTTGGGTTCGTTTAGTGTGGAGAAGACCTGCAGCGTCAAGGGCGATGATGTTGGCACGCTCTTCTAGATCATATGGTATGTTTAAGCGTTCAGCGGCTGCAGGAGGACTATCAGACTTATCACTGTCAGATGGTTCAGGAGCGGCAATGGCTTTTCCTTTATCTTTTTGGAGCGCTTCGGTTGGCGGCGGTTCAGTGGAAGAAGACGGAATGACCGACGTAGATGTCGTTGTCGCAACTATAGGCTCCGAAAGGTTTACAGTGCGGCCTGAAGGTTGTGAACCAACAGGGCTTCCCAGTGATTTATGTAGCAAAAGCTCTACATTGGTTGTTGCAGAACGAATTGGCTTTGCGCGAACGCACAATGTTCCGGTAGGTGGGACTTCCGGGATCCTCTGGATTGCCCGTTGAACTGGAAGATGGGCTAGGAGGAAGCCAGGCGAGCCTAACCTCCTCAAAGCTTCTCTCCGCAGCTCCTGTATCCAGTGCTTGCTTGATGATGGCACCGACAGGTATTCCATACGGTCCTAGAAAAGGTTCACGAACCAATTCTCTGTATGTTCTGGCAGCGTCCAAAGGACGTGCGTGCTCAAGATCCAGTGTCCTAATTGGTGATCTAGACTCAATTGTGTTATCAAGAAAAGTCGGGAGAGAGGCAAGAGTCTCCGCAGCTTCAATATCGGCTTCCTTTTTTTTTTTTTTTTTTTTTTTTTTTTTTTTTTTTTTTTTTTTTTTTTTTTTTTTTTTTTTTTTTTTTTTTTTTTTTTTTTTTTTTTTTTTTTTTTTTTTTTTTTTTTTTTTTTTTTTTTTTTTTTTTTTTTTTTTTTTTTTTTTTTTTTTTTTTTTTTTTTTTTTTTTTTTTTTTTTTTTTTTTTTTTTTTTTTTTTTTTTTTTTTTTTTTTTTTTTTTTTTTTTTTTTTTTTTTTTTTTTTTTTTTTTTTTTTTTTTTTTTTTTTTTTTTTTTTTTTTTTTTTTTTTTTTTTTTTTTTTTTTTTTTTTTTTTTTTTTTTTTTTTTTTTTTTTTTTTTTTTTTTTTTTTTTTTTTTTTTTTTTTTTTTTTTTTTTTTTTTTTTTTTTTTTTTTTTTTTTTTTTTTTTTTTTTTTTTTTTTTTTTTTTTTTTTTTTTTTTTTTTTTTTTTTTTTTTTTTTTTTTTTTTTTTTTTTTTTTTTTTTTTTTTTTTTTTTTTTTTTTTTTTTTTTTTTTTTTTTTTTTTTTTTTTTTTTTTTTTTTTTTTTTTTTTTTTTTTTTTTTTTTTTTTTTTTTTTTTTTTTTTTTTTTTTTTTTTTTTTTTTTTTTTTTTTTTTTTTTTTTTTTTTTTTTTTTTTTTTTTTTTTTTTTTTTTTTTTTTTTTTTTTTTTTTTTTTTTTTTTTTTTTTTTTTTTTTTTTTTTTTTTTTTTTTTTTTTTTTTTTTTTTTTTTTTTTTTTTTTTTTTTTTTTTTTTTTTTTTTTTTTTTTTTTTTTTTTTTTTTTTTTTTTTTTTTTTTTTTTTTTTTTTTTTTTTTTTTTTTTTTTTTTTTTTTTTTTTTTTTTTTTTTTTTTTTTTTTTTTTTTTTTTTTTTTTTTTTTTTTTTTTTTTTTTTTTTTTTTTTTTTTTTTTTTTTTTTTTTTTTTTTTTTTTTTTTTTTTTTTTTTTTTTTTTTTTTTTTTTTTTTTTTTTTTTTTTTTTTTTTTTTTTTTTTTTTTTTTTTTTTTTTTTTTTTTTTTTTTTTTTTTTTTTTTTTTTTTTTTTTTTTTTTTTTTTTTTTTTTTTTTTTTTTTTTTTTTTTTTTTTTTTTTTTTTTTTTTTTTTTTTTTTTTTTTTTTTTTTTTTTTTTTTTTTTTTTTTTTTTTTTTTTTTTTTTTTTTTTTTTTTTTTTTTTTTTTTTTTTTTTTTTTTTTTTTTTTTTTTTTTTTTTTTTTTTTTTTTTTTTTTTTTTTTTTTTTTTTTTTTTTTTTTTTTTTTTTTTTTTTTTTTTTTTTTTTTTTTTTTTTTTTTTTTTTTTTTTTTTTTTTTTTTTTTTTTTTTTTTTTTTTTTTTTTTTTTTTTTTTTTTTTTTTTTTTTTTTTTTTTTTTTTTTTTTTTTTTTTTTTTTTTTTTTTTTTTTTTTTTTTTTTTTTTTTTTTTTTTTTTTTTTTTTTTTTTTTTTTTTTTGATTTTGGTTTTTGATTTGTGTTTGTGTTTTTGTTTTTTTTTGTTTTTTGTTTTTTTTTTTTTTTTTTTTTTTTTTTTGTTTCTTTTTCGGTGGAGCGGAAGTTGATGAGGATTGAACAGATGAGCTTGGTGCCTCTTCTCCTACTAACCCCTCTTTTCTTTTCCTAGACCTATCACCCTCACTAGGCGACCTATGCGGGGGAGCGGTAGGCGGCTCTCGGCGTTGAGCAGCCATACCCCCTCCTAAAAACACTCTGTAATTCATGAGGTCACTATCCTCATGGGGCACCAAGCGAATAAGCGAAGCAAGAATAGGCATAAAAGGAATATTTTCAATTCCAGAATTTCCATAAACAGTTTGATAGCGAGGAAAGCGAATTCGGTGGGAGGCAGGAAATCGTTGGATGTTGTCATGAGAGTTAAGTGTCCCCTGAAGAATGACTGTCAGGAAACGGATGAAAGGGATATACTTCTTTGTTGCATTATACTTCCCTTTGACATTCTGTCGAAGATAATCCCAAGCAACTGCAGCAAAGTCGATATGAACATCATATGCGATAGCAAACAAGTAAGTCAGTGTTTGGGAAGTGATCGCCTCTTGACCTTTTCTTGAAGGCGATAAACAATAATTGATGATCGAGCAAAGCGGATACCACAATCGATGAAGATTTTTCTTCTTGAATGCTCCTATAGAGTTGAGAGGACCATTATATCCCAGTTCTCTGACTCGTTCAAGCATCTCACGAACTGGAGGTGGATCAACAAATTATGTGGCTCCCTCGCGAGAATTTGCTGTGGGAAAGCCTATTACTCTTCTAAAGTCATCAAGCGTAAATGTGAACACTTGAGTTGATCCATCAGTTGTTAGGAGCTCAAATTGAAAGTAAGGTGTGCTCGATCTTCCTCTTGGTGAGATATACTCGATTGTTCGCCACAGTTGAAATAGCAGTTCTTCTTCTATACCCGGAGCAGTTACAGTCAAGACATGATATAGAGGATGATATGTAAGCATAACCGGAATTATCCCATGATGACATGAAAAGGGTATGATTAACTGATAGTTGTTAGGCATATTTTCTGTAGCACCATCTCTGAGGAAATTCATTCTGCGGTTAAGAAGAAGACGAATGGGAAACATTGTTTCCAAGGTTAATTTATTCAAAAAAAATTTAATCGTACACTGTTTTTCACAGAAGATGCGAAGGCAGTACAACAAGGCGTTCAATACCTTGCTTCTTGGGGAAAACCAATGTAAGATTGAAAAGAATTTTAAGAAATTAAAGATACAGCAAACAGGTTCTATCACTTAGTTTCCAAAAGATAAACAAGGTAGTACATCAAGGCGTTCGATACCTGGCATCTTAAGTAAACTGAGAGATAAATTTTGGAAAAACTAAGCATAATTTTACAGATGTATAGGGACAAATGTTTGTGGAGTCTGACAGATCAATGAACATGGAATGTTGTTCAAGAAAGAGTATTGGACTCACAAAATTGGTATAAGAAAGGTTTCATGAAAGAACAACCCTGAAAGAAAACAAGATTTTGGTGGTTGATCAAATATGAAAAATTTCTGACAAAGAATTGAAAACCGGTTTTAGAAAAGATATGAAAACCGGTTTTCAGAAAATGTGATGAAAAACCAGTTTTCAGAAAATGTTATGTTAAAACCGGTTTTCAGAAAAAGTTATGAAAAACCGGTTTTCAAAAAAAGTTATGAAAAACCGGTTTTTAGAAAAAGTTATGTAAAAACCGGTTTTCATATATTTAAAAATGAATTTTAGTTGGAAACCCGGTATTCAAGTAAAAAACCGGAATTTGTGAAGAAATTACCTTTATTACAAAGATGATTTATAAGATAACTAAAACCGGTTTTCGAAAACCGGTTTTAACAAAGCATCAAGATACTTGGATTGATTCCAAGTATCGATGCACTTGTTTGGAACAGGCAATCACAATATCAAGCAATCACAGACACAAGAATTCATTCATTCATATTCATTCAAGCAAGTAAGGTAATTAAAGCACGTACGAACATTATCAAATCAAAGCATATACATATAAATGAAGTATTATGAAATGACAATATCGAAAAAGAGATTATACCTGCTATAATGAATGACAAGTAATGCAAAACAAATCAGAAAGACACAAATAGATCACCCCTGGAAGGATAAGCACAAAGTATACTATTAAGGAATGAAAACCGGTTTTAGTAAAGAAAATATTAAAAGCCGGTTTTAGACAAGAAATATGAAAAACCGGAAATAATGAATAAATAAATGAAAACCGGTAATAGAGAATAATATACCTGAAATCCGGTAATGAAGAATATGAAAAACCGGGTTTTCAGAAAAAGTTATGAAAAACCGGTTTTCAGAAAATGTTATGAAAAACCGGGTTTTCAGAAAAAGTTATGAAAAACCGGTTTTCAGAAAAAGTTATGTAAAACCGGGTTTCAGAAAAAGTTATGAAAAACCAGTTTTCAGAAAAAGTTATGAAAAACCGGTTTTCGTTTTGGAGAAAGATTTTGAAAAAGGAAAGCCGGATTTGTTTGAGAGAAAACCGGTAATAGAGAAGAATTAAAAATACTTAGAAAAATTTCGAAAGAAGTCAAAATGAGGTCAGAACCGGCTATAAATAGTGGTCAGACCCGGGTATGACTTCCGGTTTTCGGGTCAAACCCGGTTTTTTTTTTTTTTGGGATATAAAAATTTAAAGGAAAAAGGTTTTAAGAACATAGAAAAAGTTTAAGCAAGAAATGAGAATTTCATAAAGGACAAACAATGAGTACAGATAAATACAAACTCCCCCTAAAATCATGCATTCTACCCTTTTTCTCCCCCTCAAACATTGCATGTAAGAGCATAAAAGCACACATCAATGGTTTGACCAGGAAAATAAACACAGAAAACATGGCAAGGAAGCATTTACGTTTGTAGATCAAGCATACCCAACTTGGTTTTCAGGAAATTAAACCTTTGTTCATCCAAAGGTTTTGTGAAGAGGTCTGCAAGTTGGTAGTCAGTTGGGACAAAGTAAAGTTCAATATTACCTTTCTCAACATGATCTTTGATGAAGTGATACCTTACATCAATATGCTTTGTTTTAGAATGCTGAACAGGATTGCAAGAGATTGCAATGGCACTTTTGGAGTCACAATAGATTGGTATTCTGTCATACTGGAACCCATAGTCAGAGAGTTGAGTCTTCATCCACAGAACTTGAGAGCAACAACTAGCAGCTGCTACATACTCAGCCTCAGCAGTGGATGTGGAAACACAATTTTGTTTCTTTGAAGACCAACCAACCAACTTGTCTCCTAGAAACTGCACACTACCTGAAGTACTTTTGCGATCCAACTTACATCCTGCATGGTCAGCATCTGAGTAGGCGGTTAGTTCGAAACCGGTATCTTTCGGATACCATAAACCAAGGTTCATAGTTCCCTTAAGATACCGAAAAATACGCTTAACCGATTGAGCATGACTCTCCATAGGGTTTGCCTGAAATCTAGCGCACATGAATGTAGCAAACATAATGTCCGGTCTACTGGCAGTTAAGTACATGAGGGATCCTATCATACTGCGATAAAGTTTTTGATTGTAAGGTTTGCCATTAAGGTCAGCATTAATTTTAGTTCGAGATTCCATGGGAGTACCAATTGGTTGACAATTAAACATATCAAACTTTTTCAACATGTCAGAGATGTATTTATTTTGACAGATAAAAATACCATTTGACATTTGTTTGACTTGAAGACCAAGGAAAAAGTTTAATTCTCCCATCATACTCATTTCAAAATGTTTGACCATTAATGCAGAAAAGTTTTTGCAGTACTTAGGATTTGTGGACCCGAAAATTATGTCATCTACATAAATTTGGATTAAAAGAATGTCACTACCTTGACGTTTGATGAACAAAGTAGTGTCGATTGTACCTTTACTGAATCCAGATTGTAATAGATAGGCAGACAGAGCATCATACCAAGCTCGAGGAGCTTGTTTGAGGCCATACAAAGCCTTGTCTAACCTGTAAACATGATTTGGACGCTTAGGATCCACAAAGCCCTCGGGTTGACCAACATAGACTTCTTCTTTCAGTACTCCATTCAGAAAAGCAGACTTGACATCCATTTGATAAACCGTGAAGTTTTTGAATGCTGCATAAGCCAGGAAGATTCGAATGGCTTCAATGCGGGCAACAGGAGCAAACGTCTCATCATAATCAACACCATCTTGCTGAGAAAAACCTTTGGCAACCAATCTAGCCTTGTTTCGAACAACAACTCCATTCTCATCTTTCTTGTTTTTGAATATCCACTTTGTCTTGATTGGTTCTTTATGAGAGTAGGGATTAGGAACAAGTTTCCATACTTCAAGGCGCTCAAACTGAGATAGCTCTTCTTGCATGGCTTTTACCCAATCCGGATCATGAAGAGCCTCATTGACATTACTGGGTTCAACCATGCTCAAGAAGTTGACGAATAAACATTCATTTGCAGAGGCAGCACGTGTGGTTGGGCCAGCGTTGGGATCCCTAATAATCTGAGTTGGAGGATGAGGAAGCATGGAGCGAGACCATTTCTTTGAGTGAGGAAGTGGATCAGCAGGTTCATTATTTTCATCAGGATTGATAAAGCCTGGAGAATGTTGTTCAGCGACTTGCTCAAAGCTTGGTTCTTCTGGTAGGACAAATTCTGCTTCATCAGAGTCAGCATCAGTTGATTGATTGGATCCTGGAGAGTATTGCTGAGCAGGCAATAATGTAGAATCCTGTGGTGCTGAAGACAAGTTAGAAGAGTCAGGGGAAGATACATTTGAAGACGAAGAATTGGACGAAGGTGGAGAAGATGATTCAGTAGAAGAGGTGACAGGAGATGAACTTTGTTGATCAGCAGATGAGCTCTCAGGTTGAGATGGATTGGAAAACGATTGTTCAGGTGAATCCAAGGGTTGGACCAAAGTAGGAGGACGATCATGATAAAATTCTTCAAACAAAATATCTAACTCCTTAGCGGTTGGTTTGGAGAAGTTCTGTTTATCAGAAGTTCTGTTCTGTGTAGCGGAAGCTTGTGGACAATGAAGATCGGGTCTTGAACCGTGTTGTTCAAGAACCATTCCAGAGAGTTCATCAAATTTAACATTCACACTCTCTACAATTTGTTTGGTTCTACGGTTATAGACACGATAAGCAATGAATTCTCTTGAATAACCCACAAAATAACCCTCGTCACCTTTTGGTTCAAATTTTCCAAGATTATCTCTATCATTCAAGACATAACAGACGCACCCAAATATATGGAAATAGTTCACATTTGGTCTTCTCTTGTTGATGACTTCATAAGGAGTAATGTCAAACCTCTTGTTGATTATAGATCTGTTTTGAGTAAAGCAGGCAGTTGCAATGGCTTCAGCCCATAGATTTGGTGGTAATCTAGAATGAGCAAGCATAGTACGAGCAGCTTCAACAAGAGTTCGATTTCTTCTTTCAACGACTCCATTTTGTTGAGGTGTTCGTGCAGCTGAAAATTGATGAGTGATACCGATAGAAGAGAAGTATGATCCAAGAGTAGCGTTCTTGAATTCGGTACCATTATCAGAACGTACAATACGAACAGAGGTTTGAAGATTTACTTGTGTCCTTTTGATGAAGTCAATGATTACTTGAGGAGCCTCACTCTTTTCACGAAGAAAATAGACCCAAGTATAGCGAGAGTAATCATCAACAATGACAAGAATGTATCGTTTAGCATGAATGCTTTGGACACGCATAGGGCCACACAAATCCATGTGAAGAAGATGAAGGGGAGCATCAGTGCTTAAATGCTTCTTTGGTCTATGAGATGCTCTCTTGAGTTTTCCAATTGAACATGCAGAACAAACATGGTTTGTGTCATACTTGAAATCAGGAAGGCCATCGACGAGTTGTTTGTCAACAAGGGTATTAATTGTATGGAAATTAAGATGAGAGAGACGACGATGCCATAGCCAAGATTGCTGAGCTGAAGCTTTAGACAGAAGACAAATATTTGAAGATGGAGTTGGAATATTGTTGAGATCAATGGTGAACAAGTTGTTATCTCGTGAGCCAGTAAGAATATCGACACCATCTTCGGTTTGAACTTTACATTCATATCTTCTAAAGAGGACTTGCAGATCATTGTCACAAAATTGTCCAACACTGAAAAGATTATGGCCCAAACCTTCAACATATGACACACGTTTTATGGTGATGCCATTTTGAACAATATCTCCATAGCCAAGATTGTTGAGCTGAAGCTTTAGATAGAAGACAAATATTTGAAGATGGAGTTGGAATATTGTTGAGATCAATGGTGAACAAGTTGTTATCTCGTGAACCAGTAAGAATATCGACACCATCTTCGGTTTGAACTTTACATTCATATCTTCTAAAGAGGACTTGCAGATCATTGTCACAAAATTGTCCAACACTGAAAAGATTATGGCCCAAACCTTCAACATATGACACACGTTTTATGGTGATGCCATTTTGAACAATATCTCCATAGCCAAGATTGCTGAGCTGAAGCTTTAGACAGAAGACAAATATTTGAAGATGGAGTTGGAATATTGTTGAGATCAATGGTGAACAAGTTGTTATCTCGTGAACCAGTAAGAATATCGACACCATCTTCGGTTTGAACTTTACATTCATATCTTCTAAAGAGGACTTGCAGATCATTGTCACAAAATTGTCCAACACTGAAAAGATTATGGCCCAAACCTTCAACATATGACACACGTTTTATGGTGATGCCATTTTGAACAATATCTCCATAGCCAAGAATGGGAGCAAGATGATCATTTCCAAATCTAACCGTTCCCATGAAACGTTCAACAAAGTTCTTAAGCAAGGATTTATCACCAGTCATGTGTCTAGAGCATCCAGAATCGACATACCAGACACAGATGAGAAATTCCTGTAAAATCAGGGAGTAAGATTTTAGGTACCCACTTAGACTGGGTCCATGAGAGGTTAGGGATGCAATCACATGACAAGTAAATAATAGGAGAAAGACGAACAAAGACATAAGATAAACATCAACATTAAACAGACAACTGAACAAACATACAATTCAACATGGAATTTTATTGAAAGCAAGTAAACACACAAACATAGTTCAAAAGTAATGGTACGAATTACAGAACAAAGCAGTTATTACAAAGTTTGAGAACAAGATGGACTAGTCCTAGAAGCATTTGATCTATCTAGAGCATTGGGTCTACGAACTATCCACTCTTGTTTTACAGAAGTTGATTTCCCATCAAGCTTGACTTTCCTAGAAGCATGATTACCACCAGTATGATGTTTCATCTTATTGAGTTTGGGTTTTGGGGTAGGAGTCTTCGGTGCTGTAGAAGTTTTGGGTACTTGATTGGTCTTTGGTCTCTGAAACTTCTCATGGACTGTGGTGTGATTCGTAGAGTGTGATTTTGGAATCCTTTTTAATGAAAATTCAACCTTTTCTTCCTTTGGAACAAACTTTCTTCTACTTGTTTAGTCTCATTAGAAAGAACCTCAAGTTGTTGGTCACTCGAGTTTTCATCAAGTTCAACAAAGTTCTTAAGCAAGGATTTATCACCAGTCATGTGTCTAGAGCATCCAGAATCGACATACCAGACACAGATGAGAAATTCCTGTAAAATCAGGGAGTAAGATTTTAGGTACCCACTTAGACTGGGTCCATGAAAGGTTAGGGATGCAATCACATGACAAGTAAATAATAGGAGAAAGACGAACAAAGACATAAGATAAACATCAACATTAAACAGACAACTGAACAAACATACAATTCAACATGGAATTTTATTGAAAGCAAGTAAACACACAAACATAGTTCAAAAGTAATGGTACGAATTACAGAACAAAGCAGTTATTACAAAGTTTGAGAACAAGATGGACTAGTCCTAGAAGCATGCAAGTATCTATCCTTAGGAAGCCATTTACTTTGACAATTTAAGCACAAGTGACCTGAAACATGAACATTTTCAAAAATTTCCTTATTGAGACACCGTTCCTTTTCTAAATCAAGTTTTAATGCAGTGATCTCATCCAAGAAAATCTGGGGTTCTATAGGGTTCTCATCGGTAGGAATGTCAAGGTCTGTTTGGATTGAAACATTATATGTCTTAACAGGATCCCATTCAGTTTGTACAGCAGCATCAACAAATTCACATGCAGAAATATATGAAAGAGAAGATGAAGATATGATATCTTCACATGTAGAGCAATTAGGTTCAGCACAATCATAAACAACACCAAATGGTGTGGTGGGGACAACTGGCACAACTTTGGGACAGTGATTTTGAGACATTAGATTATCTAGCAAAATTTGTTGTTCATCAAGTGTTCTTTTTAGATCTTCAATTTGTTTTTCCAAAACACTTTGTGGAATGTATGGTCTAGCAGAAGCAGGTTTTGGAACAGAACTTTCTTCTACTTGTTTAGTCTCATTAGAAAGAACCTCAAGTTGTTGGTCACTCGAGTTTTCATCAAGTTCAACAATAGTAATAGAGTGAGTTTTTCTTTTAGGAACAAGTGGAAGATTAAAAAGATCATTTGACTCATTAATTTGATCATAATTGCATTGAATAGCACATTTTGCTAGATAATAATCTGTCTCAATATCACCATAACTTGGTCTCACAAATTGGGTGGTCATGCCATACCGCATTAAATTGGCGTCATACAGAGATGGGACTTCCTGTTGTGCTTTGAGCAAATTCTTTGGATTCTCAAAACCTAACCCTTGAGTCAACCCATATTCAAAATCTTTAGGCTTGTTTAAAAAGATTTGTTTATTAGATCGATCGATCCTGTAAACCTTTTCTTGATAAAATTTGATTTCTTCCTTGAGTTGATCAATTTTCTTATCAAGTTGTTGATTATTTGAATCTTTTATGTAGCAAGCATAGTTTAAATCAGAAATTTTGTTTTCTAATTCTTTCAAAGCCGGGTTGGACTCTTTTAACTTAAGTTTCAAGGACTCAATATCTTCAGCCAAAGCATTTGCTCGAAGCGTTTCATTGGACTTTGCAATTTGCACCTCTTTGATGGTCTTGGTTAATTCAAAAACTTTGGTTTCAAGTTCTTGATTTGCAAGTTGCAACATAGAAGAATGGGTAAATGAAACAGAAGTCTGATTAGCTGTCAATTCATCAAAATCTTTTTGAAGTTTTTCATGTATGGTTTGAAAATCAATCAAAAGTTTTTCTTTCTCTTGTAAAGATTCAGTTAAGTTAGAAACCTCAGTTTTCAAAGATTTATTTGTTTCGACAGCTTTATTCATGTATTCATCGAGTTCACGTTTAGGAATAGTACAAACCTCATCATCTTCAGATTCAGAACTGATACCACCTTCATCCAGTTCCTTGGACCGCTTAATCTTCGTCATGAAACAGACATTTGCAGCAAGCTCTTCAGTTTCTTCATCAGAAAGATGCAACCATTCGTCGTTTTCAGCAAGAAGAGCAATACCACTTTCTTGTTGTTTCACAAGCAAGAGCTTGTTCTGTTAGTAGGTGGAATTCTTCTGACGAGGTTTGGTGCAGTGGATAGCAAAGTGACCAGTAAGACCACAATTGTAACATTTCTTTTCTTCTGTCTTCTTCTCAAGAACCCTTTTCTCAAACTTCTTTGGAGCTTCATACTTCCTTTCACCACCAGCATTGTTGTAGTGATTGTCAAATTTACTTTATATGGATTATATGTTGGAATTGTATCTTTCGAAGTACTAGAAGTACTAGCAGAGGCAGTTTGACCAGTTGGTTTTACAACAGGTCTATAAATGACTTGTGGTTTCGACTTTTTAGCACGTATTCCTTGTTTTCCCTTATTCTTGCCTTTCACCACTTGAAACCCATCCGCATCTACATTTCCATCCCCTTTAGATGTCGTCACTTTAACAAATTTTGGGCAGTTTATATCCGAATGACCAAACACACAGCATGTAGCACACCTAGGGGGCTTCCATTCATACTCTACTTTGATTTTTTCATTTCTGTAACCATCCCCTTCTTGTGAGTTCTTGACATAGGAAGACACTGATGAAGTGCAAAGTTGATTGTTGGTTGGTTTCTTTGTGAAGAATTTTTTCTTGAAGGCTCTTGTGAAGTAGGCTAAGTCTTTGTACATTTCTTTTTCCTTGTCATCCATGTCTGGTCACTGGTGTCACTTGATTCATCATCATCAGCAGTTTCAACAACCTTCTTCCTTGACGATCTGGATGGCTTTCTATCAGCAACTAGAGCGAGTGGATCAGATGAGGAGCTTCCTTCAGTCTTCATTTGTTGCTTTTGGACAGCTCGCAGGTTGATCTTCAACTTCTCATACAAGGTATGAATAGAGAGTTTGCCAAAGTCATCTTGCTGGTTGATTTGAGCACCAAAGACTTGTCATTCTTCATGAAGATTTCTCATAAATTTGATGTTGAGTTCCAAGTCAGTCTTTTTAATGGCATTCTTTCTGAGTTCATTGATCACGTTACAGAAACGTGTATACGCTTCTTCTAACGTTTCACTTTTCTCTTGTTTGAATGATTCATACATATCAAGAACATTGGATAATCTTATCGTTGAAGACACCTCTGAACCTTGCAGTTGCTTTTCAATTTCGTCCCAAATCTCTTTCCCAGTCTCATATGAGTCAACATTGGAATAAATATCGTTGGGAAGAGCCATGTAGAGATGAGATCTTGCAAGATTATCAGCCTGAGTGCGGTTCTTTTGAGCTGTGCTCCAACTTTCTTTTGGTATAAGTTCTTTGGTGACTGGATTTGTATGAACAGCTGGGCCTTCTTCATAAGAAGCTTTGATGTCATCTCCAAGAGGTTGTCTTTCAATCCAATCCAAAAACTGTTTTTTCCATTGTGGATATGACCCACGATATAAAACAGGAGGTCTTGAATCGGAACCGAGAATCAAGGAGTCAGAAATCGACATTCTGAGAAAATGTGAAGAAAAACCGGTTTTCAGTAAATGTGTACAAAATCCGGTTTTCAGAAAATGTACACAAAAACCGGGTTTCACAAAATGTGATCTAAATCCGGGTTTCTTGAAAAATATGATCTAAATCCGGGTTTCAGAAAATATGTTCTAAATCCGGTATTCGTCTCGAAACTTGGACAGAGTAACTTTTCACAAAGTTAAAGAAATTAAGAACAAATACCGGTTTTGGGGTAAACCAGGTATTAAAATATAGTAAAGCCGGTTTTGAGGAGAAATTCTATACAAATACCGGTAATGGTAAAATGTATAGAAAATCCGGTTTTCGAGGGAAAAAACGAGCAGAATTTCGACTTGTGAAATGAAGAAATTAAGAACAAATACCGGTTTTGGGATAAACCAGGTATTTTCACACACAATATTACTTGAAGTCTCAAAACTTCACTAAATCCGGTTTTCAGAAAAATCTTCACTAAAACCGGGATTCATGAAATACTATACTAAATCCGGTTTTCGTGGGAAATGTTGGGTATTATCACGAGTTGGAAAATGAAGAAATTTAGTACAAATATCGGTTTTGGTGTAAACCAGATATGTTAGAATATAACAACGAAAATTAAATTTTTTTATCAAAATGAAAACCGGAAGGAATACCGGTAGGAAAACCGGAAGAAAAACCGGAAGGAAAGCCGGTTTTACAACAGAAATTCAAAGGAAAATGAAAACCGGATTTCAGATCAGAAAGCTAAAATTTCAATTTCAAGCCATTTGGTTTTGAATTGGGATTTGAAACTTCTTGAGGATGATTATAGGAAGGTAATGAGTGGAATAAAACTAAAAAGGAAGAAACTTTAACATGTTAAGAGGGTAAAGATTGGATTTTCGGTAAAGTGGAAAAAACACAATTTAGCCCAAAAATGAACAAAATCAAGCCATGGATCTAACACAAGTTGTGATTTTGCTCTGATACCAAATGTAAACTATGGCTAAATCGTGATTTGTGATTATGTGTGTGTGAGAGAGAGTTAGAGAGAGAAAGGGAGAAAAGGAAATGAATTATCAAAGGGTTTATTACAAATGGGAGGTGAGGGGGTTTATATAGGCTTGACATTTGCATTAAACCCCCTCCCTAATTACAAACTAGTCCTTGTCTAATTACATTAACAACCTTACACATAAACAAGATTAGACACAAGGACAATTCTATTTACATTGTTACAAACTTGCACTAACTATAATTTAAAGCTAAGTAATTCGTTGGCAGTAAAAATAATGAGAAAATTGCTCTAAAGTTTTAAGTCTCTTTCTTAGTGTACTACAGTACTAGATTTTGACCTATATCATGGGTTGTATTCACATCGATCCTTAAAAAATGGTGGAAACCAAGGGACTAATCTAAGCCCTTGGATCAAACAATCATCAAAATCCAATCAAACATGATTGGTTACTCCGGTGAATTACTCCGGCGACATTGTCCAATCATATTTGATTGGTCAAGCCAATCAAGCTTGATTGGTTACTCCGGCGAATTACTCCGGTGAATTACTCCGGCGACATTTTCTAATCATATTTGATTGGTCAAGCCAAATCAAGCTTGATTGGTAATCACTAAGACACTAACGCCGTCGAATCTTCTTCGGCGACTTCTCCGGCTAATCAATTTCGTTTTCGGGTGGATACGGAACGGGCCAGAGGCCCTTATCCGTTCTAAACTGACCGTCAAGGGACGCATATGGGAATGGTATAGATTTGATGGGCGGCGATCCAAGAGATGGTGGTTGTTACCGTTGCCGGCGCCAGCGCCGTGGCTAGGAGAGAGAGAGAAAGATAGATCGAGCGATTGTGTGTGTTTCTATGAGTTTCAGGGGTGATCGGAGATGATGGTGGTGGCGGCGGTTGTATCGCCGGAGAAGAAGGAGGAGGAGGTGGTGACGGCAGTTGTATCGCCGGCCGGAAAACAGGAGGGAGAGAGCGAGAGTGGAGATGGTGGTGGTGATCGCCATCGCCGGTCAGAGATAAAGGTGGAGATGGCGGTGGTTCAAGATCCCGTCGCCGGAGAGCCGTTGCCGGAAAAGCGGGGGAGAGAGAGAGTCAGATTTTGTGTGTGTGTGTGTGTGTGTGGGGGGGGAAGGGGAGGGGAGGGATATAAAGGGTGGGGATTTATTTTTGAGGGGATAATCCAATGGCCAAGATTTGTCCCCTAGTTTCCAAGGAAAATTCAAGCCTCAAATGAACAAAACTCATATCATATACACATAAAGTTTATGATATATCTTGTAAATTCAAATTAAAAAATAATACGAGTATTAAAAAACAAATTGATAAAATTAAATATAAATAATTTAAGTAAAAAACAAAATACATGTATTTTATTTCATCACTCTATTATTTTATTGTAAACCATATTTATTGTAGTATTTTTTTTATATGCTATCTTTGTTACAATTATTTTAAATAAATGTTAGGTTTAAGATTATGATTAGTTTGAAAAATAAAATATTAAAAAACATATATCTGATATTCTATTTGAAATATATTAATATTATGATTTATTATATTAAAATTATTGGTTAAAAAGTTTAAATTGTGATGAAAAAAATAGTAAAATTAAAATCAAAATTGAAAGCAAAAAGTCAATTTAAGAAATAAAAGATATGATTGATTGATAAGTTATTATAGCAACTATTTATTAGTATATAAAAGATTTTTCAAGTTTTGTATGTTTTACTTTGTAAAAACTAGTAGACACTTATTGTAATAATCACCATATATATATATATATATATATGTATATATATATATATATAGGGGTGGGTTAATTTAGGGACATCTTAAATTAGGGACCATTAGGGACATGTAACTTACACATGTGTAAGTCGTGGTGGTGGCGGTGGTCGCCGTCGCCGGAGGATCATGGTGGTGGTCGGAGATGATGGTGGTGGTGGTGGTGGTGGTGGTGGTGGTCGGAGATGGTGAAAAATGAATGATTGAGAAGTGTGCCTAGTGTTTCTAATTTAAAAGTGTCCCTAAATTAACTTTTCTATATATATATATATATATATATATAGGGGTTGGGTATTGTAAAACAAGTATTAAAGTAAAACAAATAGGACAAGATCTTGACCCTTAGATCATGGTTAAATTGATACACGAAGATTCACGAAGCAATTGATGCACGATGATTTTCATGATGCACGGTGATTTTCAGTGAAGAGAAACCTATTGTTTTATTTGTTTACTTTAATACTTGTTTTATTTTACCTATAACATATATATATATATATATATATATAAAAGATATAATATTATTATTATAATATTATATGTATATATAGTCGTTCATTTTTATCATTTAGTAGGATGTGTTTAGCTTTAGCTTATTTTCGTAACGGAAAAAAATACAGTAAAAATTAGTGAATTAAAAGAAATAAATGAGAAATGTGAAAATAGCGTTATGAATATTGCAAATATGTGATAATAGGAAAAGTCTCTTATAATAAAGGGATTATTACCTGGGAGTGTAACTAACTATCCCAAAATGTTTGTGTTATGCAACTAACTCGAAATAAATGATATTTCTCATACCAAAAAGAAAGTAAACTATTAACATTAGCAACTAACCAAAATGTCTCAAGAGGAGACTATGAACAAATCTAGCTTTATTGTTTTTATTTGAACATTGCCCAGCGCATGTTTATACATTTCAATTTAAAATGAACACTAAAACAAAATTTTCATTTATTCACACTTACTTTAAAGAAGTGTGAAGAAATTTCTTAATTTATTCACACTTAAAAATATTTAAAAAATATACACATGTAAAAGTGTGAAAAAATATAACTTTTTCACACTTATATATGTGGAAAGAAAAAATTTACACCTAAAAGTGTGAACAAATGTCAAACATATTCACACTTAAAAGTGTGAAAGTCAAATTGTAATACCTAATTTCTCCACACCTTTCTTGTGTGAAGAAATTTGATGTTATAAATTATTCCTTACACTTTCAAGTGTGAACAATTGATATAGTTTTACACACTTGGAAGTGTGAACTTTTTTCCCCACATATATAAGTTTTAAAAAGTTATGATTTTTCAAAAAATTTCACACTTTTAAATATGAATACTTTTTAAATATTTTTAAGTGTGAAAAAATTAAGAAATTTTTTCACACTTTTTATAAGTAAGTGTGAATAAATGACATTGTTTTTGTAGTGGAATTACTACAGTTGGAGTAGAAGAATTGGTTAAGAGAAGTTATAGTTCCCTACAATGATACAAACTTCTCCTAATGACTCTTGGATAAAAACTCATTACTCACATTTTATCGACTTTTAATGGAAAAATGAATTGGAATCATTAAAAAACAAATAAAATTGGTTTTCCAAGTCTTAAATTTTATGATTGCTGGAAATTGTCCAATATATCACGTTTAAATTTTGTCTTTTACTTTATGATCTTATGATTACAAGATAATCAACATAAAATAAGTTAGATGTCTTCATTGTTACTTTCAGTAACTCAGACTTATAATTAAATAGCTATACTAATGTCCGCACCACTGCAATGGTGCTAGCGACGATGTTTGCGGCGGCAGGCGTTAGCAGCGACTAGCGGCGAATAGTCTGCGATCTTTACGCAATGGTAATTGATTTAAAATCGGTAGTTTAGTTCTTTTATGAATTAATGGATAGATGTTGTAAATTATATCATTAAATGCATATAAGTTAAGTGGTTGCTGTTTTGAATGGCGTGGGACATTTTAACTACATAAACCATGTAATTTGAAAAAAAAGAAGAAGAGAGGAATTGAATCTTTATAGACAATAACTAATCTTAATTTATAGGGATTATGACCTGGGAATGTAACTAACTATGCCAAAATGTTTATGTTATGTAACTAACTACAAAAACGTTTATGTAATGTAACAAACTACATGTTTTCGTCTATAGTATGTAAATTACCCGTTACCATTGGAAAGTAACCGGTTGTGCTTATGGAGATAACAGATTCCGACGACACCAGCAGGCGACACCAGCAGATTCCGGCGACGCCAGCAAAACGAATATCTATATCTATATCTATCCCTTTTTGTCTATATCTATTTTACTCTATATAATCTATATGCAACAAGACGTGAAATACACAAGACGTGAAATACACCCACTTGACAGCAACAGCAACAATGGCACGACAACAACAGTAATAGCAATGGTGACTGAACAACAACATATTTCTTGTAATTTCAGAGTTGTTTACTTGCTGACCAAGGTAGATTACCAAAAACTTGAAATGTAAATGAAGATAAATCTCCTTCTACTTCTTCTTTTGGTAGATTCTTGCTTTTGGCCAACATCATTGGTTCCAATTTCATAAATAAATCAGTGGTACAAAGTTGCACACCAAGTGTTCGACAAAATGCCTCAATGAAAACCAGTTTGTTTTCAAGGCTGAATTCAAGTACTTTCAAAAGGATTTCAATAATTTTGTATGCAGGCGTACTCATCGTATCCATCAGCCCATCAATCCTTTGAAATCAATTTGTCTTGATTCGTTACCTGAAGGTCTCGTCGGCGAGAGTGAAGGTAGCTCCGGCCAACATACATATATATATATGATCTAAAAATCAATATATATATACTGATTATATAATAAAAGGGGTACGGGGGTACATATATCTAATCTTGGATTTTATCATTTTATTAAGAGTTAAATGATTTTATCATTGATTTATTTTTAACTTTGATTTTGGTTTTAAAGATACAGATGTATATATGTTTTGCGTTATAATTAGATAAAAATAAGAGAATTGGATCTGGTTGAATAGTGAGTCAACAACGCCGGAATCTGCTGCTTTTTTTGAATATTATTCACGTGGTGACCGGCTAAGTGTTCAACCGGTAATCCTATACATACTATAGACGAAAACAGGTAGTTTGTTACATTACATAAACGTTTTTGTAGTTAGTTACATAACATAAACATTTTGGCATAGTTAGTTACATTCACAGGTCATAATCCCTAATTTACAATTACTCATCTATTGACATAATAACCCCTCGATCACCCTGTCAAACCCTTCTTGTGTATGAATCAAAACATATCGAATGTTGTTAATTTGTAAATGTTCCTCTACACTAGCTTATCTTCTTATGCCAAATATCCATTTTTATGGGCAATGGTAGTAACTCGGTCAAGTCTGACTAAAGCACTCCAACCAACACAACAAAAGAAGCAACAGGCATACAAACTCACTCACTCTCCTGAGGCAGCAGAGGAAGGCAAGATTGATTAGGAGGTGGGGCAACTAGCTAGCCTTAGTAGTAAGGACGGAAATCATACAACCTAGCTCCCGATCGAGTTGATACATTTTGAATGCGGCTAGCTCAGCTAGTATACTTACTTGCTCGTTATAAGGGGAGGCTAAAGCTGGGTAGCGAAACTACTAACGGAGTTGGAGCTTAAAAGCTCCAACAAACACAATTTTAACTCAAATTATACGCATACATGATACATGTATATTTTTTCAAATAAATCATTATATCACACACTTGCTATGCATCAGAAATATGGTTTTTATCAAACAAATTTTGAGTGAAAGTCATACTAATAATTATATAAGAGATTATCAAAAAACTGTAATCGTCTATTCTTGTCAAAAGCAAGTGAAAAAAACTTTATCTTGTGATCTATGTACAGAATGGTGAGTCACCTGTATTATATGTCGTGTATAGTACGATGTGGGTACCAAAACGGTACATAGGATCAAACCCATTTACTTTCTTTTATTTTTAAAAGAAGTAACTATACATAGTACGATTGTACGATAATATATACGAGTACTAAGAGGATTCACAACCCCCTCGTTCTAGCGCGTCCCCATGCTCGTTCCTTGTTGATGGATGAGTGCACACCGTTAGGTGTGACTCGTCCGTCCTCCGAATTCAGTTCGTCCGTCCCTCCAGCGAAGCTCATTCCTGTTTTTCTTTTTTTTAAAAAAAATACCAACGGCTAATTGAAAGTTTTCAAAAAAATTACACCTTTAGTCCCTCTAACGGCCAGATTTCATTATTTTAGAAATTTTACACTTTTGGTCCCTATTTATCATA
Organism: Erigeron breviscapus; assembly: GCA_034093135.1. Classification (NCBI taxonomy): domain Eukaryota; kingdom Viridiplantae; phylum Streptophyta; class Magnoliopsida; order Asterales; family Asteraceae; genus Erigeron; species Erigeron breviscapus. Next base: position 68,593,917 of record CM067167.1, read on the forward strand.
TATATATATACAAACCATTTACCTTCTTATTTTCTACATAAAAAACACACTCTTCTTAAGCAAATAACACACATTCACAACACACAATTTCAAAAGAACCATGGCAAACAGCATACCAAAATGTGATTAAGAGCATAACTTCCAACAAAGCGGCTTACACAGCCGAAATTGGACGACTTGAAGCTGCAGACCGGGTTCGTAACGCCGTCGAAGATGAGTATATTATTTATCTTTGACAGAAGATCGACTGGGTGAATCAAACTATTTTCCAGCTTACCGCTGCCACTACCACTTTAATCGCCACTCTAAACCACGAGTTATTCTGGCAAGGCGCTGTCGGTGGTGGTCGTCCTGATGATTACAGACTGACCCTGGGGAGGAGTACGCATATCCGCAACCCGACGACGCTGTCGGGTCTCCTGAACCCTATCGGTACATTCATCGCAATGACGGCGACAGTACTGTGGACTCGGACTATTCCGAGTGTTAGTATTATGTATGCTTTAATATTATGTAATGTGTTAGTATTAAGTATGCTTTAATATTATGTAATGTGTTAGTATTATGTATGCTTTAGTATTATGTATGTTTGTTAGTTTTTATTAATGTTTTATTATGTACGTTTTTATTAAAATAAAATGAAAACTAATAATGTAGTATGTGTTCTTTAATAGTGAAATATATGGATTTTGTTATAATTTTGGAGGGTTAAAAGTGAAAACTTTAGATAAAAGTGTAGAATTAAATAGATGGTGGGTCCTAGACTAGTCTTGGCATTGTGGGTGTTTTGGGGAATTAGTCCTTGGTTAGTCCTTGGGCTAATGTGGAGCTGATGTGGTGCTGACTGTAACACCCCAACAAGGCGGAATAATGAGATATCACAAGAAAAGCATAGCACGACATGGAAATTAAGTAGAGCCAGACTAAATGCATAAAAGGATTGGACAATCCATACAAATCATTCAATTACAAGTACCGGATCAAGAAATAATGCATAAGGAGCAGGCCCATCAAACGTTAAAAAAATTATATTTCAAAAGATGGTAAATGTTCCTAAGCATAACCCATAAACGGGAACTATGAATCACGGATCCAATAAGTAGTCGAAGTCCATCCTAGTATGCAAACAATCAAGCAATCATCCAACACGTCTCTGGTTTACCTATTCACCTGAAAAGTGTACTAAAATGTGTCAACATAAAGTTGGTGAGTTCGTAGGTTTAGGTAATAAAAATCAAGTGTCGGGATATCAACCGTTATCGATAAGTGAGGATTAGAATACCTAATCACGCCAAAGGAACCCTAAAAGGATCCATGTCAATACAAGACAATACAATAAATGTCACGTCACAATATTCGTCAATATATATATACACGTCATAATATGGGCTCAAAAACCCTTATCCCGAGTATGATCATGTCGGGTGTGAATTCGTCAATCCACCGTCACGTCAATACATAATAATATATAATATACGTCATACGTCACAAGTATAACATCATAATAAAGTGGCCATGATCATACCGGGTGTGGACTCGTCAATCCATCGTCACGTCAATACATAATAATAATATATACGTCATTCGTCACATTTAAACGTCTCATAACACGTATCAAAATCAATCAATTAGATATCTAACGTCTCATTTCATATCACAACAAATTGTATCAACCGACAAACGTTTAAACGACAAGTACACTTTCCACTCCAAATAAGGTAAATGTAGGGGCTACGAAACTCACCTTAATTTGCTTTGTATCGTCAAGTTGTAATTAAATTATAAATATCCGACAAGCTACGAATGTCTTGAATTCTTCAACAATCACGACCTATCATTATATAGACATATATACGACATGTGTATTAATATTGGCACGTATACTCATTTCCATTTTCCTATGTATATTTATTCACATATTCCCTTACAACAATAATATTCATTATTATTTATTATATATATATATATATATATATTTGCTTATATATCGGTTCACTTTCTTATGTCTTTAACGAAACTTGGGCTTTGAAATCTTGACCTTAAACACCTCCCCAAACTTAAACATGATACCAGGAAGTATAAGAAGGGCCCCATAATGGCTGGACTCGACACAAGAAGTGGGAAATGAAGATAACGAAAATCTGGAAAAAGGAAGAATACACACCACCGTAAGGTACGATGGTGGTGGCGTAGTTTACGGTGGATCAAATACAACTGGCGTAATGGACGGCACAATGGGGCGTAGGGTACGGTGGATAGAAAGTGGTGGAGCGTAAGGGACGATGGAAATGGCGTAAAGTACGGTGGTCTATAACTAGGCATTTTAGCATCTGATGCTCCAAAAACTAGCGTATACAGAAGATTTCGAGCGTAAGGTCCAAACCAAGGATCCAAGGCACCGTAAGCTACGGCCCTTGGACCGTACCAGACGCCAAAGAGGAAGCAGCCGGCATATCTTACGTTAAAACTGGCGTATCAGACCCCTCATATGAAACAAGCAAAATTCTGGGAATTTGGATGAAGAACAAGGGTTGACTTCTAAAGTCAAACCCGACCCACACTCACTTGAACCCTAATTTCGCATGCCAAACGATTTGAAAAGATTCGGAATATGTTTTGGGTACTTATAATCGAGATGGAATCCAACAAACACGAATCCAAATCCAAATCGAACCCTAATTCATCAATTTTGCAAAATATTTAGTTTTGACCTAATTTAAAGTCATAAACCCTAATTTCGGGTTAAATCATGTTTCAGCTCGAATTTGGACCAAAAGTCGTTTATATCAGTTTAATAACATGAATTTAAACATAACCCACCCCACGGATTTGACCCATTTCATCAAATAAGTAAATAACCCGATTTTTGACCCATTTATTCATTTAAAACCCTAATTTTGACCCATAATCAATTTGACTTGGAACAATGACTCAATACTGATTATATATGATTAAAACTTGATTGTAAACATAAAATGATAGTTTTAGAGTGAATTTGACTTACCAAAACTCCACCGAAGCTAAAAATCCGAAATTAAGCTATAACTCAAGTTTCCTTGCACTTTGACTTTCCAAATTTAGGTATGATGATTAGATGAGGATAATGATGATGAATTTAATACCAATCCAACTTGAACAACATTTAATTGGTGCAAGAGTTTAGTGAGAGAGAGAAAGAAGAGTCTTGCAATGAATGTGAGAGAGATAAGTGGATAGAATTGAATGGATGGGTGGATGGAGTGGAAGACTTGGATTGGGTGGATAGGGTTGGGTCAAATGTGGTGATTCATGGGTCATGGGTCGGCCCATGGATCACCCGATAACGTTTCCAATAAATTAAACGTCAACTTACGTCACAACATCGATTAACTAACCCATATACTTTCCGTCTAGCATATTACACGTTACCAAGTCGTCAAAAAGGCATTAAATGAAATCAACTAACTTTATTAAGTAGTCATTTAGCTCATTCAAGTCAACTGGTCAATTTAGATAAAAATTTCACTAAATCGCGAAATCAAATTACATTTAATCACGTTTAGTCGCGTTAAATATAAGTAAAAAATCATGAATGTTACACTGACAGGGACTAGCCCTTGGAGGATGAGTCCTGGGCACTGTGAATGCTCTAAACAATGATTATCGTAACAATGTAATAAACTAAACTAGTGAGGTTCTCGCCCCGCAATGCGGAGCCTCAATAATCATGTTGATACACTTTCGTTGTGTCAGTATATTTGTGTTAAATATACAATCGCCTAATAAAACCATTGTCCTATATATGTATGTTCAAAATTTTGTTATATCAAATATATATTTATCTAAGGCTAATAGCACATTAGTCTTCGCCTGCGCGTTGCTTGGTTTCAGTTATTGAGATTACGTTTTGTTGGTGATTTTGTGGCGATATATATGTGTGCTAAAAACTTTGACATATGAAATAGATATATATATTTAAGAGCAATACAACAACTACGTCAAAGTTTGCAATATAGAAAACATAGATGTAATGAAATCCGAATAGTGACACAGGGTGTGAGGTGGACCAATAAAACAGTGCCACATGGTTGATGACACAATTCATAATGCTCATCTTTATCCTTCCAAAACTATTGTTGTTTTAGATTTAACAAATCATTTATAACTAACACAATACCCGTTGTTCGGGTTACTTAGTAATCTATTTTTTTGTATAACTTACACCTCTCAATCTATACTTCTATTAACAGATAGAAAAAAAACATACTAACACAAATATCTAAATATCATTACCTAGTTAAAAGTTTATAATTACTCCATATTTTAGCTTAAACATTGCACAAAATAAAATATCGACAGAGAAAAAAAACCTTACTCACATTTACAAAATCTCGCATGCAAATGGTGACCATGAGACTTATATGCCGAGAATCAAACATCAAAGTCATATGCCATTAATTGTATTTTTATAACAACAAAGCTATTTTTTATTTTTAAACTAATTCAAATAATTCTAAACTACTACTTATTAAGAGTGAACCTAGGAACCAAAACGTAAAACCCATATTAACCGGCCACAATTGGATCTCAAAAACTAAACTATATTCTTTTTATGCTATCTTTAACATCACTTTATGTATATGTAATACCAAGTTATATAGCAACTGTCCAAAGAAACCAACTAAACAAAAATATGGAGTATACTATAAACAATATTTCTTTTTTTTTGTTTTCAATCTCTACGATCACATATACACTAACAAAGTCAATTCAACAAACATGAACAAAATATCATCAAAAGACTCAATTTTTGGAAGAGATGAAAATCATTTGGATTTTTTAGAGATGATAAAGGTGAGGAAAGTCGAGCTTGGTGCAGATTATTATGCCAAAGAAACAGTTGATATATAACCACGCAACAACAAAGGAAGAAACAGTTTATAGACAGCGGCAATGGTCATGCGACTGTATTGAGCGAGGGTTCATACGCGGCTTTTCTAGACGTGGCTTTTGGTGTTGGACGGAGAACCTGCAGGGGTAGCAGCGGTGTAGCCGGCTCACCCTATATGCAGCTGAACCCGCTTTCATATCAACATCGTCAAAAACATTTAAAGATCAACGCAACTGTTGACTACAACCCAAGTCCCAAACTCACCCTACTCACGGTTGAGTGGTTAAATGGTTTTGAGGTTTCACAAATCAACCCAAAAGGGTTGAATTCTTGAATGATTTACCCAAATCGACTCGTTTGTAGGACTTCGGGTCTAGATTGCCGGGTAGAATAGTAAAAATCTCAAGAGCAAATAAATATATTTTAAAGGTAGGGAAAGGAGACTCCAAATAAATATTAGGGGATGCCTGAAAACAGGGAAGTTAGTTGTTTATCTTTTTTTTTTTAATCCACGTTCATATGGGTAACTACCCATCACCCATACACCCGGTTTAAAATGTCTAAATAGTAGGGATTTTAGTTATTTTTCTTTATCTTGGATAAGTACTTGTTTATCTTGGTCATTTAATTATCCACATTTAATTATCCACGTTTATGAATATGAGTAACAACCCATCCATATTAAAAGGATGAATTTGTAAGGCTAGGATTAGAAATCTTTTTGATCGGATGGACATAGATAAACAAAAACTTAAAGCACCGGCAACAATATATATATAAAATTATACATTCATAAAAGGGAATTTAATACTTTAAAAGTTGTACACTATGTTTTAAAACATGTCTTTTATTATTCACATGGATTTGTTTTAATAAAGGGTATAATAAAGGAAAAGGCTAAACTTGTCACAAATACCTTTTCCGGGGTCCCAACAAAAAAAAGTTTTAATGTGGGGTAAAAACCCGGCTAAAAAACGTATTAAGGGGTTTTTTGTAAGTTGCAGGTAACAATTTAATTTTCAAATACCCCACATTAAAACTTTTTTTTGTTGGGACCCCGGAAAAGGTATTACTTTTTTTTGTTGGGACCCCGGAAAAGGTATTACTTTTTTTTGTTGGGACCCCGGAAAAGGTATTTGTGACAAGTTGGATGACTTTCCAAGTAATTAGCCCTTATAGGGCACGTGAATTTATGAGGACGTGGCAGGTGATTTGGCAGATAACCGGGTAAAAAGCAATGTTATCCGGTAAAACCCCTTAATACGTTTTTAGCCGGGTTTTTACCCCACATTAAAACTTTTTTTTGTTGGGACCCCGGAAAAGGTATTTGTGACAAGTTGGATGACTTTCCAAGTAATTAGCCCTAAAGGAAAAGGGATAAACTCGTGTTTCACGGAAGCTCTTTTCGAAAAGGGACCAGGTTGAAAACAATTGTACACGTACTTTCTAAAAGTTTTTTAATCATGGAACCTTTCATTAAGATAGTGGATGAATTTGTTAGAATCTTTTGGTTTTCCATAGAGCTAAAAGTTTTCTTGTGTCAATTTCTCAAACACTCATGCTATTTCGTCTTTTTAACAAAATAAAACGAAGTTAACAAACTTTGTGTTTGAGTTTAACAGGTTTCATGTCGTATTCGTGTAACACGATAACTATTTGCGTCTAGGTTTAACCTAGTACAAAAAATAAGTCAAATATCCACACATTTTTTATGAGTGACGGATCCACAAATTTTGTATGGTTTAAATGGTTCTCCTAATTCATAGCGAAGATCAGCAACTAAAGAAAATCAAATATCTACGTTCCCTTGAACCAAATAATGTGTGTGTTAATCTCTAAATATATATAAAAAAGAAACCTTAATTCATAATTGGAGAAGTATGAACCCTTAGATGAAGTTCAACTTTTAATTAAAGCCATTAGATCAAATGATGATGTCATATACCTTATTTAACTTTTTTAGATTTAATTTTATTTTAATAAATTTAAATTATTATTATTTCCTTATTTAAGTTTGTAGACATTAATAATTAATATTTTTAATGATATAATTATGGAAACTAATATTTTTATATTTTACATCATTTTTTATCTTTAAAATTAATTTTTAATTTTTTTACAATAAAATTTCTTTTTTAATGTAATACGTTTTTGTCAAATTATATTTTTGTATAGGATTTTTATCATATAACGAATTAAATTTGGTTATAAGAATTTTTGTATAGGATTTTTGTCATATAACGTTTTCATTAAATCTATGTTTTGAAAACCGGATCGGATGTCAAACCGGCCTTCTTAATAAAGAACTAAAAAACAAATATGGAGTATATAGTAAGCTATCACAATTATATATCAGAAAAATAATTGTATAAAATGTGCAATGATATTATGCATAATTTTAAGTTAGATTAACACAACATGCGATATATAGATTAATAATTAAATTGCTTAGTAATTTTAGTGTATAACTAAATTATTTGATCAAAATGTTAAAGCACAAGTACAACGACAATGCTGACATATCCGGATGAATGAAAGACATCCAAAGAAACGAAAACCTTATTTAGCGAGACCTCTAATAGATGATGTATCCATTTTTCAACTGTCTGGTCTCTGTTAACCGGAATCTGAACGACCACTAATGTAACTTCATATTTTTTAGTGGTTTAATTCTTACCTGGTTAAATATTTGTCATCTTATGATATTATAAAAATTTTACATGTCATTGATTATATATGTTTCCCACGTATTACGCTGGTAATAATCTAGTTAATCTATATGCAACCAAATTTCAAGTCTCTAAACATAATTTGCAAGATGTGTTATGCCAAAGAACACCATGTGAACATGCGTGGCAACCAAAAGTGGACCGTCTTTCGGTTTTAGAAAGAATTCTAACACCCGTGGCGAAATCGAAGGAAGCAAGCCTAAGCTTCTTATTCTGAACGAGTCATATGCCCGCGTAATGCGGCGGTGATGATGATTATGGCGCGGGGTGGTGGGGGCGGCAATGGTGGTGAATGTAAATTAATTTATGTTAAAGAAGGTAGTGTAGTTAATTTAAAGAAATTTATGTTATAAATTATTTCATTAAGAGAATTATAGGTATATTAGATAGAGATGTTTGAATTAATGAATAAAAGAGAGTAGTATTTTAGATAGTTTAATTCCTTAATTGGGATTTTAAAAAGTGGGTTACTCTTCTATAAGGTATCTACCAATAAACTAAAACAGGATTGTGATGTTTTTTTGAAACGACACGTGGCGTAATCCTTGATCGACACGTGTCTTTTTAATTTATCTATTTTATTAAATTAGCTTTTTTTTAATTGTATATAGATTCAATTTCCTTATTAGATTTAGAATTAAACTCTAACTCTTAGCTTATAGATTAAAAACACAGTATAACCTTATTTAATTGATCGTTTTCTCATTAATAAAGTTGTCTCTTTTTCTTTCTCAATTCTTCAACTTCTATTACTTATAATAAGTTAATAACATGAAGATTTCAAAAAATTGAGTTTACGATCCGAAATCACAAGGCTATTTGTCGTCATCCTCTATGCTTACAATTTCCGATTTTGATGTGATTTTAAAATTTTAAGGTAAATCCAAAATTTTAACTAAACATATATTATATTTATCATTACTGTTTATTATAACTTAGCTTCGATCATCGGCTTACTTTAACCACAATTTATTTCATACTCACAAATCATGTATGAGACATATATATTCGAATTTCTTTATGATACAATCTATATAGCTACCGTAGGACTAGTTATAGGTATATATAAACAAATTGGTTTTAACCATCACACTTTTTTAGTCTTGTGATAAATTCTCCAATTTGATGATTGCTATAAATAGTTTTGTTATGTTTAAATTTTGTTTTGGCTCAACATTGAATAAGTAGTTACGTTTATTTGTGACTTTGATCATCTATTGACATAATAATCCCTCACTCTATCACACCCATCTTCCGTATGAATCAAAACATATCGCGAATGTTAATTTGTATAGGTTCCTCTACACTTATTTTCTTATGTTAAAAAGGATTAAATCGTGTTTCACGAAAGCTCCTTTTGGGAAGGACGAGGCTGAAAACATGCAATTGTGCACTTATTAAACCTTTTTTAATTGATTGTGCACCAAACTGCGTCGGATGCTTTGTAAATAAAGAAGGTGATTTAAAGATGGGTTAGAAAGGGTTTTAGGTTTTATTGGCGATTCCCCGAAGGTAGGGCAATGCCTCTTTACGCCAACTATGTGTGAGTTAGGGTTTTCGGCCGATTGAATGATCGTGCCTAATGTGGAGAAATCCTTCTCCTTTTATAGGGGAAGGTTTTATAGGGGAAGGTTTCTGAAGGAGAAGGTTAGGGTTTTACCCTTCTTTCTTGGATTCGATATACACTTGCCATGTATATCTTGATTTAGTTGCTATCTATATCCCTTAGTTAATGGGATATGATTTGTTATTGTTTAGTAAGAGATTTGTATTGATCTCTAACCATTAACTCAAAACACTTCTGGGCTTAAACCCTTCGTGAGAGTGCTTCGTGTTATAGGGGCTTTGTATAATGGATCAGAGGGGTACATTATCGTCAAGCCCCCCAGTCTAATATTATTGGCTGCTAGGGCTATGATTTTAG
>CM067167.1:68604439-68651939 GCA_034093135.1 Erigeron breviscapus
AGTTATTCTTTTATTGTCATTTTTAACCATCTTCAACATTCTCCTAGTTTCTACAGAATGGTTCCTGACCAACTCTTTCACCTCTTGGGGAGTCCCAAATGTCTGTCCTAGTTGAAATGTCTCATTATCATTCTCCCTTTGTTTCTTTCTTAAACTTCTTAAGAAATTAGCTCTTGCAGATTCTATGTCACTACCTTGTTCATCACCACTTGAAAATTCCTCAGTATTTATCACACCAAGATCATTCTCATCATCATCTGCATTAGGCTAATCCTGATTAGGAATCACATTAACCTCAGGGGGAGGACCCATATACTCCACATCTGGATCAATATTCATATGATAGTGCCTCATGTCAACTTCATAATCATCTATCTCATTATCTGGATCAGCCATGAAATCATTGTCTTCACTGTCATCATCCCCACTACCCTCACTCTCTTCATCCCCACTACCCTCACTCTCTTCATCCCCACTACCCTCATTGTCATCATGCTCAACACTCTTACCCTTGTCAACTGACTGCTTTCCACCCTGTTCTACTTTCACATTATCCTTGTCAACTGTCTCATTCTCCACTATATGCACATCATCAAATGTAATACAATTATCTAAATCCAGATTATCATATGGCATATCATTCTCAACAGTCTTACCCTTCCCCTTGTCAGTTGGCACTTTCACTTGTTCACTATTATCAGTTCTTTGCCATTCTAACATTAACTTAGCTGAACTACCCCTAATAGCATTAGACTTAACAACCATTTCCTCATTTATGTCAGTGTCAGTTATATCCACAATGGTTACACTACCCTTCCCCCTTCTAGGTGAGTCATAAGGATTGTTCAAGTTTGTAAACCCATGTTCAATGTAAACTGAAACCTCAAACAATCTGTTCATTGCAACTAATTTTCATCTGTGCTTAATTCATGTAAATCAGAATCTAAGTTGCCTTCTGGAGTTAAATAATGGTAATACATTATCTGTCCTATTTTGTAACCTAGTTCAAGCAGCATTGCATCTAACTCCAATACAGAAAACAAATCAATATTCACAAAGTCCACATATGAGATCTTACCATTCACGTATCTTCTATCTGGCCACTCAGTAAATGCTCCACCATGATGGATTTTCAAAGCAAACAACCCCCCTTTGATGCTTCTGCAGATTAAATTAAAAAAAATAAAATAAAAATTCATTATAATCCACATCTTTAGGGTTTTTGTCATATTAATGAATGGATACAAAAAATTATAACTTTTAATAAATAAAAAAATAAAATAAAAAACATACCATATTCCCCCATTGCATAATCCAGAGCTTTAGGGTTTTTGTCATCACGAAAATGCCACTCGCTAACCACCATTTTCTTCAATAATATATTTAGGGCATTTGAATCAGATCAAAATATATTTAGGGTATTTTGTTTATGGAGGGAAAAGGTTTTAGAAAGAGAAAGGTAGAGAGAGAGGAAAATGTCGATCTGAAGGACGATTGTTGAAGATGGAGTGGTAGGTCGGGGTATTTATTGGCTATTATTATGCCAAATTACGAAACTAACCATCACGTGCGGATCACGTGTCATGGTTTTAAACGGCCGTTTAAGGGAAGGACTAAAAGTGTTGACGGAGGAAACTATTTTGGACTAAAACTGTAATTTATGAAAGGTAGGGATGAAACCTGCAAGTTGGGTACCACGACAGGGACGATTTCTGTAATTAACTCTATATATATATATAATATATATATATATATATATAACATTTAAGGTTTGGCTTATGAATAGTAAGCCAAGCCTTGAATAGTAACCGGCTCGGCGGCTCGGCTCGGCTCAAGCCATGAACAGTACCGGCTTATTTTGTCTTTTTCTGTTTTTTTTTTTTGCTCTAATTTTTTCCCCCTTTTTATAAAAAAAAAAAATTATACTTTTTACCTCGGTGATTAGACAGCTAACTAAAAGTCTAAAACTTTTGCCGCCAGAGTTTAATCTTAGCTACTTTTTTTTCCGCATAACTTCGAGTTTTTTAACTTTATCCACCAAAGTTTCTTAACTTTTGGCACGAAAATTTGGTTTTCAACTTAATGTTTTTTAACTTTTATCACGAGAGTTTTGCTTTTTTTTTTTGCTCTAATTTTTTCCCCCTTTTCTACAAAAAACTTATTTATAAAAAAAAAAATTATACTTTTTGCCTCGGTGATTAGACAGCTAACTAAAAGTCTAAAACTTTTGCCGCCAGAGTTTAATCTTAGCTACTTTTTTTTCCGCATAACTTCGAGTTTTTTAACTTTATCCACCAAAGTTTCATAACTTTTGCTACGAAAATTTGGTTTTCAACTTAATGTTTTTTAACTTTTATCACGAGAGTTTTGTTTTTCTCCCGGGGCAACGCCGGGGTATAAATGGTTCTTTTTTTTCTCTAATTATTTTTCCCCTTTTCTACAAAAGGTATTTAAAAAAAGAAAAAAATTTTATACTTTTTGCCTCCGTAATTAGACAGCTAACTAAAAGTCTAAAACTTTTGCCGCCAGAGTTTCATCTTAGCTACTTTTTTTCGCATAACTTCGAGTTTTTTAACTTTATCCACCAAAGTTTCTTAACTTTTGGCACGAAAATTTGGTTTTCAGCTTAATGTTTTTTAACTTTTATCACGAGAGTTTTGTTTTTCTCCCGGGGCAACGCCCGGGTAGAAATGCTTGTTATATACAATTTATTAAACTTTATGCCCTTTAAAGAAATGCCAAATTATTTCTTATCTTAACTAAATCAGCTATCATTTTGTGTATCTATAAATATATATATAATAATATATATATATATATTATAATATATATATAATTGCTAAACAATATATATATATATAACATTTAAGGTTTGGCTTATGAATAGTAAGCCAAGCCTTGAATAGTAACCGGCTCGGCGGCTCGGCTCGGCTCATCGGCTCGAGCCATGAACAGTACCGGCTTATTTTGTCTTTTTCCTATTTTGTCTTTTTCTTTTTTTTCCTCTTTTTTTTGCTTTTTTTTTTTTGCTCTAATTTTTTCCCCCTTTTCTACAAAAAATATTTAAAAAAAAAAAAAATTATACTTTTTACCTCGGTGATTAGACAGCTAACTAAAAGTCTAAAACTTTTGCCGCCAGAGTTTAATCTTAGCTACTTTTTTTTCCGCATAACTTCGAGTTTTTTAACTTTATCCACCAAAGTTTCTTAACTTTTGGCACGAAAATTTGGTTTTCAACTTAATGTTTTTTAACTTTTATCACGAGAGTTTTGTTTTTCTCCCGGGGCAACGCCGGGGTATAAATGGTTCTTTTTTTTTCTCTAATTATTTTTCCCCTTTTCTACAAAAGCTATTTAAAAAAAGAAAAAAAATTATACTTTTTGCCTCCGTAATTAGACAGCTAACTAAAAGTCTAAAACTTTTGCCGCCAGAGTTTCATCTTAGCTACTTTTTTTCCGCATAACTTCGAGTTTTTTAACTTTATCCACCAAAGTTTCTTAACTTTTGGCACGAAAATTTGGTTTTCAGCTTAATGTTTTTTAACTTTTATCACGAGAGTTTTGTTTTTTTTTGCTCTAATTTTTTCCCCCTTTTCTACAAAAGCTATTTATTAAATGAAAAAAAAATTATACTTTTTACCTCGGTGATTAGACAGCTAACTAAAAGTCTAAAACTTTTGCCGCCAGAGTTTAATCTTAGCTACTTTTTTTTTTTTTTTTTTTTTTTTTTTTTGCTCTAATTTTTTCCCCCTTTTCTACAAAAAATATTTAAAAAAAAAAAATTATACTTTTTACCTCGGTGATTAGACAGCTAACTAAAAGTCTAAAACTTTTGCCGCCAGAGTTTCATCTTAGCTACTTTTTTTTCCGCATAACTTCGAGTTTTTTAACTTTATCCACCAAAGTTTCTTAACTTTTGGCACGAAAATTTGGTTTTCAGCTTAATGTTTTTAACTTTATCCACCAAAGTTTCTTAACTTTTGGCACGAAAATTTGGTTTTCAGCTTAATGTTTTTTAACTTTTATCACGAGAGTTTTGTTTTTCTCCCGGGGCAACGCCCGGGTAGAAATGGTTCTTTTTTTTTCTCTAATTTTTTTTTTCTTTTTTTTTTTTTTTTTGCTCTAATTTTTTCCCCCTTTTCTACAAAAAATATTTAAAAAAAAAAAATTATACTTTTTACCTCGGTGATTAGACAGCTAACTAAAAGTCTAAAACTTTTGCCGCCAGAGTTTAATCTTAGCTACTTTTTTTTCCGCATAACTTCGAGTTTTTTAACTTTATCCACCAAAGTTTCATAACTTTTGCTACGAAAATTTGGTTTTCAACTTAATGTTTTTTAACTTTTATCACGAGAGTTTTGTTTTTCTCCCGGGGCAACGCCGGGGTATAAATGGTTCTTTTTTTTTCTCTAATTATTTTTCCCCTTTTCTACAAAAGCTATTTAAAAAAAGAAAAAAAAATTATACTTTTTGCCTCCGTAATTAGACAGCTAACTAAAAGTCTAAAACTTTTGCCGCCAGAGTTTCATCTTAGCTACTTTTTTTTGCATAACTTCGAGTTTTTTAACTTTATCCACCAAAGTTTCTTAACTTTTGGCACGAAAATTTGGTTTTCAGCTTAATGTTTTTAACTTTATCCACCAAAGTTTCTTAACTTTTGGCACGAAAATTTGGTTTTCAGCTTAATGTTTTTAACTTTTATCACGAGAGTTTTGTTTTTCTCCCGGGGCAACGCCCGGGTATAAATGCTTGTTATATACAATTTATTAAACTTTATGCCCTTTAAAGAAATGCCAAATTATTTCTTATCTTAACTAAATCAGCTATCATTTTGTGTATCTATAAATATATATAACTAGGTTAGTCCCGTGCGTTGCATGTTTATGTCGTATTTTTTATGGATTCTTCGTAAATTATATATAGACGTTTGAATAGATTGAGGTCTAAGTTAAATAATTATAGATTATAAAATAGACGTTTGAATATATTGAAGTAAAAATGTCATCAAAGGGGAGGTATTAAACCTTATTACAAATTTTAAAGTAATAAAGATGAAAGGATTTAATCTTAGAGTATATAGAAATATAAATTGAATTACAAATTGGTCAAAACCTCTTTAAAGACAATATTTCTCGTGGTATTCGTAACGTTGTCCTCCTTGTACAAAATCAAAACCTTTAAACTTTGTTTACTTTTTAACTAATAGCCCTTGTCTAAAATCCCCAACAAAAACAACAACTTTCGCAGCAAATGGCTCATTCATGTTGTTTGGGTTAGATTAGTGGCGGATGCACTTAGACCTTAAGGGGGTCCATTGACCACCCTTACATATAAATTAATTTCACAAGAGCTTGTATAAAACTTGTAATGAACCTCCTTGAATAATGAAGAGGAAACTCCTTGTTTTTTCCTTTTGATAGCTTAAGCCCAAAGATTTCAATCTCAAATTTGTAGTATCCATTTATGAATAGAGTAAAGATATATTTGTTTGATTTTGTTCTGACATTAGTTTGTTTATACATATACTTTATAGTTTGTGGGTTCGGTTTTTATTAGTTATTACTTATTAGTTAATTACTAATTAATTAATATGATACTTTTTACATAGAACCCCCTTCCTTAAATTTAAGAACCTGATATGTCTAATTTACCCTCAATCTTAATACATCCTTATTTCCATTTTATAGACTGTGACTAAAATGCACTTAAAAAAAATTCAACCCCTGTCTCTCCCTCACGCAGAAACAAATAGAAAAAACTCTAATACACAATTCGTCCTCTCCTTCCCCCTTTCGCATCCCACCGCAAAAATTTATCACATCGCCAACCGCAATGAAATTACTTTTACTTTAACAATCACACCGTCACCGTCTCATAGCCGCTGCATTGCGCGGGTACCAATCTAGTAGAGATAGATACATATTTATCTATTTATAAATTAATCATTATTTCAAATTAAAATACAATAAAACAAACAAAGTGAAGGATGTTGAAAGTGAGAAAAATATTAAAAATTTAACGCGTGAGTTGTAACCAAATACGAATTGGTGTGTTGCAAAATTTAGAGAGGGTCCACGTTAGAAGAACTGGTCTTGTGGTGATATTATTCCACATGAAATCCATGTTCGACTCTTGCGCTAATAATTTTTTCCCCTTTAAAATTGAAAACGTTACTACTATGTACAGTGTGCCAATTCCTCTTAATTAAAACATAACTACTATATACATGTGGCAGATGAGGTGTCAACCTCTCAAAACTTACAACGTAAGAACGCCACGTAGGAAAAAAATGACGTGGCGATACCAAAGACATGCCACATAAGCACTTTGAGATAGAGAATTATATATATATATAAAATCATTCACACATGAAAATAAGTAATATTAAGTATAACTTGATTTATTCATATGTAAACGAATTTGTTCACTAAACCATTCACAGATATACATCAAGTTATAATTTAGAGGTACTTATGGTTTTTTCAATTTAAATGATTCTCACATGAATTTTTTTTTTATTTACTAAAGAAGAGTTGTTATCACCACTTATGAACCAACAATATATAGGTGTTTATATTTTCAAATTAGCATTTGCGGTCTATTAATTAATTAAATACATAATACTTATGATATATATTATTTATAATGTAAAATATACTTATGTAAGATGCACCACAAAGATATCATAAAGAATAAAAAAACACTTTATGTTTTATATAGAGAAAACATACCATATATCATAATTATAGCTTTAGTTTAATTAGATATAATGTCATTTTAAGTATAGTAATTAACTTACCCATAAGAAATTGGTCTAGAGGTAAGGGAAATACTTTGTGACCATAAGGTCCGAAGTTCGATCCCGGTTTGGCACAAAAACAATTCATTTACGTTAGCTGTTACCAATGAAGCTTATTCCTACATGTGAAGTTCTAAAGACGCGAGTTAGATCATTCGAAGTGCACAGATCATGGAGAATTAGGATGGAGGTATAATACCGGCATCATATGGTCATATGGGGTGAGTTCATGGGTATTCAATTGTGGTACCGGAGCTAAGGTTTCCCCATTACCGCTATTTTTCCAAGTACCATAACTAACTATTTGAACAAATATAAATAATATTAAAGTTTTTAGCAAACAAGTCGATGGGTATACATGGAAATAATCTTATCAAATATGTGATATGTATAGTACTTAGCAAACACATATATTTCCTATATTTCCTAGTGTGTTAGCTTTGAGAATACATACACGAAGTACATACTACGTTAAGTATCTAGAATTTTTAGTTAAAGGTAATATGTAAGTATTCAAATCACACACATGAGATGAGGTTAGCTGGTAAACTCACCATAGTACAAGTAATGTATCAGGAGGATACGGATTTGAGGGTAGCATTCAAGCGTCAAGGCAGCTGACAATCAATCTAAAGAATACGCGATAGGAATTCCGGTTAAGGTGTTTATTTATGTGTTCAAGTGTATATTCATTTTGTGCTATCTATGCTATCATATTATATGTATTCAATTATGTGGTAATGAGTAATTACCAGGATGAGTGTTTATTCAATGTATTTTAAGAGTTAACCCATGTCTTGCTCATCAACAACTTTATTGTTGTAGACATCTATTTTTCATGTTTTTCAGGTTAAGTACAGGTACTATAGCACAAGGATCATAGATAGGAATCCGATATCTGCAGGGTAGTTATCGATGTTGTGGATGTGGTGATCTATGAACTTTTGGTGTTCAACCCACATCAAGTCGGCATGCATCCCTGGTTATTTTCCGCTGTGGTTCAATCAAAATGGGGTGGGGATGCACGACAATTTTATTAAATCATTTATTCACTCTATGTAATACCCATGTGTGTGTGCGCTTATCATTACACCCTAAATTTCCGTTTTAGTTGGGATGTGACGCAACTATAAAAAAAAGTTTTTGACTAAAAGGTTGCAAGAATACTAACAAACTGACAGTAAACAAGTTAGACTAACTTAGATTAACAACTGATTAACAAGTATTAAAGCAGTAAAAAACAAGTACAAAATCTATGCAAGTCTAATCATATGTATCATTGATTAAACAATGAATACATGATCGATATTATAACTTGACTTACAAGCATGTAAATGTAAAATTACATTAGTTAAGTTTTAGACACACACAAAACTTAACACAATATTACAACAAATGTAAACTTGAAAGCACTATTTTTCTGGTGAACAAAACACACGCAATTGTGAGACAATGTGTTGCCTTTTATAGGGGAAGAGATAAGGCAACACCATTAGAATCTGGATGTTCACATGATGGTGGTTGTCGATCTCCTGTTGGTTTGAAGTATTTGCAACAGATGTATTTTGTCTTCTTTACCATATCGGGTATGAAAGAGAACATACTTCTTTTCATCCAATTGGATTATTTGCCGTACAACGATAGAAACAGTTGTAGCCACCACCATGTGACTCCTGTCCTCTTCTTGTTTGAATTCTTCCTGCCTTGACTTACAATTTGGATAATAATGAATAGTTATCAAAGAGTCACTAGACTCGCTGATGGTTCGCTGATGACCCACATCAGCGACCAAGTCTTCATCAGCGAATCCTTGACTCAACACAAACATTACTACATTCCTCCTTTCCAAAATAGATCTCAATCGCGAAATGCTAGATTAACAAACAAATTACAAACAAATGTTTACAAAGTCACTTATGTTGTAAGGTGGACCCATTAAATTGATCTCTTTTATTTCTTTTAATGTTTTTCACTCCATGTTTTATTGTTGACACATAAATTTGTAAATTTGTTTTTTAATTATTTGTCATAGCATTTCTTAAATTGAACTTATTTTCCCAAACTACATTTTAGTTAAAATGAAAATTTGAGAAATTATTTTTCCTCTAGCTAAAATTAAAATATGAGAAATTTTTTTTTTCTCTTTTCTTTTAACTCTGTTCTTCCTTAATTCTCTCATTTATCTCTTTGCTTTTGCTATTTTCACTTCGAATATATTACAACAATTTAATACGCCTAGAGAAAATTAATTTGCTTCCATGAAATGTTAAAGTTTACCCTTTAAGTAAGTTAACATTATGATATACCGAGTATTTTTTTGTTATAATTTCTTTTGAAAGGCCTTTGTTATCATAACTTTTCCATTAATTATACACTTATACAAATGGGTAATTTCCTTCTTCCATAAAGCAACAGTTTTTTCATAATACATGTGGAAAACTTTTACGCCAGTTTTAGAATTCAAACTGATATTGTATATCTTTCAGCTCGGTTGACCATGGATGGATTCAGAAATTTTTATACGGATGGGATAAAATTTAACATTTGTGGTGTTTGTAGGAATTTAGCCCAAAAATTTTGCAAAACTAGGAAAGCAGAAAACACCAGATTAGGTGGAATTAAGACCGGACTTAGAGAGACCGGTCTTTAATTTTATTCATTCAAATTATCAAAAGTCCGGTAACTTGATCACCGGTCTTCACTTTATTTATTTTTTGTCCGCTGGCTTCTGTGTTGTATTGGAACATTGGAAGTGTACAAGTAACATCAAGTTAATTGTTTTGCCAATTACATCTCATTTCGAAGTTATGTCCACAAGTTTGTTCGTAGAACTTCGGCTTAAATTTGTGTGAAATCTGTAGGTTGGAATTTCGTTTTGAAAGACGTTACACGTTTGCTATGATCTATTTACCATTGTGTAAAGTTTCGTGAAGTTTCGTTGTATTTCGTTTGTTCACATGAAAAACGTTTACGAGTGCTTTTTGTGATTTTCGATCTTGTTTACGGGTTCATCGTAGAGGAGTCGAGCTTGTTTCTTTAGTTAGGTTTCTGGATTGTGATCTAGATAAGGTGGGTGTGAAAGCCGATTGGTTATAGATCAATAATGCACTTACAAGTTACAAACAATCAAAGTTTCATCTCTTGTAACTTGTTTAATGTTTTTTGTGACTTTACTTCTTAATTAACACTCTATATACTAAGCCCCAATCAAACTATATATCAACTACTCGAACAAACTTGAACCCTTCATAATGAACCCGTAAACTAGATCAAAAATCCCAAAAACCATTAACCGTGTATCAAAGTGGTAACTTTCATGCATCTCTTGTAACTTGTAACTCTTTTGATTTTCAATGAATCAGTTTTCACACCCAACTTATCTCTTGTAACTAGTAACTCCTTTGATTTACAATGTCTCTAATGCTGGAATAAACATGGTTTGATTCAAGGGGAAATACTCACCAGATTATCCCGTGGAACCTGTAAAGGCATTAAACATATTTGCCATTGATTTCGGATCCCAAAACAAGGTGATTGATTAATAATGGGATGAGTAATTCGGCTGTGGCTTGATGCACGAATTGGAGAGGAGAAAATACACGAATTTAAGGGTGAATTATGTGTAGGGATTAACCTCAACTTAGGGTTAATTACTCTCTATTTATAATGAAAGTAATTACACATTCAACCCCTTTGGTGTTTAATGTGTGTACCATTAGTCCTCTTAGTTACAATCACCTAATGGGAAACCCTATACTATGTCTCTAAGAGTAAATACGCCCATCATATATTTACTTAGACACAGGGATTTCATTATCGTCAATTATCATATCAGGAATGATAAACGATCAGTGACGGTCACACTAACGTGGTTCCAACATTCTCCCACTTGACCGAGCGATCATTTATCTATGAGTATTCATTAAGTCCGGAATAATACTCATTTTGTTTTAAACCGAAATCATAGCCAATAAGTACAGTCGTAGAGAAGAACATCAACTCAGGACCCCCACTAGTCAAACTATGACTCAAATTTAAAACTAATAAGCAATGATCAATTGACTAAGACAAATTTTGTTACAATAATGTCAATACACCAATACGAGTACTCAAAGTGTAATTAATAGACAAACAAAATCTGAATAAGGAGGAAAATTTTTAAACAATAATACTAATGACCAAATAAGTACAATATGCTATTAAATTAAATTAAGTCTTTAGTAAGCCCCATCTTTAACACGTGTCCTACGAAGACATTAGGAGGAAGACCTTTGGTCATCGGGTCCGCTAGCATGTCATTTGTACTTATGTACTCAATACAAAGAACATTTTCCTCAACCCGTTCGCGTACAAACAGATACTTTGTATCGAGATACAACCCAGTGCCAGTTGAACTGTTACTGTTCGAGAAAGTTACGGCAGCTGAGTTATCACAGTAAAGCTTCAATGGTCTAGAAATGGAGTTGACGACTTTGAGTCCACTGACCAGATTCCTAATCAACATCCCATGGCAAGTAGCATTATAAACGGCAATGTATTCAGCCATCATGGTGGACGTTGCAGTCAGTTTCTGCTTATGACTCCGCCAAGAGATAGGTCCCCCAGCTAACATAAAAATATACCCAGAAGTAGATTTCTTATCTTCCTTGCTTTTGGCAAAATCGGAATCGGAATAACCTACTACTTCTAGATTGTCACTTCTTCTATACGTTAGTTTGTAGTCTTTGGTCCCTTGCAGATATCGTAAAACCTTCTTAGCCACTTTCCAGTGTGCTAATCCGGGATTAGATAAGTAACAGCCTAGCATACCGACGATGTAAGCGATATCTAGACGAGTACAAACCTGAGCGTACATAATGCTCCCAACTACTGATGAGTAAGGTATCATCCTCATTTGCTCCTTTTCAATCTCAGTGCTCGGACTTTGGAAAGTTCCGAATACGTCTCCTTTAACTACTGGAGCTACAGTGGGTGCACAATGTTGCATGCTATAGCGTTCTAAAATCCGCTCAATATAGGCCCTTTGAGAAAGACCTAAAATACCATTATGCCTATCCCGATATATTTCGATACCTATAACATAAGAGGCATCACCGAGATCTTTCATGTCGAATTTCTGGGAAAGCATCCGCTTCGACTCATGCAACATATCCAAGTTATTACTTGCTAGTAGAATATCGTCTACATACAAAACAAGGATTATAAAGTTACTCCCACTGATCTTGAGATAGGTGCATTGATCCACTTGATTCTTTATGAAGTCTTGTTCTTTAATGACTTCGTCAAACTGAAGGTACCACTGCCGTGATGCTTGCTTCAACCCATATATGGACTTCTTTAGCTTGCAGACCATGTGCTCTTTACCTTTTGGAATGAATCCTTCAGGTTGCCACATGTATACGTCTTCTTGCAAGTCTCCATTTAAGAAAGCTGTTTTGACATCCATCTGTTGTAACTCAAGATCAAAGTGAGCTACTAGTGCCATAACGATCTTTAAAGAGTCTTTACGAGACACGGGAGAGAAGGTCTCTTGATAATCGACTCCAGCCTTCTGAGTATAGCCTTTTGCAACCAATCTGGCCTTATAGCGTTCGACGTTTCCTTTCGGGTCTAATTTGGTTTTGAAGACCCATTTACAACCGACAGTCTTGGATCCTTCAGGAAGTTCAACCAATTCCCAAACGTCATTATGCTTCATGGAATTAAGCTCCTCAGTCATGGCTTCATTCCACTGAGTGGCCTGATCACTATTAATGGCTTCTTTATAGGAGGTAGGATCAGTTAGCTTTCCAATGTCCCCAACTTCAGTGAGATAATTTATGAAGTCATCAAAATTAGTAGCCCTACGTGACCTCGTTGATCTCCTGAGTTGATTTTCGGGATTTTCGGAAGATCCTTCAGCATTATCGGTCTCATTATTAGCATTAGGAGGAGTTAGATCAGTGACATTCGGAGCAGCGTTCTGTACAAGAGGAATTATCAGAGGAGTAATAACCGACGAATCGTTTCCCCCCGCTTCTTCTACTTCCTGCAAATCGAAGTTATGATTTGTCGTGCTCCCACTGATCTCTGAGTTCTCTAGGAACGTGGCATGCTGCGTATCAGTAATGCGAGTAGTGTGGGAAGGACAGTAAAACCGATAACCTTTTGAGTTATCTGGATAACCGATAAAGAAACATGTAATCGTCTTACGATCAAGTTTCTTTAAGTTAGGATTATAGACTTTAGCTTCGGCAGGCAGCCCCATACTTTCATATATTTAAGACTCGGTTTCTTTCCTATCCAGATCTCATGAGGAGTTTTAGGGACAAATTTTGAAGGAACTCTATTGAGTATATGAACGGCTGTTTTTAAGGCCTCAGTCCAAAGAAAAGTAGGTAAGTTAGTGTTGGCAAGCATACTTCTCGCCATATCCATTAGGGTTCTATTTCTCCTTTCAGCAACACCATTTTGTTGAGGAGAACCAGGCATGGTGTATTGGTTAATTATGCCATGATCCTTACAAAAGTCATGGAAAGGACCAGCGGCTTGACCAACATCAGTATGTCTACCATAATACTCACCTCCTCTATCTGATCTCACAACTTTTATTTTACGTTCAAGTTGGTTTTCAACCAAAGTTTTAAAATTAATAAAAGTTTGCAAGGATTCAGACTTTTCCTTAATCAAATAAAGGTGCATATAACGTGAATAATCATCAATAAATGTAATAAATGAAGTATGTCCTGTAATGGAAGCGGGATAGGGGCCACTAATATCAGTATGAATTATTTCCAACAAGTTGGAGCTTCTAGTGGCTCCTTTCTTATTCCCTTTAGCCATTTTGCCTTTGAGGCACTGAATACATGTTTCAAAATCACTAAAGTCAAGAGATGGTAAGATTCCATCCTTTACGAGTCTTGTCATGCGATCTCGTGAGATATGGCCAAGACGTTTATGCCACAACATGGAGGAATTCTCTTGTTGCTTAAGTGATTTTGTCTTTGTTTTAGTTATATCATCAACATTAAAAGATAACAAAGATTGTGAGAAATTATGATCTAATTCTAATTTATACAGTAATCCATCCAAGAAACCACGACCAAGCAATTCATTATTAAGAGCAATAGTAATCTTGCCGAAACCATGAATTATTACAAAACCTTCAATGTCTAGTCTAGAAATAGATACGAGGTTCCGAGTAATTCTCGGTACATATAAGGTATCTACTAGTCTAATACACTTTCCAGTGCTCATATGTAAAACATAAGTTCCCATGGCTTCGACATCTAAAAGATCACCGCTTCCAACTCTAAGTTTTCTTTGGCCCTTTGGTAGCTTCTGGATTGTATGGAATCCCTGCATTGAGTTAGTCACATGAACCATAGAACCAGAGTCACCCCACCATGTATTAACAGGAACATCAGTCGTAAAAGAATCAAATATTACATAAAGTACGTTACCTTTCTTAGCTAGCCATTCCTTGAACTTAGGGCATTCTTTCTGAATGTGCCCTTGAGCACGACAGAACTTACATTTAATGTTCAAGACATTAGAGCTAGAGGCAACTGCACCAGGACTGATCTTTAAAGCTTTCTTTCCAGTCTTGTTACTGTTGTTACCCTTCCTCTTCTTGGAATTAGCAGTGGTAGTAAGGTGAACAGCTTCAGGTTGTGCGAGCTTAAGGCGATCCTCTTCTTGTTGACACATTGCTATCAGTTCACTCATCTTCCATTTATCCTTCTGAGCATTATAGTTAATCTTGAAGGCATCAAATTGAGCAGGCAATGATGTCATTATGAAATGCACAAGAAAATTATCAGAGACTTCCATTTCGAGAGTCTTAAGCTTGTTCGCCATGTCACTCATTTTCATTATGTGTTCACGGACACCGCTACTTCCATCATATTTCAGAGTAAGCATCTTTAGCATTAAGCTGCTTGCATTCGCTTTAGACGATCCCTTGAAGTAATCCTCAACTGATTTGAGGTAAGTTTTGACTTTGTCAGACTCAGGGATAGCTCCTCGAAGACCAAGGGGAATGGAGTTCTTGACCGTCATAAGTGACAAGCGATTCGCCTTGTCCCACTTCTCAAATGCTGCTATTTGTTCTGCAGTAGAGTTCGCAGTAATAGCATCGGGTTCATCATGACGAATGGCGTAGTCAAGGTCTAGGTACCCCAGAGTAAGATCTAATTGATCTTTCCAAGCAGTATAGTTTACACCGGTAAGTGGCTGAATGCCAAGGGTAGGTACTACAGTGGAAATAAGGAGGATATAAATTTAGGATACAAGTAATAGAAGATTATTAAAGTAATGCCTAAAACTAAGGGCAATAAGATTATAGTGACATAATTAGCTATCTAAGGCAAACTAAGGGCTAATAATAATGTTCCTTATAATAACATAATTAGATATCTAAGGCTTATTAAGTAATGTCTCTAAAAGTAATGGAACTAACGCAATGCCTAAAATACGTAAGAGGCTAAAGTAATGTTCCTAAAAGTAATGAGACTAAGACCATTATACTAATGAAGCTAGTGATAAGTAAACCTTTAGTGGGATAGATACACAACATAAGTCATATCCTCTTCAGTGGGATAGATACACAACATAAGTCATATCCTCTTCAGTGGGATAGATACACAACATAAGTCATATCCTCTTCAGTGGGATAGATACACAACATAAGTCATATCCTCTTCAGTGGGATAGATACACAACATAAGTCATATCCTCTTCAGTGGGATAGATACACAACATAAGTCATATCCTCTTCAGTGGGATAGATACACAACATAAGTCATATCCTCTTCAGTGGGATAGATACACAACATAAGTCATATCCTCTTCAGTGGGATAGATACACAACATAAGTCATATCCTCTTCAGTGGGATAGATACACAACATAAGTCATATCCTCTTCAGTGGGATAGATACACAACATAAGTCATATCCTCTTCAGTGGGATAGATACACAACATAAGTCATATCCTCTTCAGTGGGATAGATACACAACATAAGTCATATCCTCTTCAGTGGGATAGATACACAACATAAGTCATATCCTCTTCAGTGGGATAGATACACAACATAAGTCATATCCTCTTCAGTGGGATAGATACACAACATAAGTCATATCCTCTTCAGTGGGATAGATACACAACATAAGTCATATCCTCTTCAGTGGGATAGATACACAACATAAGTCATATCCTCTTCAGTGGGATAGATACACAACATAAGTCATATCCTCTTCAGTGGGATAGATACACAACATAAGTCATATCCTCTTCAGTGGGATAGATACACAACATAAGTCATATCCTCTTCAGTGGGATAGATACACAACATAAGTCATATCCTCTTCAGTGGGATAGATACACAACATAAGTCATATCCTCTTCAGTGGGATAGATACACAACATAAGTCATATCCTCTTCAGTGGGATAGATACACAACATAAGTCATATCCTCTTCAGTGGGATAGATACACAACATAAGTCATATCCTCTTCAGTGGGATAGATACACAACATAAGTCATATCCTCTTCAGTGGGATAGATACACAACATAAGTCATATCCTCTTCAGTGGGATAGATACACAACATAAGTCATATCCTCTTCAGTGGGATAGATACACAACATAAGTCATATCCTCTTCAGTGGGATAGATACACAACATAAGTCATATCCTCTTCAGTGGGATAGATACACAACATAAGTCATATCCTCTTCAGTGGGATAGATACACAACATAAGTCATATCCTCTTCAGTGGGATAGATACACAACATAAGTCATATCCTCTTCAGTGGGATAGATACACAACATAAGTCATATCCTCTTCAGTGGGATAGATACACAACATAAGTCATATCCTCTTCAGTGGGATAGATACACAACATAAGTCATATCCTCTTCAGTGGGATAGATACACAACATAAGTCATATCCTCTTCAGTGGGATAGATACACAACATAAGTCATATCCTCTTCAGTGGGATAGATACACAACATAAGTCATATCCTCTTCAGTGGGATAGATACACAACATAAGTCATATCCTCTTCAGTGGGATAGATACACAACATAAGTCATATCCTCTTCAGTGGGATAGATACACAACATAAGTCATATCCTCTTCAGTGGGATAGATACACAACATAAGTCATATCCTCTTCAGTGGGATAGATACACAACATAAGTCATATCCTCTTCAGTGGGATAGATACACAACATAAGTCATATCCTCTTCAGTGGGATAGATACACAACATAAGTCATATCCTCTTCAGTGGGATAGATACACAACATAAGTCATATCCTCTTCAGTGGGATAGATACACAACATAAGTCATATCCTCTTCAGTGGGATAGATACACAACATAAGTCATATCCTCTTCAGTGGGATAGATACACAACATAAGTCATATCCTCTTCAGTGGGATAGATACACAACATAAGTCATATCCTCTTCAGTGGGATAGATACACAACATAAGTCATATCCTCTTCAGTGGGATAGATACACAACATAAGTCATATCCTCTTCAGTGGGATAGATACACAACATAAGTCATATCCTCTTCAGTGGGATAGATACACAACATAAGTCATATCCTCTTCAGTGGGATAGATACACAACATAAGTCATATCCTCTTCAGTGGGATAGATACACAACATAAGTCATATCCTCTTCAGTGGGATAGATACACAACATAAGTCATATCCTCTTCAGTGGGATAGATACACAACATAAGTCATATCCTCTTCAGTGGGATAGATACACAACATAAGTCATATCCTCTTCAGTGGGATAGATACACAACATAAGTCATATCCTCTTCAGTGGGATAGATACACAACATAAGTCATATCCTCTTTAGTGGGATAGATACACAACATTTTTTTTTTTTTTTTTTTTTTTTTTTTTTTTTTTTTTTTTTTTTTTTTTTTTTTTTTTTTTTTTTTTTTTTTTTTTTTTTTTTTTTTTTTTTTTTTTTTTTTTTTTTTTTTTTTTTTTTTTTTTTTTTTTTTTTTTTTTTTTTTTTTTTTTTTTTTTTTTTTTTTTTTTTTTTTTTTTTTTTTTTTTTTTTTTTTTTTTTTTTTTTTTTTTTTTTTTTTTTTTTTTTTTTTTTTTTTTTTTTTTTTTTTTTTTTTTTTTTTTTTTTTTTTTTTTTTTTTTTTTTTTTTTTTTTTTTTTTTTTTTTTTTTTTTTTTTTTTTTTTTTTTTTTTTTTTTTTTTTTTTTTTTTTTTTTTTTTTTTTTTTTTTTTTTTTTTTTTTTTTTTTTTTTTTTTTTTTTTTTTTTTTTTTTTTTTTTTTTTTTTTTTTTTTTTTTTTTTTTTTTTTTTTTTTTTTTTTTTTTTTTTTTTTTTTTTTTTTTTTTTTTTTTTTTTTTTTTTTTTTTTTTTTTTTTTTTTTTTTTTTTTTTTTTTTTTTTTTTTTTTTTTTTTTTTTTTTTTTTTTTTTTTTTTTTTTTTTTTTTTTTTTTTTTTTTTTTTTTTTTTTTTTTTTTTTTTTTTTTTTTTTTTTTTTTTTTTTTTTTTTTTTTTTTTTTTTTTTTTTTTTTTTTTTTTTTTTTTTTTTTTTTTTTTTTTTTTTTTTTTTTTTTTTTTTTTTTTTTTTTTTTTTTTTTTTTTTTTTTTTTTTTTTTTTTTTTTTTTTTTTTTTTTTTTTTTTTTTTTTTTTTTTTTTTTTTTTTTTTTTTTTTTTTTTTTTTTTTTTTTTTTTTTTTTTTTTTTTTTTTTTTTTTTTTTTTTTTTTTTTTTTTTTTTTTTTTTTTTTTTTTTTTTTTTTTTTTTTTTTTTTTTTTTTTTTTTTTTTTTTTTTTTTTTTTTTTTTTTTTTTTTTTTTTTTTTTTTTTTTTTTTTTTTTTTTTTTTTTTTTTTTTTTTTTTTTTTTTTTTTTTTTTTTTTTTTTTTTTTTTTTTTTTTTTTTTTTTTTTTTTTTTTTTTTTTTTTTTTTTTTTTTTTTTTTTTTTTTTTTTTTTTTTTTTTTTTTTTTTTTTTTTTTTTTTTTTTTTTTTTTTTTTTTTTTTTTTTTTTTTTTTTTTTTTTTTTTTTTTTTTTTTTTTTTTTTTTTTTTTTTTTTTTTTTTTTTTTTTTTTTTTTTTTTTTTTTTTTTTTTTTTTTTTTTTTTTTTTTTTTTTTTTTTTTTTTTTTTTTTTTTTTTTTTTTTTTTTTTTTTTTTTTTTTTTTTTTTTTTTTTTTTTTTTTTTTTTTTTTTTTTTTTTTTTTTTTTTTTTTTTTTTTTTTTTTTTTTTTTTTTTTTTTTTTTTTTTTTTTTTTTTTTTTTTTTTTTTTTTTTTTTTTTTTTTTTTTTTTTTTTTTTTTTTTTTTTTTTTTTTTTTTTTTTTTTTTTTTTTTTTTTTTTTTTTTTTTTTTTTTTTTTTTTTTTTTTTTTTTTTTTTTTTTTTTTTTTTTTTTTTTTTTTTTTTTTTTTTTTTTTTTTTTTTTTTTTTTTTTTTTTTTTTTTTTTTTTTTTTTTTTTTTTTTTTTTTTTTTTTTTTTTTTTTTTTTTTTTTTTTTTTTTTTTTTTTTTTTTTTTTTTTTTTTTTTTTTTTTTTTTTTTTTTTTTTTTTTTTTTTTTTTTTTTTTTTTTTTTTTTTTTTTTTTTTTTTTTTTTTTTTTTTTTTTTTTTTTTTTTTTTTTTTTTTTTTTTTTTTTTTTTTTTTTTTTTTTTTTTTTTTTTTTTTTTTTTTTTTTTTTTTTTTTTTTTTTTTTTTTTTTTTTTTTTTGTTCACAACCTATCAAAGCATGCCATATATCATACTGTCAACTTTATAATCATAAACAAGTTGGTTCCTTAGGTTTAAGTTGAGTCACAAACCCACAATTACTTTCTTAACATTACCGAGTGTGAAACATAACACTTTGGAGGATTTTACTTTCATCAAGTTCTAGATGCTTATGTATAGGGTCACCCGCAGCCTTCCCACCACATCTAGAACCCAATGAAGGCATAACCGACTTCTATGTATGCACGTCTATCCTAGCGGTAATAATAATAATAACAATAACCATAATAATAATATATCACAAACCCTTACTAAGATCAATTAAATGTAACCAATAACCCATTATTTCATCGCTCAATCAATCATTTAATCGTCAAACATTAATTCATAAGTTCGTCAATACAACGATAAAGGTATGCTTGAGTGCATATCACACAAATCAAGTATAACGAGACGTACATGTTCATTCCAACCATAATTCCTGAATTTATCGCTTTCTCTAAATAACGCGTACATATACTTTGGAGGATTTTACTTTCATCAAGTTCTAGATGCTTATGTATAGGGTCACCCGCAGCCTTCCCACCACATCTAAGACTCCTTGAAAGTAAAACCGACCTCCATATATGTACTTCTATCCTAATACCTTACAATAACACAATCACATTCGTAAATCATCACACAATCAATCAAAACTATCTGTCAATCAACAATTAGTCAAAAATTAACTAGACAGTCAATCAAATCAACCAAACAATCCAACAAACACGTATATGTACACTTTTCAGCCCGAATCTCTATTGAGTAGGGAGCTACGAAACTCACCTTGATCGGCAAAGAAGCTTAAGTCGAGTAAATGAAAGATTAATAGCGAGTATTGGGCCCCACGTGTTCACAACCTATCAAAGCATGCCATATATCATACTGTCAACTTTATAATCATAAACAAGTTGGTTCCTTAGGTTTAAGTTGAGTCACAAACCCACAATTACTTTCTTAACATTACCGAGTGTGAAACATAACACTTTGACTAGACAATTTTAGAAATGCACGAAGATTCATACAAAATGAAGGTTACTACGTGAAACTAGGCTCTCTTACGATTCCAACGATAGGTCATAAGACTTATTTGGACTTACGGATCAAAAGTTATTAACGTTTGAAAACTGACGCGCGCGAATGCCCAGAATGAATCCACTGCGCCGCAGTGGGGCAAAGCCAAGCCACTGCGCCGCAGTGGGCCAAAACAAAGCAGAATGGGCAGTGGTAATCCACTGCGCCACAGTGGGACTAGGCCCCTCCACTGCGCCGCAGTGGGACAATTCCCAGCACCAGCACCAGCAGCCCTAAGTGCAGAAAACGAACCAAAACCCCCAAAATTCGACCCAAAGCATACCAAAACGATTTGTAAGAGCTTGAAACTCATTTTGAAGCTTAACTAAGTGCCATTAAACATAAATACACATAACCCATTACAAATTTCTATTCCAAAACATCAAGAACACTTCCAAATCATTCAACCCAAACCGACACCCTAATTTAACCCTAATTCCATTTCGACCCGATTTAAGACTTGTAAATATACGAGATGACTAGAAATGAGTAAACTAACATAAATAGAAGTAAATGGGATGAATTAGACTCACCAAAACTTCCTTCTTGAGCTTCAACCCGAAATTAGGTCAAAAGGGTAAAATGCAAGAACTTCCACCTTTGATTCTTCAATAAGACGATAATGTGGTATAGATGGCGATGATTCTAGTGTTATATCCTTTCTAAACACTAAGTAGATGATAGATAGAAGAAGAATGAAATGGTCTTGCCTTTTTAATTGAGAGAAATGAGAAAGATAGATAGATAAGAGAATGAAAGGCAAGGGAAAGGATAA
The DNA here is from genome assembly GCA_034093135.1 of Erigeron breviscapus. Lineage (NCBI taxonomy): Eukaryota > Viridiplantae > Streptophyta > Magnoliopsida > Asterales > Asteraceae > Erigeron > Erigeron breviscapus. The sequence continues at coordinate 68,625,847 of CM067167.1, forward strand.
GGGGGGGGGAGAAATGGGTCAAAGGGGCTGATGGGTCGTGGGTGACCCACGGGCCGACCCGTTTCTCTTCTCAAGCCAAAATACAATCGTTAGACATTTAAACACCGATCAAAACATATCATCGACCCGAATATAACACATTGTCATTCAATTCATAAAACGACCTAAATAATTCGAATGTGTGAAGTTGTGATGATGTCAGCGCGAATTTGTCATAAGCTCGTGATGACGTCAGCACGAGGATGTGTGAAGTTCGTGATGATGTCAGCGCGAAGTTGTCATAAGCTTGTGATGACGTAAGCACGAGGATGTGTGAAGTTCGTGATGATGTCAGCGCGAATTTGTCATAAGCTCGTGATGACGTCAGCACGAGGATGTGTGAAGTTCGTGATGATGTCAGCGCGAATTGTCATAAGTCGTGATGACGTCAGCACGAGGATGTGTGAAGTTCGTGATGATGTCAGCGCGAATTTGTCATAAGCTCGTGATGACGTAAGCACGAGTTCGCGATGACGTCAGCACGAGGATGTGTGAAGTTCGTGATGATGTCAGCGCGAATTTGTCATAAGCTCGTGATGACGTCAGCACGAGGATGTGTGAAGTTCGTGATGATGTCAGCGCGAATTGTCATAAGTCGTGATGACGTCAGCACGAGGATGTGTGAAGTTCGTGATGATGTCAGCGCGAATTTGTCATAAGCTCGTGATGACGTAAGCACGAGTTCGCGATGACGTAGCAAGAAGTCGTGATGACGTCAGCACGAGGATGTGTGAAGTTCGTGATGATGTCAGCGCGAATTTGTCATAAGCTCGTGATGACGTAAGCACGAGTTCGTGATGACGTCAGCACGAGGATGTGTGAAGTTCGTGATGATGTCAGCGCGAATTTGTCATAAGCTCGTGATGACGTAAGCACGAGTTCGCGATGACGTCAGCAAGAATTCGTGATGACGTAGAAGATTCGTGATGACGTCAGCAAGACATTCGTGATGACGTCAGCACGAGGATGTGTGAAGTTCGTGATGATGTCAGCGCGAATTTGTCATAAGTCGTGATGACGTCAGCACGAGGATGTGTGAAGTTCGTGATGATGTCAGCGCGAATTTGTCATAAGCTCGTGATGACGTAAGCACGAGTTCGCGATGACGTCAGCACGAGGATGTGTGAAGTTCGTGATGATGTCAGCGCGAATTTGTCATAAGCTCGTGATGACGTCAGCACGAGGATGTGTGAAGTTCGTGATGATGTCAGCGCGAATTTGTCATAAGCTCGTGATGACGTCAGCACGAGGATGTGTGAAGTTCGTGATGATGTCAGCGCGAATTGTCATAAGCTCGTGATGACGTCAGCACGAGGATGTGTGAAGTTCGTGATGATGTCAGCGCGAATTGTCATAAGCTCGTGATGACGTCAGCACGAGGATGTGTGAAGTTCGTGATGATGTCAGCGCGAATTTGTCATAAGCTCGTGATGACGTCAGCACGAGGATGTGTGAAGTTCGTGATGATGTCAGCGCGAATTGTCATAAGCTCGTGATGACGTCAGCACGAGGATGTGTGAAGTTCGTGATGATGTCAGCGCGAAGTTGTCATAAGCTTGTGATGACGTAAGCACGAGGATGTGTGAAGTTCGTGATGATGTCAGCGCGAATTTGTCATAAGTTCGTGATGACGTCAGCACGAATTCGTGATGACGTCAGCACGAAGTTATTTGATTCTGCATATTCTTAGTTCGCGAAAAACCCTCGAGATCGAACCAAAAACATTATAGGTCTTCGTAACGTGTCTCTGATACCACATGTTGGAATAAACATGGTTTGATTCAAGGGGAAATACTCAGCAAATGATCATGTGAAACCTGTAAAGGCATTAAACATATTTGCCATTGATTTCGGGTTCCCAAAACAAGGTGATTGATTAATAATGGGATGAGTAATTCGGTTGTGGCTTGATGCACGAATTGGAGAGGAGAAAACACACGAATTTAAGGGTGAATTATGTGTAGGGATTAACCTCAACTTAGGGTTAATTACTCTCTATTTATAATGAAAGTATATACACATTCAACCCCTTTGGTGTTTAATGTGTGTACCATTAGTCCTCTTAGTTACAATCACCTAATGGGAAACCCTATACTACGTCTCTAAGAGTAAATACGCCCATCATATATTTACTTAGACATAGGGATTTCATTTTTTTTTTTTTTTTTTTTTTTTTTTTTTTTTTTTTTTTTTTTTTTTTTTTTTTTTTTTTTTTTTTTTTTTTTTTTTTTTTTTTTTTTTTTTTTTTTTTTTTTTTTTTTTTTTTTTTTTTTTTTTTTTTTTTTTTTTTTTTTTTTTTTTTTTTTTTTTTTTTTTTTTTTTTTTTTTTTTTTTTTTTTTTTTTTTTTTTTTTTTTTTTTTTTTTTTTTTTTTTTTTTTTTTTTTTTTTTTTTTTTTTTTTTTTTTTTTTTTTTTTTTTTTTTTTTTTTTTTTTTTTTTTTTTTTTTTTTTTTTTTTTTTTTTTTTTTTTTTTTTTTTTTTTTTTTTTTTTTTTTTTTTTTTTTTTTTTTTTTTTTTTTTTTTTTTTTTTTTTTTTTTTTTTTTTTTTTTTTTTTTTTTTTTTTTTTTTTTTTTTTTTTTTTTTTTTTTTTTTTTTTTTTTTTTTTTTTTTTTTTTTTTTTTTTTTTTTTTTTTTTTTTTTTTTTTTTTTTTTTTTTTTTTTTTTTTTTTTTTTTTTTTTTTTTTTTTTTTTTTTTTTTTTTTTTTTTTTTTTTTTTTTTTTTTTTTTTTTTTTTTTTTTTTTTTTTTTTTTTTTTTTTTTTTTTTTTTTTTTTTTTTTTTTTTTTTTTTTTTTTTTTTTTTTTTTTTTTTTTTTTTTTTTTTTTTTTTTTTTTTTTTTTTTTTTTTTTTTTTTTTTTTTTTTTTTTTTTTTTTTTTTTTTTTTTTTTTTTTTTTTTTTTTTTTTTTTTTTTTTTTTTTTTTTTTTTTTTTTTTTTTTTTTTTTTTTTTTTTTTTTTTTTTTTTTTTTTTTTTTTTTTTTTTTTTTTTTTTTTTTTTTTTTTTTTTTTTTTTTTTTTTTTTTTTTTTTTTTTTTTTTTTTTTTTTTTTTTTTTTTTTTTTTTTTTTTTTTTTTTTTTTTTTTTTTTTTTTTTTTTTTTTTTTTTTTTTTTTTTTTTTTTTTTTTTTTTTTTTTTTTTTTTTTTTTTTTTTTTTTTTTTTTTTTTTTTTTTTTTTTTTTTTTTTTTTTTTTTTTTTTTTTTTTTTTTTTTTTTTTTTTTTTTTTTTTTTTTTTTTTTTTTTTTTTTTTTTTTTTTTTTTTTTTTTTTTTTTTTTTTTTTTTTTTTTTTTTTTTTTTTTTTTTTTTTTTTTTTTTTTTTTTTTTTTTTTTTTTTTTTTTTTTTTTTTTTTTTTTTTTTTTTTTTTTTTTTTTTTTTTTTTTTTTTTTTTTTTTTTTTTTTTTTTTTTTTTTTTTTTTTTTTTTTTTTTTTTTTTTTTTTTTTTTTTTTTTTTTTTTTTTTTTTTTTTTTTTTTTTTTTTTTTTTTTTTTTTTTTTTTTTTTTTTTTTTTTTTTTTTTTTTTTTTTTTTTTTTTTTTTTTTTTTTTTTTTTTTTTTTTTTTTTTTTTTTTTTTTTTTTTTTTTTTTTTTTTTTTTTTTTTTTTTTTTTTTTTTTTTTTTTTTTTTTTTTTTTTTTTTTTTTTTTTTTTTTTTTTTTTTTTTTTTTTTTTTTTTTTTTTTTTTTTTTTTTTTTTTTTTTTTTTTTTTTTTTTTTTTTTTTTTTTTTTTTTTTTTTTTTTTTTTTTTTTTTTTTTTTTTTTTTTTTTTTTTTTTTTTTTTTTTTTTTTTTTTTTTTTTTTTTTTTTTTTTTTTTTTTTTTTTTTTTTTTTTTTTTTTTTTTTTTTTTTTTTTTTTTTTTTTTTTTTTTTTTTTTTTTTTTTTTTTTTTTTTTTTTTTTTTTTTTTTTTTTTTTTTTTTTTTTTTTTTTTTTTTTTTTTTATTTTTTATTTATTTATTTATTTTTACAGCTTGCCCCGTGGACTTTAATGTCATGAATAATTACACAATCATAACCAGCAAATGCAAAGCACCACAATACGATCCTAAATTATGTTGTCAAGCTTTTTTAGACTTTACTTGCCCTTACTGGTCACCCTTGAACGATTTGACACTCGAATGTAGCGCTCAAATGTTTAATAAACTACGTCAATACCAGTACCCAAAAGGGCTTTTTAAAAAGGCGTGTGACGAAGACGTAATTGGAGTTCAATGCCCTGCATTACCACCAGGAGAAGAAAGACAAAGTTTCGAGAATGATTCTTATAACATCCGCAGCCCGTCTTTGCTGTTAACATTAGCTGTGGGATTTATCATATTCTGATATGTGCTACATACGCATATTGTTATTTCCTATATATGTTGATCGGGTGTTGTTTTAATTTGGTGTTATTTTCTAGCTATATTGTTGGTTTGCATTAGTGGGTCACAGAAGTGGACATGGGTAATTCCATGATTCACATATGTTCTCCTATTTTTGTTGCTACTATACTGTAATTCCTTTTTTATGGCTTGAAGTGTGGAAAATGCATGTAAATCCAAAATCTACGAGTAAATTTCTCTGTACGATTCTGTCTGAATTCCTCCCTATTTTTCTTTTGGTTTTAAATGCTTGTGGTCTTGTTTTAAACTACGTACGCCTGTAAGTTTGGTTGGACATGTCTGGTTTAGTTATAAGAATGGAAACGATTCATTATTTATTTACCTGTCAGATACAAAATCAAAGGATGTCTTCTCAACATCAATTCGACTAATAACAAATTAAGTAGAATGTTTCTGAAAGATTCAATAACACAGAAAACAATAGGATTTCAAACAAAAACCTAGCTTGCTAGTAATAGAAGTAACCATTCATTACCATGATCAAATTAAAAGAAAAAATATATAAAATATCAATACCGGCCATCTAAGACCTTGTATGAGGGAGGTTGAGCTGTGGACAACGTACTCCCTACGATGATCAAATTAGTCCATTACTATACGAGTCAACGATACGAGCCCGCACTAGAAGTGAAACGAGTACGTTGAACCCAAAGACCACTCAATTGAATAAGTGGATGTTGAAGACCAAAGCCTAGCTAACTTACGAGCAATTCACTAATTAATTTGGCATATGCATTTTGTTAGTTATTAGTTTTAAGAATGGAACGGTTTACACATTACCATCTAAGACCTTGTATGAGGGAGGTTGAGCTGTGAACAACATTACCCCCTACCATGATCAAATTAGTCCATTACTAATAACAGATACCGAATTTAACTTGCATAATTCTTCATAGCCAACAACTCTTTCGTACCTGTCATGATTATATGATAACGGACAATGAGTCAATGATACGAGCCGCCACTAGAAGTGAGACGAGTACGTGGAACCCAAAGACCACTCAATAGAATAAGTGGATGTTGAAGGCCAAGTCTAACTTACGAGCAATTCACTAATTTGTTAGTTATTAGCTTTAAGAATGGAACGGTTTACACATTAACTTCCACGTTCACCCATGTTTACTGATCATAGCCCATATTAGTGTAGACTTTTAAAACTGGACAAACCATAGAGCTGAAGAATGGAGACAAAAGCACAAAAAGCAAAACCGATGATACAGTAACCGGACTTGTAAACACTACTAATATGAAGATTGGCATTTACAATACCGAGCTTAATTTCCCTCATGCAACCTGCAGAAAAGCTGATACAGGTAGACAAAGAACGGTGTGTAACACCGGGCTTAATTTGATGATATGGATTTGCGAATTTATTGAGTGAAATTCCAAATATCACCGTTATGGTTGATTTTTGTCCTATATCCGTAGCAAAATTCATGTTTACGGCATTAACTTTTTCATATAAGTTGTGTAAACTATGGCTAAATCGTGATTTGTGATTATGTGTGTGTGAGAGAGAGTTAGAGAGAGAAAGGGAGAAAAGGAAATGAATTATCAAAGGGTTTATTACAAATGGGAGGTGAGGGGGTTTATATAGGCTTGACATTTGCATTAAACCCCCTCCCTAATTACAAACTAGTCCTTGTCTAATTACACTAACAACCTTACACATAAACAAGATTAGACACAAGGACAATTCTATTTACATTGTTACAAACTTGCACTAACTATAATTTAAAGCTAACAATCTCCCCCTTTAGTGTTGTTTGTGAACGATCACTTTCTTGATCTCTTTCTCTTTCTCTGTCTCCGATTCCTTTTCTTTGTGGATGATTCTGGCTTATCAGGTTGAACTGATTGAGATTTGAATGCTCGCTTTCTGTACTTGTGATAATTCTCCTTCCAGAACCTTTTAGGGACAAAATGGTACTTTGGATCTTCAGGGCGATTAGGTGGTTCAATGATGTTATCGGCAAAATCAACTGGAGGCATGTTATGGGGACCTTGTTCATTGTTAGGAGAATATCTGACCCAAGTACCTTCTGGTACATGAATTACTCCTTTTCTTTCTTTTGGAAGCCTAGCCTCAATAATCTGTCTTGTTCTATCTCTGTGATCCAATCTTGCCTTGATCCTTTTAATCACTTTCATCAACCTCTTCTTTTCCTTTACTGACTCTTCGAACTCAGCCAGACTTTCAAAAACAGCCAAACATTGCATCAGTGTGCCATTAGAATACTTGGAAAGTTCGTCTAGTCTTATAAAAATCTTATGCCCTTGATCACTTTCAAATACAAACCCTCGAGGATTATCAAATACAGCTCCAGTGTTAAAGTTCTCGAGGTTGATTCCTTGAATTCTTTGATTAGGCAAGGTGAGGTTCACTTTCTTTCTTTTGGAAGCCTAGCCTCAATAATCTGTCTTGTTCTATCTCTGTGATCCAATCTTGCCTTGATCCTTTTAATCACTTTCAATACAAACCCTCGAGGATTATCAAATACAGCTCCAGTGTTAAAGTTCTCGAGGTTGATTCCTTGAATTCTTTGATTAGGCAAGGTGAGGTTCACTTTCTTTCTTTTGGAAGCCTAGCCTCAATAATCTGTCTTGTTCTATCTCTGTGATCCAATCTTGCCTTGATCCTTTTAATCACTTTCATCAACCTCTTCTTTTCCTTTACTGACTCTTCGAACTCAGCCAGACTTTCAAAAACAGCCAAACATTGCATCAGTGTGCCATTAGGATACTTGGAAAGTTCGTCTAGTCTTATAAAAATCTTATGCCCTTGATCACTTTCAAATACAAACCCTCGAGGATTATCAAATACAGCTCCAGTGTTAAAGTTCTCGAGGTTGATTCCTTGAATTCTTTGATTAGGCAAGGTGAGGTTCACTTTCTTTCTTTTGGAAGCCTAGCCTCAATAATCTGTCTTGTTCTATCTCTGTGATCCAATCTTGCCTTGATCCTTTTAATCACTTTCATCAACCTCTTCTTTTCCTTTACTGACTCTTCGAACTCAGCCAGACTTTCAAAAACAGCCAAACATTGCATCAGTGTGCCATTAGAATACTTGGAAAGTTCGTCTAGTCTTATAAAAATCTTATGCCCTTGATCACTTTCAAATACAAACCCTCGAGGATTATCAAATACAGCTCCAGTGTTAAAGTTCTCGAGGTTGATTCCTTGAATTCTTTGATTAGGCAAGGTGAGGTTCACTTTCTTTCTTTTGGAAGCCTAGCCTCAATAATCTGTCTTGTTCTATCTCTGTGATCCAATCTTGCCTTGATCCTTTTAATCACTTTCATCAACCTCTTCTTTTCCTTTACTGACTCTTCGAACTCAGCCAGACTTTCAAAAACAGCCAAACATTGCATCAGTGTGCCATTAGAATACTTGGAAAGTTCGTCTAGTCTTATAAAAATCTTATGCCCTTGATCACTTTCAAATACAAACCCTCGAGGATTATCAAATACAGCTCCAGTGTTAAAGTTCTCGAGGTTGATTCCTTGAATTCTTTGATTAGGCAAGGTGAGGTTCACTTTCTTTCTTTTGGAAGCCTAGCCTCAATAATCTGTCTTGTTCTATCTCTGTGATCCAATCTTGCCTTGATCCTTTTAATCACTTTCATCAACCTCTTCTTTTCCTTTACTGACTCTTTGAACTCAGCAAGGCTTTCCCCCCCCCCCCCCCCCCCCCCCCCCCCCCCCCCCCCCCCCCCCCCCCCCCCCCCCCCCCCCCCCCCCCCCCCCCCCCCCCCCCCCCCCCCCCCCCCCCCCCCCCCCCCCCCCCCCCCCCCCCCCCCCCCCCCCCCCCCCCCCCCCCCCCCCCCCCCCCCCCCCCCCCCCCCCCCCCCCCCCCCCCCCCCCCCCCCCCCCCCCCCCCCCCCCCCCCCCCCCCCCCCCCCCCCCCCCCCCCCCCCCCCCCCCCCCCCCCCCCCCCCCCCCCCCCCCCCCCCCCCCCCCCCCCCCCCCCCCCCCCCCCCCCCCCCCCCCCCCCCCCCCCCCCCCCCCCCCCCCCCCCCCCCCCCCCCCCCCCCCCCCCCCCCCCCCCCCCCCCCCCCCCCCCCCCCCCCCCCCCCCCCCCCCCCCCCCCCCCCCCCCCCCCCCCCCCCCCCCCCCCCCCCCCCCCCCCCCCCCCCCCCCCCCCCCCCCCCCCCCCCCCCCCCCCCCCCCCCCCCCCCCCCCCCCCCCCCCCCCCCCCCCCCCCCCCCCCCCCCCCCCCCCCCCCCCCCCCCCCCCCCCCCCCCCCCCCCCCCCCCCCCCCCCCCCCCCCCCCCCCCCCCCCCCCCCCCCCCCCCCCCCCCCCCCCCCCCCCCCCCCCCCCCCCCCCCCCCCCCCCCCCCCCCCCCCCCCCCCCCCCCCCCCCCCCCCCCCCCCCCCCCCCCCCCCCCCCCCCCCCCCCCCCCCCCCCCCCCCCCCCCCCCCCCCCCCCCCCCCCCCCCCCCCCCCCCCCCCCCCCCCCCCCCCCCCCCCCCCCCCCCCCCCCCCCCCCCCCCCCCCCCCCCCCCCCCCCCCCCCCCCCCCCCCCCCCCCCCCCCCCCCCCCCCCCCCCCCCCCCCCCCCCCCCCCCCCCCCCCCCCCCCCCCCCCCCCCCCCCCCCCCCCCCCCCCCCCCCCCCCCCCCCCCCCCCCCCCCCCCCCCCCCCCCCCCCCCCCCCCCCCCCCCCCCCCCCCCCCCCCCCCCCCCCCCCCCCCCCCCCCCCCCCCCCCCCCCCCCCCCCCCCCCCCCCCCCCCCCCCCCCCCCCCCCCCCCCCCCCCCCCCCCCCCCCCCCCCCCCCCCCCCCCCCCCCCCCCCCCCCCCCCCCCCCCCCCCCCCCCCCCCCCCCCCCCCCCCCCCCCCCCCCCCCCCCCCCCCCCCCCCCCCCCCCCCCCCCCCCCCCCCCCCCCCCCCCCCCCCCCCCCCCCCCCCCCCCCCCCCCCCCCCCCCCCCCCCCCCCCCCCCCCCCCCCCCCCCCCCCCCCCCCCCCCCCCCCCCCCCCCCCCCCCCCCCCCCCCCCCCCCCCCCCCCCCCCCCCCCCCCCCCCCCCCCCCCCCCCCCCCCCCCCCCCCCCCCCCCCCCCCCCCCCCCCCCCCCCCCCCCCCCCCCCCCCCCCCCCCCCCCCCCCCCCCCCCCCCCCCCCCCCCCCCCCCCCCCCCCCCCCCCCCCCCCCCCCCCCCCCCCCCCCCCCCCCCCCCCCCCCCCCCCCCCCCCCCCCCCCCCCCCCCCCCCCCCCCCCCCCCCCCCCCCCCCCCCCCCCCCCCCCCCCCCCCCCCCCCCCCCCCCCCCCCCCCCCCCCCCCCCCCCCCCCCCCCCCCCCCCCCCCCCCCCCCCCCCCCCCCCCCCCCCCCCCCCCCCCCCCCCCCCCCCCCCCCCCCCCCCCCCCCCCCCCCCCCCCCCCCCCCCCCCCCCCCCCCCCCCCCCCCCCCCCCCCCCCCCCCCCCCCCCCCCCCCCCCCCCCCCCCCCCCCCCCCCCCCCCCCCCCCCCCCCCCCCCCCCCCCCCCCCCCCCCCCCCCCCCCCCCCCCCCCCCCCCCCCCCCCCCCCCCCCCCCCCCCCCCCCCCCCCCCCCCCCCCCCCCCCCCCCCCCCCCCCCCCCCCCCCCCCCCCCCCCCCCCCCCCCCCCCCCCCCCCCCCCCCCCCCCCCCCCCCCCCCCCCCCCCCCCCCCCCCCCCCCCCCCCCCCCCCCCCCCCCCCCCCCCCCCCCCCCCCCCCCCCCCCCCCCCCCCCCCCCCCCCCCCCCCCCCCCCCCCCCCCCCCCCCCCCCCCCCCCCCCCCCCCCCCCCCCCCCCCCCCCCCCCCCCCCCCCCCCCCCCCCCCCCCCCCCCCCCCCCCCCCCCCCCCCCCCCCCCCCCCCCCCCCCCCCCCCCCCCCCCCCCCCCCCCCCCCCCCCCCCCCCCCCCCCCCCCCCCCCCCCCCCCCCCCCCCCCCCCCCCCCCCCCCCCCCCCCCCCCCCCCCCCCCCCCCCCCCCCCCCCCCCCCCCCCCCCCCCCCCCCCCCCCCCCCCCCCCCCCCCCCCCCCCCCCCCCCCCCCCCCCCCCCCCCCCCCCCCCCCCCCCCCCGCTCCTCTCCCCCCCTCCCTCCAATCCACCTTGTCTCTCCGGAGATTCTAAGGTAACCTCTTCCTCAATCGGTGGAAGAGTTTTTGAATATTTGAATCTGACTTTGCTAATTTTCTTGGATTTATGCTGAGATGAAGAAGATGAATGAGATTCGGATGAAGATGAAGTGAAAGGAGAAGGAATTTCAAAGGATTGATCATGAGGAGGTGATGGTTCATCACGAAGAAGTGTTTTTGATTTTGTTTTGGATTTGGATTTTGATTTGTGATGGGTTTTTTGTTTCTTTTTCGGTGGAGCGGAAGTTGATGAGGATTGAGCAGATGAGCTTGGTGCCTCTTCTCCTACTAACCCCTCTTTTCTTTTCCTAGACCTATACCCTCACTAGGCGACCTATGCGGGGGAGCGGTAGGCGGCTCTCGGCGTTGAGCAGCCATACCCCCTCCTAAAAACACTCTGTAATTCATGAGGTCACTATCCTCATGGGGCACCAAGCGAATAAGCGAAGCAGGAATAGGCATAAAAGGAATATTTTCAACTCCAGAATTTCCATAAACAGTTTGATAGCGAGGAAAGCGAATTCGGTGGGAGGCAGGAAATCGTTGGATGTTGTCATGAGAGTTAAGTGTCCCCTGAAGAATGACTGTCAGGAAACGGATGAAAGGGATATACTTCTTTGTTGCATTATACTTCCCTTTGACATTCTGTCTAAGATGATCCCAAGCAACTGCAGCAAAGTCGATATGAACATCGTATGCGATAGCAAACAAGTAAGTCAGTGTTTGGGATGTGATCGCCTCTTGACCTTTTCTTGAAGGCGATAAACAATAATTGATGATCGAGCAAAGCGGATACCACAATCGATGAAGATTTTTCTTCTTGAATGCTCCTATAGAGTTGAGAGGACCATTATATCCCAGTTCTCTGACTCGTTCAAGCATCTCACGAACTGGAGGTGGATCAACAAATTATGTGGCTCCCTCGCGAGAATTTACTGTGGGAAAGCCTATTACTCTTCTAAAGTCATCAAGCGTAAATGTGAACACTTGAGTTGATCCATCAGTTGTTAGGAGCTCAAATTGAAAGTAAGGTGTGCTCGATCTTCCTCTTGGTGAGATATACTCGATTGTTCGCCACAGTTGAAATAGCAGTTCTTCTTCTATACCCGGAGCAGTTACAGTCAAGACATGATATAGAGGATGATATGTAAGCATAACCGGAATTATCCCATGATGACATGAAAAGGGTATGATTAACTGATAGTTGTTAGGCATATTTTCTGTAGCACCATCTCTGAGGAAATTCATTCTGCGGTTAAGAAGAAGACGAATGGGAAACATTGTTTCCAAGGTTAATTTATTCAAAAAAAATTTAATCGTACACTGTTTTTCACAGAAGATGCGAAGGCAGTACAACAAGGCGTTCAATACCTTGCTTCTTGGGGAAAACCAATGTAAAAAACCGGTTTTCAGAAAAAGTTATGAAAAACCGGTTTTCAGAAAAAGTTATGAAAAACCGGTTTTCAGAAAAAGTTATGAAAAACCGGTTTTCAGAAAAAGTTATGAAAAACCGGTTTTCAGAAAAAGTTATGAAAAACCGGTTTTCAGAAAAAGTTATGAAAAACCGGTTTTCAGAAAAAGTTATGAAAAACCGGTTTTCAGAAAAAGTTATGAAAAACCGGTTTTCAGAAAAAGTTATGAAAAACCGGTTTTCAGAAAAAGTTATGAAAAACCGGTTTTCAGAAAAAGTTATGAAAAACCGGTTTTCAGAAAAAGTTATGAAAAACCGGTTTTCAGAAAAAGTTATGAAAAACCGGTTTTCAGAAAAAGTTATGAAAAACCGGTTTTCAGAAAAAGTTATGAAAAACCGGTTTTCAGAAAAAGTTATGAAAAACCGGTTTTCAGAAAAAGTTATGAAAAACCGGTTTTCAGAAAAAGTTATGAAAAACCGGTTTTCAGAAAAAGTTATGAAAAACCGGTTTTCAGAAAAAGTTATGAAAAACCGGTTTTCAGAAAAAGTTATGAAAAACCGGTTTTCAGAAAAAGTTATGAAAAACCGGTTTTCAGAAAAAGTTATGAAAAACCGGTTTTCAGAAAAAGTTATGAAAAACCGGTTTTCAGAAAAAGTTATGAAAAACCGGTTTTCAGAAAAAGTTATGAAAAACCGGTTTTCAGAAAAAGTTATGAAAAACCGGTTTTCAGAAAAAGTTATGAAAAACCGGTTTTCAGAAAAAGTTATGAAAAACCGGTTTTCAGAAAAAGTTATGAAAAACCGGTTTTCAGAAAAAGTTATGAAAAACCGGTTTTCAGAAAAAGTTATGAAAAACCGGTTTTCAGAAAAAGTTATGAAAAACCGGTTTTCAGAAAAAGTTATGAAAAACCGGTTTTCAGAAAAAGTTATGAAAAACCGGTTTTCAGAAAAAGTTATGAAAAACCGGTTTTCAGAAAAAGTTATGAAAAACCGGTTTTCAGAAAAAGTTATGAAAAACCGGTTTTCAGAAAAAGTTATGAAAAACCGGTTTTCAGAAAAAGTTATGAAAAACCGGTTTTCAGAAAAAGTTATGAAAAACCGGTTTTCAGAAAAAGTTATGAAAAACCGGTTTTCAGAAAAAGTTATGAAAAACCGGTTTTCAGAAAAAGTTATGAAAAACCGGTTTTCAGAAAAAGTTATGAAAAACCGGTTTTCAGAAAAAGTTATGAAAAACCGGTTTTCAGAAAAAGTTATGAAAAACCGGTTTTCAGAAAAAGTTATGAAAAACCGGTTTTCAGAAAAAGTTATGAAAAACCGGTTTTCAGAAAAAGTTATGAAAAACCGGTTTTCAGAAAAAGTTATGAAAAACCGGTTTTCAGAAAAAGTTATGAAAAACCGGTTTTCAGAAAAAGTTATGAAAAACCGGTTTTCAGAAAAAGTTATGAAAAACCGGTTTTCAGAAAAAGTTATGAAAAACCGGTTTTCAGAAAAAGTTATGAAAAACCGGTTTTCAGAAAAAGTTATGAAAAACCGGTTTTCAGAAAAAGTTATGAAAAACCGGTTTTCAGAAAAAGTTATGAAAAACCGGTTTTCAGAAAAAGTTATGAAAAACCGGTTTTCAGAAAAAGTTATGAAAAACCGGTTTTCAGAAAAAGTTATGAAAAACCGGTTTTCAGAAAAAGTTATGAAAAACCGGTTTTCAGAAAAAGTTATGAAAAACCGGTTTTCAGAAAAAGTTATGAAAAACCGGTTTTCAGAAAAAGTTATGAAAAACCGGTTTTCAGAAAAAGTTATGAAAAACCGGTTTTAGAAAAGTTTAAGCAAGAAATGAGATTTTCACAAAGGACATACAATGAGTAAAGATATATACAAACTCCCCCTAAAATCATGCATTCTACCCTTGTTCTCCCCCTCAAACATTGCATGTAAGAGCACACAAGCACACATCAATGGTTTGACCAGGAAAATAAACACAGAATACATGGCAAGGAAGCAGTTACGTTTGTAGATCAAGCATACCCAACTTGGTTTTCAAGAAATTGAACCTTTGTTCATCCAAAGGTTTTGTGAAGAGGTCTGCAAGTTGGTAGTCAGTTGGGACAAAGTAAAGTTCAATATTACCTTTCTCAACATGATCTTTGATGAAGTGATACCTTACATCAATATGCTTTGTTTTAGAATGCTGAACAGGATTGCAAGAGATTGCAATGGCACTTTTGGAGTCACAATAGATGGGTATTCTGTCATACTGGAACCCATAGTCAGAGAGTTGAGTCTTCATCCACAGAACTTGAGAGCAACAACTAGCAGCTGCTACATACTCAGCTTCAGCAGTGGATGTGGAAACACAATTTTGTTTCTTTGAAGACCAACCAACCAACTTGTCTCCAAGAAACTGCACACTACCTGAAGTACTTTTGCGATCCAACTTACACCCTGCATGGTCAGCATCTGAGTAGGCGGTTAGTTCGAAACCGGTATCTTTCGGATACCATAAACCAAGGTTCATAGTTCCCTTAAGATACCGAAAAATACGCTTAACCGATTGAGCATGACTCTCCATAGGGTTTGCCTGAAATCTAGCGCACATGAATGTAGCAAACATAATGTCCGGTCTACTGGCAGTTAAGTACATGAGGGATCCTATCATACTGCGATAAAGTTTTTGATTGTAAGGTTTGCCATTAAGGTCAGCATTAATTTTAGTTCGAGATTCCATGGGAGTACCAATTGGTTGACAATTAAACATATCAAACTTTTTCAACATGTCAGAGATGTATTTATTTTGACAGATAAAAATACCATTTGACATTTGTTTGACTTGAAGACCAAGGAAAAAGTTTAAGCAAGAAATGAGATTTTCACAAAGGACATACAATGAGTAAAGATATATACAAACTCCCCCTAAAATCATGCATTCTACCCTTGTTCTCCCCCTCAAACATTGCATGTAAGAGCACACAAGCACACATCAATGGTTTGACCAGGAAAATAAACACAGAATACATGGCAAGGAAGCAGTTACGTTTGTAGATCAAGCATACCCAACTTGGTTTTCAAGAAATTGAACCTTTGTTCATCCAAAGGTTTTGTGAAGAGGTCTGCAAGTTGGTAGTCAGTTGGGACAAAGTAAAGTTCAATATTACCTTTCTCAACATGATCTTTGATGAAGTGATACCTTACATCAATATGCTTTGTTTTAGAATGCTGAACAGGATTGCAAGAGATTGCAATGGCACTTTTGGAGTCACAATAGATGGGTATTCTGTCATACTGGAACCCATAGTCAGAGAGTTGAGTCTTCATCCACAGAACTTGAGAGCAACAACTAGCAGCTGCTACATACTCAGCTTCAGCAGTGGATGTGGAAACACAATTTTGTTTCTTTGAAGACCAACCAACCAACTTGTCTCCAAGAAACTGCACACTACCTGAAGTACTTTTGCGATCCAACTTACACCCTGCATGGTCAGCATCTGAGTAGGCGGTTAGTTCGAAACCGGTATCTTTCGGATACCATAAACCAAGGTTCATAGTTCCCTTAAGATACCGAAAAATACGCTTAACCGATTGAGCATGACTCTCCATAGGGTTTGCCTGAAATCTAGCGCACATGAATGTAGCAAACATAATGTCCGGTCTACTGGCAGTTAAGTACATGAGGGATCCTATCATACTGCGATAAAGTTGAACTTTGTTGATCAGCTGATGAGCTCTCAGGTTGAGATGGATTGGAAAACGATTGTTCAGGTGAATCCAAGGGTTGGACCAAAGTAGGAGGACGATCATGATAAAATTCTTCAAACAAAATGTCTAACTCCTTAGCGGTTGGTTTGGAGAAATTCTGTTTATCAGAAGTTCTGTTCTGTGTAGCGGAAGCTTGTGGACATTGAAGATCGGGTCTTGAACCGTGTTGTTCAAGAACCATTCCAGAGAGTTCATCAAATTTAACATTCATACTCTCTACAATTTGTTTGGTTCTACGGTTATAGACACGATAAGCAATGGATTCTCTTGAATAACCAACAAAATAACCCTCGTCACCTTTTGGTTCAAATTTTCCAAGATTATCTCTATCATTCAAGACATAACAGACGCACCCAAAAATGTGGAAATAGTTCACATTTGGTCTTCTCTTGTTGATGACTTCATAAGGAGTAATGTCAAACCTCTTGTTGATTATAGATCTGTTTTGAGTAAAGCAGGCAGTTGCAATGGCTTCAGCCCATAGATTTGGTGGTAATCTAGAATGGGCAAGCATAGTACGAGCAGCTTCAACAAGAGTTCGATTTCTTCTTTCAACGACTCCATTTTGTTGAGGTGTTCGTGCAGCTGAAAATTGATGAGTGATACCGATAGAAGAGAAGTATGATCCAAGAGTAGCGTTCTTGAATTCGGTACCATTATCAGAACGTACAATCCGAACAGAGGTTTGAAGATTTACTTGTGTCCTTTTGATGAAGTCAATGATTACTTGAGGAGCCTCACTCTTTTCACGAAGAAAATAGACCCAAGTATAGCGAGAGTAATCATCAACAATGACAAGAATGTATCGTTTAGCATGAATGCTTTGGACACGCATAGGGCCACACAAATCCATGTGAAGAAGATGAAGGGGAGCATCAGTGCTTAAATGCTTCTTTGGTCTATGAGACGCTCTCTTGAGTTTTCCAATTGAACATGCAGAACAAACATGGTTTGTGTCATACTTGAAATCAGGTAGACCATCGACCAGTTGTTTGTCAACAAGGGTATTAATTGTATGGAAATTAAGATGAGAGAGACGACGATGCCATAGCCAAGATTGTTGGGCTGAAGCTTTAGACAGAAGACAAATATTTGAAGATGGAGTTGGAATATTGTTGAGATCAATGGTGAACAAGTTGTTATCTCGTGAACCAGTAAGAATATCGACACCATCTTCGGTTTGAACTTTACACTCATATCTTCTAAAGAGGACTTGCAGATCATTGTCACAAAATTGTCCAACACTGAAAAGATTATGGCCCAAACCTTCAACATATGACACACGTTTTATGGTGATGCCATTTTGAACAATATCTCCATAGCCAAGAATGGGAGCAAGATGATCATTTCCAAATCTAACCGTTCCCATGAAACGTTCAACAAAGTTCTTAAGCAAGGATTTATCACCAGTCATGTGTCTAGAGCATCCAGAATCGACATACCAGACACAGATGAGAAATTCCTGTAAAATCAGGGAGTAAGATTTTAGGTACCCACTTAGACTGGGTCCATGAAAGGTTAGGGATGCAATCACATGACAAGTAAATAAAAGGAGAAAGACGAACAAAGACATAAGATAAACATCAACATTAAACAGACAACTGAACAAACATACAATTCAACATGGAATTTTATTGAAAGCAAGTAAACACACAAACATAGTTCAAAAGTAATGGTACGAATTACAGAACAAAGCAGTTATTACAAAGTTTGAGAACAAGATGGACTAGTCCTAGAAGCATTTGATCTATCTAGAGCATTGGATCTAGCATTGGGTCTACGAACTATCCACTCTTGTTTTACAGAAGTTGATTTCCCATCAAGCTTGACTTTCCTAGAAGCATGCAAGTATCTATCCTTAGGAAGCCATTTACTTTGACAATTTAAGCACAAGTGACCTGAAACATGAACATTTTTAAGGTTAGTGGAAGACTGTGTGTTCTTGACAGGTTTCTTCTTGATGGTCTTTTTGGCAGGTGGTGTTTGCTTTTTGTAAGTGGGAGAAAACCAACCATACTGATCTTGATATCTAACTATTCCAACAGCATCATCTCTAAATACCTTTAGGACGTTCTTAGGTGTAGCTGTAGATTGCTTAGGAGAGCTAGAATACCTGTGATATCTAGGTTGTGCAGAAGCATGATTACCACCAGTATGATGTTTCATCTTATTGAGTTTGGGTTTTGGGGTAGGAGTCTTCGGTGCTGTAGAAGTTTTGGGTACTTGATTGGTCTTTGGTCTCTGAAACTTCTCATGGACTGTGGTGTGATTCGTAGAGTGTGATTTTGGAATCCTTTTTAATGAAAATTCAACCTTTTCTTCCTTTGGAACAAATTGTTTTTCAAAATCAGGATCATACGAATGATCTTCTTCTAAAAAGTTATTTAGATTAGGAAGATTTGAAAAATTCATTTTGGCATATTTGACTTTAGGTTTGGATTCCAAACTCACACTTGGGACATTTGGGTCTTTGGGACAAGGACTTTCATTGGATGGGATTGACACATTGGTTTCATTTGACAACTTTGAGTGACTTAATTCACTGAATTTGACCGGACAATGACTTCCCTTGAGTAAATTTGACGCTTTTTCAATCTTATTATCTGCGAAAGCTTGAAGAACAATATTTTTGTACGCCACTTCCATCTTAATTTTATTAAAGTTTGAGAACAAGATGGACTAGTCCTAGAAGCATTTGATCTATCTAGAGCATTGGGTCTACGAACTATCCACTCTTGTTTTACAGAAGTTGATTTCCCATCAAGCTTGACTTTCCTAGAAGCATGCAAGTATCTATCCTTAGGAAGCCATTTACTTTGACAATTTAAGCACAAGTGACCTGAAACATGAACATTTTCAAAAATTTCCTTATTGAGACACCGTTCCTTTTCTAAATCAAGTTTTAATGCAGTAATCTCATCCAAGTAAATCTGGGGGTCAATTGGGTTCTCATCGGTGGGAATGTCAAGGTCTGTTTGGATTGAAACATTATATGTCTTAACAGAATCCCATTCAGTTTGTACAGCAGCATCAACAAATTCACATGCAGAAATATAGGAAAGAGAAGACGAAGACATGATATCTTCACATGCAGAGCAATTAGGTTCAGCACAATCATAAACAACACCAAATGGTGTGGTAGGGACGACTGGCACAACTTTGGGACAGTGATTTTGAGGCATTAGATTATCTAGCAAAATTTGTTGTTCATCAAGTGTTCTTTTTAAATCTTCAATTTGTTTTTCCAAAACACTTTGTGGAATGTATGGTCTACCAGAAGCAGGTTTTGGAACAGAACTTTCTTCTACTTGTTTAGACTCATTAGAAAGAACCACAAGTTGTTGGTCACTCGAGTTTTCATCAAGTTCAACAATAGTAACAGAGTGAGTTTTTCTTTTAGGAACAAGTGGAAGATTAAAAAGATCATTTGACTCATTAATTTGATCATAATTGCATTGAATAGCACATTTTGCTAGATAATAATCTGTCTCAATATCACCATAACTTGGTCTCACAAATTGGGTGGTCATGCCATACCGCATTAAATTGGCGTCATACAGAGATGGGACTTCCTGTTGTGCTTTGAGCAAATTCTTTGGATTCTCAAAACCTAACCCTTGAGTCAACCCATATTCAAAAAGTTTTTCTTTTAGGAACAAGTGGAAGATTAAAAAGATCATTTGACTCATTAATTTGATCATAATTGCATTGAATAGCACATTTTGCTAGATAATAATCTGTCTCAATATCACCATAACTTGGTCTCACAAATTGGGTGGTCATGCCATACCGCATTAAATTGGCGTCATACAGAGATGGGACTTCCTGTTGTGCTTTGAGCAAATTCTTTGGATTCTCAAAACCTAACCCTTGAGTCAACCCATATTCAAAATCTTTAGGCTTGTTTAAAAAGATTTGTTTATTAGATCGATCGATCCTGTAAACCTTTTCTTGATAAAATTTGATTTCTTCCTTGAGTTGATCAATTTTCTTATCAAGTTGTTGATTATTTGAATCTTTTATGTAGCAAGCATAGTTTAAATCAGAAATTTTGTTTTCTAATTCTTTCAAAGCCGGGTTGGACTCTTTTAACTTAAGTTTCAAGGACTCAATATCTTCAGCCAAAGCATTTGCTCGAAGCGTTTCATTGGACTTTGCAATTTGCACCTCTTTGATGGTCTTGGTTAATTCAAAAACTTTGGTTTCAAGTTCTTGATTTGCAAGTTGCAACACAGAAGAAGGGGTAAAGGAAACAGAAGTCTGATTAGCTGTCAATTCATCAAAATCTTTTTGAAGTTTTTCATGTATGGTTTGAAAATCAATCAAAAGTTTTTCTTTCTCTTGTAAAGATTCAGTTAAGTTAGAAACCTCAGTTTTCAAAGATTTATTTGTTTCGACAGCTTTATTCATGTATTCATCGAGTTCACGTTTAGGAATAGTACAAACCTCATCATCTTCAGATTCAGAACTGATACCACCTTCATCAAGTTCCTTGGACCGCTTAATCTTCGTCATGAAACAAACATTTGCAGCAAGCTCTTCAGTCTCTTCATCAGAAAGGTGCAACCATTCGTCGTTTTCAGCAAGAAGAGCAATACCACTTTCTTGTTGTTTCACAAGCAAGAGCTTGTTCTGGTAGTAGGTGGAATTCTTCTGACGAGGTTTGGTGCAGTGGATAGCAAAGTGACCAGTAAGACCACAATTGTAACATTTCTTTTCTTCGGTCTTCTTCTCAAGAACCCTCTTCTCAAACTTCTTTGGAGCTTCATACTTCCTTTCACCACCAGCATTGTTGTAGTGATTGTCAAATTTTGGAGCTTGTGAGTTCTTGACATAGGAAGACACTGATGAAGTGCGAAGTTGATTGTTGGTTGGTTTCTTTGTGAAGAATTTTTTCTTGAAGGCTCTTGTGAAGTAGGCTAAGTCTTTGTACATTTCTTTTTCCTTGTCATCCATGTCTGGGTCACTGGTGTCACTTGATTCATCATCATCAGCAGTTTCAACAACATTTTTCCTTGACGATCTGGATGGCTTTCTATCAGCAACTAGAGCAAGTGGATCTGATGAGGAGCTTCCTTCAGTCTTCATTTGTTGCTTTTGGACAGCTCGCAGGTTGATCTTCAACTTCTCATACAAGGTATGAATAGAGAGTTTGCCAAATTCATCTTGCTGGTTGAGTTGAGCACCAAAGACTTGCCATTCTTCATGAAGATTTCTCAGAAATTTGATGTTTAGTTCCAAGTCAGTCTTTTTAATGGCATTCTTTCTGAGTTCATTGATCACGTTACAGAAACGTGTATACGCTTCTTCTAACGTTTCACTTTTCTCTTGTTTGAATGATTCATACATATCAAGAACATTGGATAATCTTATCGTTGAAGACACCTCTGAACCTTGCAGTTGCTTTTCAATTTCGTCCCAAATCTCTTTCCCAGTCTCATATGAGTCAACATTGGAATAAATATCGTTGGGAAGAGCCATGTAGAGATGAGATCTTGCAAGATTATCAGCCTGAGTGCGGTTCTTTTGAGCTGTGCTCCAACTTTCTTTTGGAATAAGTTCTTTGGTGACAGGATTTGTATGAACAGCTGGGCCTTCTTCATAAGACGCTTTGATGTCATCTCCAAGAGGTTGTCTTTCAATCCAATCCAAAAACCGTTTTTTCCATTGTGGATATGACCCACGATATAAAACAGGAGGTCTTGAATCGGAACCGAGAATCAAGGAGTCAGAAATCGACATTCTGAGAAAATGTGAAAAAAAAAAAAAAAAAAAAAAAAAAAAAAAAAAAAAAAAAAAAAAAAAAAAAAAAAAAAAAAAAAAAAAAAAAAAAAAAAAAAAAAAAAAAAAAAAAAAAAAAAAAAAAAAAAAAAAAAAAAAAAAAAAAAAAAAAAAAAAAAAAAAAAAAAAAAAAAAAAAAAAAAAAAAAAAAAAAAAAAAAAAAAAAAAAAAAAAAAAAAAAAAAAAAAAAAAAAAAAAAAAAAAAAAAAAAAAAAAAAAAAAAAAAAAAAAAAAAAAAAAAAAAAAAAAAAAAAAAAAAAAAAAAAAAAAAAAAAAAAAAAAAAAAAAAAAAAAAAAAAAAAAAAAAAAAAAAAAAAAAAAAAAAAAAAAAAAAAAAAAAAAAAAAAAAAAAAAAAAAAAAAAAAAAAAAAAAAAAAAAAAAAAAAAAAAAAAAAAAAAAAAAAAAAAAAAAAAAAAAAAAAAAAAAAAAAAAAAAAAAAAAAAAAAAAAAAAAAAAAAAAAAAAAAAAAAAAAAAAAAAAAAAAAAAAAAAAAAAAAAAAAAAAAAAAAAAAAAAAAAAAAAAAAAAAAAAAAAAAAAAAAAAAAAAAAAAAAAAAAAAAAAAAAAAAAAAAAAAAAAAAAAAAAAAAAAAAAAAAAAAAAAAAAAAAAAAAAAAAAAAAAAAAAAAAAAAAAAAAAAAAAAAAAAAAAAAAAAAAAAAAAAAAAAAAAAAAAAAAAAAAAAAAAAAAAAAAAAAAAAAAAAAAAAAAAAAAAAAAAAAAAAAAAAAAAAAAAAAAAAAAAAAAAAAAAAAAAAAAAAAAAAAAAAAAAAAAAAAAAAAAAAAAAAAAAAAAAAAAAAAAAAAAAAAAAAAAAAAAAAAAAAAAAAAAAAAAAAAAAAAAAAAAAAAAAAAAAAAAAAAAAAAAAAAAAAAAAAAAAAAAAAAAAAAAAAAAAAAAAAAAAAAAAAAAAAAAAAAAAAAAAAAAAAAAAAAAAAAAAAAAAAAAAAAAAAAAAAAAAAAAAAAAAAAAAAAAAAAAAAAAAAAAAAAAAAAAAAAAAAAAAAAAAAAAAAAAAAAAAAAAAAAAAAAAAAAAAAAAAAAAAAAAAAAAAAAAAAAAAAAAAAAAAAAAAAAAAAAAAAAAAAAAAAAAAAAAAAAAAAAAAAAAAAAAAAAAAAAAAAAAAAAAAAAAAAAAAAAAAAAAAAAAAAAAAAAAAAAAAAAAAAAAAAAAAAAAAAAAAAAAAAAAAAAAAAAAAAAAAAAAAAAAAAAAAAAAAAAAAAAAAAAAAAAAAAAAAAAAAAAAAAAAAAAAAAAAAAAAAAAAAAAAAAAAAAAAAAAAAAAAAAAAAAAAAAAAAAAAAAAAAAAAAAAAAAAAAAAAAAAAAAAAAAAAAAAAAAAAAAAAAAAAAAAAAAAAAAAAAAAAAAAAAAAAAAAAAAAAAAAAAAAAAAAAAAAAAAAAAAAAAAAAAAAAAAAAAAAAAAAAAAAAAAAAAAAAAAAAAAAAAAAAAAAAAAAAAAAAAAAAAAAAAAAAAAAAAAAAAAAAAAAAAAAAAAAAAAAAAAAAAAAAAAAAAAAAAAAAAAAAAAAAAAAAAAAAAAAAAAAAAAAAAAAAAAAAAAAAAAAAAAAAAAAAAAAAAAAAAAAAAAAAAAAAAAAAAAAAAAAAAAAAAAAAAAAAAAAAAAAAAAAAAAAAAAAAAAAAAAAAAAAAAAAAAAAAAAAAAAAAAAAAAAAAAAAAAAAAAAAAAAAAAAAAAAAAAAAAAAAAAAAAAAAAAAAAAAAAAAAAAAAAAAAAAAAAAAAAAAAAAAAAAAAAAAAAAAAAAAAAAAAAAAAAAAAAAAAAAAAAAAAAAAAAAAAAAAAAAAAAAAAAAAAAAAAAAAAAAAAAAAAAAAAAAAAAAAAAAAAAAAAAAAAAAAAAAAAAAAAAAAAAAAAAAAAAAAAAAAAAAAAAAAAATGGGCAAACTTGAGAAATGAAGAAATTAAGAACAAATATCGGTTTTGGTGTAAACCAGGTATTTTCACACACAATATAACTTTAAGTCACAAAACTTCACTAAATCCGGTTTTCGTGGGAAAAATTGGTTATTATCACGAGTTGGAAAATGAAGAAATTTAGTACAAATATCGGTTTTGGTGTAAACCAGGTATTTTCACACACAATATAACTTTAAGTCACAAAACTTCACTAAATCCGGTTTTCGTGGGAAAAATTGGTTATTATCACGAGTTGGAAAATGAAGAAATTTAGTACAAATATCGGTTTTGGTGTAAACCAGGTATTTTCACACACAATATAACTTTAAGTCACAAAACTTCACTAAATCCGGTTTTCGTGGGAAAAATTGGTTATTATCACGAGTTGGAAAATGAAGAAATTTAGTACAAATATCGGTTTTGGTGTAAACCAGGTATTTTCACACACAATATAACTTTAAGTCACAAAACTTCACTAAATCCGGTTTTCAGAAAAATCTTCACAAAAACCGGGATTCATGAAATACTATACTAAATCCGGTTTTCGTGGGAAAAATTGGTTATTATCACGAGTTGGAAAATGAAGAAATTTAGTACAAATATCGGTTTTGGTGTAAACCAGATATGTTAGAATATAACAACGAAAATTAAATTTTTTTATCAAAATGAAAACCGGAAGGAAGAAATTTAGTACAAATATCGGTTTTGGTGTAAACCAGATATGTTAGAATATAACAACGAAAATTGAAAATTTTATCAAAATGAAAACCGGATTTCAGATCAGAAAGCTAAAATTTCAATTTCAAGCCATTTGGTTTTGAATTGGGATTTGAAACTTCTTGAGGATGATTATAGGAAGGTAATGAGTGGAATAAAACTAAAAATCCGGTTTTCGTGGGAAAAATTGGTTATTATCACGAGTTGGAAAATGAAGAAATTAAGAACAAATATCGGTTTTGGTGTAAACCAGGTATTTTCACACACAATATAACTTTAAGTCACAAAACTTCACTAAATCCGGTTTTCATGGGAAAAATTGTTATTATCACGACTTGAGAAATGAAGAAATTAAGAACAAATATCGGTTTTGGTGTAAACCAGGTATTTTCACACACAATATAACTTTAAGTCACAAAACTTCACTAAATCCGGTTTTCGTGGGAAAAATTGGTTATTATCACGAGTTGGAAAATGAAGAAATTAAGAACAAATATCGGTTTTGGTGTAAACCAGGTATTTTCACACACAATATAACTTTAAGTCACAAAACTTCACTAAATCCGGTTTTCGTGGGAAAAATTGGTTATTATCACGAGTTGGAAAATGAAGAAATTTAGTACAAATATCGGTTTTGGTGTAAACCAGGTATTTTCACACACAATATAACTTTAAGTCACAAAACTTCACTAAATCCGGTTTTCGTGGGAAAAATTGGTTATTATCACGAGTTGGAAAATGAAGAAATTTAGTACAAATATCGGTTTTGGTGTAAACCAGGTATTTTCACACACAATATAACTTTAAGTCACAAAACTTCACTAAATCCGGTTTTCGTGGGAAAAATTGGTTATTATCACGAGTTGGAAAATGAAGAAATTTAGTACAAATATCGGTTTTGGTGTAAACCAGATATGTTAGAATATAACAACGAAAATTGAAAATTTTATCAAAATGAAAACCGGATTTCAGATCAGAAAGCTAAAATTTCAATTTCAAGCCATTTGGTTTTGAATTGGGATTTGAAACTTCTTGAGGATGATTATAGGAAGGTAATGAGTGGAATAAAACTAAAAAGGAAGAAACTTTAACATGTTAAGAGGGTAAAGATTGGATTTTTCGGTAAAGTGGGAAAAACACAATTTAGCCCAAAATTGAACAAAATCAAGCCATGGATCTAACACAAGTTGTGATTTTGCTCTGATACCAAATGTAAACAATGGCTAAATCGTGATTTGAGTTTATGTGTGTGAGAGAGAGAGTTAGAGAGAGAAAGATAGATCGAGCGATTGTGTGTGTTTCTATGAGTTTCAGGGGTGATCGGAGATGATGGTGGTGGCGGCGGTTGTATCGCCGGAGAAGAATATATATATATATATATATATATATATATATATATATATATATATATATATATATATATATATATATATATATATATATATATATATATATATATATATATATATATATATATATATATATATATATATATATATATATATATATATATATATATATATATATATATATATATATATATATATATATATATATATATATATATATATATATATATATATATATATATATATATATATATATATATATATATATATATATATATATATATATATATATATATATATATATATATATATATATATATATATATATATATATATATATATATATATATATATATATATATATATATATATATATATATATATATATATATATATATATATATATATATATATATATATATATATATATATATATATATATATATATATATATATATATATATATATATATATATATATATATATATATATATATATATATATATATATATATATATATATATATATATATATATATATATATATATATATATATATATATATATATATATATATATATATATATATATATATATATATATATATATATATATATATATATATATATATATATATATATATATATATATATATATATATATATATATATATATA
>CM067167.1:68656939-68727403 GCA_034093135.1 Erigeron breviscapus
CGAAAACAGGTAGTTTGTTACATTACATAAACGTTTTTGTAGTTAGTTACATAACATAAACATTTTGGCATAGTTAGTTATATTCTCAGGTCATGATCCCTAATTTACAATTACTCATCTATTGACATAATAACCCCTCGATCACCCTGTCAAACCCTTCTTGTGTATGAATCAAAACATATCGAATGTTGTTAATTTGTAAATGTTCCTCTACACTTGCTTATCTTCTTATGCCAAATATCCATTTTTATGGGCAATGGTAGTAACTCGGTCAAGTCTGACTAAAGCACTCCAACCAACACAACAAAAGAAGCAACAGGCATACAAACTCACTCACTCTCCTGAGGCAGCAGAGGAAGGCAAGATTGATTAGGAGGTGGGGCAACTAGCTAGCCTTAGTAGTAAGGACGGAAATCATACAACCTAGCTCCCGATCGAGTTGATACATTTTGAATGCGGCTAGCTCAGCTAGTATACTTACTTGCTCGTTATAAGGGGAAGCTAAAGCTGGGTAGCGAAACTACTAACGGAGTTGGAGCTTAAAAGCTCCAACAAACACAATTTTAACTCAAATTATACGCATACATGATACATGTATATTTTTTCAAATAAATCATTATATCACACACTTGTTATGCATCAGAAATATGGTTTTTATCAAACAAATTTTGAGTGAAAGTCATATATATATATATATATATATATATATATATATATATATATATATATATATATATATATATATATATATATATATATATATATATATATATATATATATATATATATATATATATATATATATATATATATATATATATATATATATATATATATATATATATATATATATATATATATATATATATATATATATATATATATATATATATATATATATATATATATATATATATATATATATATATATATATATATATATATATATATATATATATATATATATATATATATATATATATATATATATATATATATATATATATATATATATATATATATATATATATATATATATATATATATATATATATATATATATATATATATATATATATATATATATATATATATATATATATATATATATATATATATATATATATATATATATATATATATATATATATATATATATATATATATATATATATATATATATATATATATATATATATATATATATATATATATATATATATATATATATATATATATATATATATATATATATATATATATATATATATATATATATATATATATATATATATATATATATATATATATATATATATATATATATATATATATATATATATATATATATATATATATATATATATATATATATATATATATATATATATATATATATATATATATATATATATATATATATATATATATATATATATATATATATATATATATATATATATATATATATATATATATATATATATATATATATATATATATATATATATATATATATATATATATATATATATATATATATATATATATATATATATATATATATATATATATATATATATATATATATATATATATATATATATATATATATATATATATATATATATATATATATATATATATATATATATATATATATATATATATATATATATATATATATATATATATATATATATATATATATATATATATATATATATATATATATATATATATATATATATATATATATATATATATATATATATATATATATATATATATATATATATATATATATATATATATATATATATATATATATATATATATATATATATATATATATATATATATATATATATATATATATATATAGAAATATATATATATATATATATATATATATATATATATATATATATATATATAGTATGTTAGTATTATGTATGTATGTATACTATTATATATTATGTTAGTATTATATTAAGTATGCTTTAATATTATGTAATGTGTTAGTATTATGTATGCTTTAGTATTATGTATGTTTGTTAGTTTTTATTAATGTTTTATTATGTATGCTTTAGTATTATGTATGTTTGTTAGTTTTTATTAATGTTTTATTATGTATGCTTTAGTATTATGTATGCTTTAGTATTATGTATGTTTGTTAGTTTTTATTAATGTTTTATTATGTATGCTTTAGTATTATGTATGTTTGTTAGTTTTTATTAATGTTTTATTATGTATGCTTTAGTATTATGTATGTGTTAGTATTATGTATGCTTTAGTATTATGTATGCTTTAATATTATGTAATGTGTTAGTATTATGTATGCTTTAATATTATGTAATGTGTTAGTATTAAGTATGCTTTAATATTATGTAATGTGTTAGTATTATGTATGCTTTAGTATTATGTATGCTTTAATATTATGTAATGTGTTAGTATTATGTATGCTTTAGTATTATGTATGTTTAGTATTATGTATGCTTTATATTATGTATGTGTTAGTATTATGTATGCTTTAATATTATGTAATGTGTTAGTATTATGTATGCTTTAGTATTATGTAATGTGTTAGTATTATGTATGCTTTAATATTATGTAATGTGTTAGTATTAAGTATGCTTTAATATTATGTAATGTGTTAGTATTATGTATGCTTTAGTATTATGTATGTTTGTTAGTGTTTGTATTATGTATGCTTTAGTATTATGTAATGTGTTAGTATTATGTATGCTTTAATATTATGTAATGTGTTAGTATTATGTATGCTTTAATATTATGTAATGTGTTAGTATTAAGTATGCTTTAATATTATGTAATGTGTTAGTATTATGTATGCTTTAGTATTATGTATATTTGTTAGTTTTATGTATGCTTTAATATTATGTAATGTGTTAGTATTATGTATGCTTTAATATTATGTAATGTGTTAGTATTAAGTATGCTTTAATATTATGTAATGTGTTAGTATTATGTATGCTTTAGTATTATGTATGCTTTAATATTATGTAATGTGTTAGTATTATGTATGCTTTAGTATTATGTATGTTTGTTAGTTTTTATTAATGTTTTATTATGTATGCTTTAGTATTATGTATGTTTGTTAGTTTTTATTATGTATGCTTTAGTATTATGTATGTTTGTTAGTTATTATGTATGTTTGTTAGTTTTTATTAATGTTTTATTATGTACGTTTTTATTAAAATAAAATGAAAACTAATAATGTAGTATGTGTTCTTTAATAGTGAAATATATGGATTTTGTTATAATTTTGGAGGGTTAAAAGTGAAAACTTTAGATAAAAGTGTAGAATTAAATAGATGGTGGGTCCTAGACTAGTCTTGGCATTGTGGGTGTTTTGGGGAATTAGTCCTTGGTTAGTCCTTGGGCTAATGTGGAGCTGATGTGGTGCTGACTGTAACACCCCAACAAGGCGGAATAATGAGATATCACAAGAAAAGCATAGCACGACATGGAAATTAAGTAGAGCCAGACTAAATGCATAAAAGGATTGGACAATCCATACAAATCATTCAATTACAAGTACCGGATCAAGAAATAATGCATAAAGAGCACGCCCATCAAACGTTAAAAAAATTATATTTCAAAAGATGGTAAATGTTCCTAAGCATAACCCATAAACGGGAACTATGAATCACGGATCCAATAAGTAGTCGAAGTCCATCCTAGTATGCAAACAATCAAGCAATCATCCAACACGTCTCTGGTTTACCTATTCACCTGAAAAGTGTACTAAAATGTGTCAACATAAAGTTGGTGAGTTTGTAGGTTTAGGTAATAAAAATCAAGTGTCGGGATATCAACCGTTATCGATAAGTGAGGATTAGAATACCTAATCTCGCCAAAGGAACCCTAAAAGGATCCATGTCAATACAAGACAATACAATAAATGTCACGTCACAATATTCGTCAATATATATATACACGTCATAATATGGGCTCAAAAACCCTTATCCCGAGTATGATCATGTCGGGTGTGAATTCGTCAATCCACCGTCACGTCAATACATAATAATATATAATATACGTCATACGTCACAAGTATAACATCATAATAAAGTGGCCATGATCATACCGGGTGTGGACTCGTCAATCCATCGTCACGTCAATACATAATAATAATATATACGTCATTCGTCACATTTAAACGTCTCATAACACGTATCAAAATCAATCAATTAGATATCTAACGTCTCATTTCATATCACAACAATATATATATATATATATATATATATATATATATATATATATATATATATATATATATATATATATATATATATATATATATATATATATATATATATATATATATATATATATATATATATATATATATATATATATATATATATATATATATATATATATATATATATATATATATATATATATATATATATATATATATATATATATATATATATATATATATATATATATATATATATATATATATATATATATATATATATATATATGTATATTTATTCACATATTCCCTTACAACAATAATATTCATTATTATTTATTATATATATATATATATATTTGCTTATATATCGGTTCACTTTCTTATGTCTTTAACGAAACTTGGGCTTTGAAATCTTGACCTTAAACACCTCCCCAAACTTAAACATGATACCAGGAAGTATAAGAAGGGCCCCATAATGGCTGGACTCGACACAAGAAGTGGGAAATGAAGATAACGAAAATCTGGAAAAAGGAAGAATACACACCACCGTAAGGTACGATGGTGGTGGCGTAGTTTACAGTGGATCAAATACAACTGGCGTAATGGACGGCACAATGGGGCGTAGGGTACGGTGGATAGAAAGTGGTGGAGCGTAAGGGACGATGGAAATGGCGTAAAGTACGGTGGTCTATAACTAGGCATTTTAGCATCTGATGCTCCAAAAACTAGCGTATACAGAAGATTTCGAGCGTAAGGTCCAAACCAAGGATCCAAGGCACCGTAAGCTACGGCCCTTGGACCGTACCAGACGCCAAAGAGGAAGCAGCCGGCATATCTTACGTTAAAACTGGCGTATCAGACCCCTCAAATGAAACAAGCAAAATTCTGGGAATTTGGATGAAGAACAAGGGTTGACTTCTAAAGTCAAACCCGACCCACACTCACTTGAACCCTAATTTCGCATGCCAAACGATTTGAAAAGATTCGGAATATGTTTTGGGTACTTATAATCGAGATGGAATCCAACAAACACGAATCCAAATCCAAATCGAACCCTAATTCATCAATTTTGCAAAATATTTAGTTTTGACCTAATTTAAAGTCATAAACCCTAATTTCGGGTTAAATCATGTTTCAGCTCGAATTTGGACCAAAAGTCGTTTATATCAGTTTAATAACATGAATTTAAACATAACCCACCCCACGGATTTGACCCATTTCATCAAATAAGTAAATAACCCGATTTTTGACCCATTTATTCATTTAAAACCCTAATTTTGACCCATAATCAATTTGACTTGGAACAATGACTCAATACTGATTATATATGATTAAAACTTGATTGTAAACATAAAATGATAGTTTTAGAGTGAATTTGACTTACCAAAACTCCACCGAAGCTAAAAATCCGAAATTAAGCTATAACTCAAGTTTCCTTGCACTTTGACTTTCCAAATTTAGATATGATGATTAGATGAGGATAATGATGATGAATTTAATACCAATCCAACTTGAACAACATTTAATTGGTGCAAGAGTTTAGTGAGAGAGAGAAAGAAGAGTCTTGCAATGAATGTGAGAGAGATAAGTGGATAGAATTGAATGGATGGGTGGATGGAGTGGAAGACTTGGATTGGGTGGATAAGGTTGGGTCAAATGTGGTGATTCATGGGTCATGGGTCGGCCCATGGATCACCCGATAACGTTTCCAATAAATTAAACGTCAACTTACGTCACAACATCGATTAACTAACCCATATACTTTCCGTCTAGCATATTACACGTTACCAAGTCGTCAAAAAGGCATTAAATGAAATCAACTAACTTTATTAAGTAGTCATTTAGCTCATTCAAGTCAACGGGTCAATTTAGATAAAAATTTCACTAAATCGCGAAATCAAATTACATTTAATCACGTTTAGTCGCGTTAAATATAAGTCAAAAATCACGAATGTTACACTGACAGGGACTAGTCCTTGGAGGATGAGTCCTGGGCACTGTGAATGCTCTAAACAATGATTATCGTAACAATGTAATAAATTAAACTAGTGAGGTTCTCGCCCCGCAATGCGGAGCCTCAATAATCATGTTGATACACTTTCGTTGTGTCAGTATATTTGTGTTAAATATACAATCGCCTAATAAAACCATTGTCCTATATATGTATGTTCAAAATTTTGTTATATCAAATATATATTTATCTAAGGCTAATAGCACATTAGTCTTCGCCTGCGCGTTGCTTGGTTTCAGTTATTGAGATTACGTTTTGTTGGTGATTTTGTGGCGATATATATGTGTGCTAAAAACTTTGACATATGAAATAGATATATATATTTAAGAGCAATACAACAACTACGTCAAAGTTTGCAATATAGAAAACATAGATGTAATGAAATCCGAATAGTGACACAGGGTGTGAGGTGGACCAATAAAACAGTGCCACATGGTTGATGACACAATTCATAATGCTCATCTTTATCCTTCCAAAACTATTGTTGTTTTAGATTTAACAAATCATTTATAACTAACACAATACCCGTTGTTCGGGTTACTTAGTAATCTATTTTTTTGTATAACTTACACCTCTCAATCTATACTTCTATTAACAGATAGAAAAAAAACATACTAACACAAATATCTAAATATCATTACCTAGTTAAAAGTTTATAATTACTCCATATTTTAGCTTAAACATTGCACAAAATAAAATATCGACAGAGAAAAAAAACCTTACTCACATTTACAAAATCTCGCATGCAAATGGTGACCATGAGACTTATATGCCGAGAATCAAACATCAAAGTCATATGCCATTAATTGTATTTTTATAACAACAAAGCTATTTTTTATTTTTAAACTAATTCAAATAATTCTAAACTACTACTTATTAAGAGTGAACCTAGGAACCAAAACGTAAAACCCATATTAACCGGCCACAATTGGATCTCAAAAACTAAACTATATTCTTTTTATGCTATCTTTAACATCACTTTATGTATATGTAATACCAAGTTATATAGCAACTGTCCAAAGAAACCAACTAAACAAAAATATGGAGTATACTATAAACAATATTTCTTTTTTTTTGTTTTCAATCTCTACGATCACATATACACTAACAAAGTCAATTCAACAAACATGAACAAAATATCATCAAAAGACTCAATTTTTGGAAGAGATGAAAATCATTTGGATTTTTTAGAGATGATAAAGGTGAGGAAAGTCGAGCTTGGTGCAGATTATTATGCCAAAGAAACAGTTGATATATAACCACGCAACAACAAAGGAAGAAACAGTTTATAGACAGCGGCAATGGTCATGCGACTGTATTGAGCGAGGGTTCATACGCGGCTTTTCTAGACGTGGCTTTTGGTGTTGGACGGAGAACCTGCAGGGGTAGCAGCGGTGTAGCCGGCTCACCCTATATGCAGCTGAACCCGCTTTCATATCAACATCGTCAAAAACATTTAAAGATCAACGCAACTGTTGACTACAACCCAAGTCCCAAACTCACCCTACTCACGGTTGAGTGGTTAAAATGGTTTTGAGGTTTCACAAATCAACCCAAAAGGGTTGAATTCTTGAATGATTTACCCAAATCGACTCGTTTGTAGGACTTCGGGTCTAGATTGCCGGGTAGAATAGTAAAAATCTCAAGAGCAAATAAATATATTTTAAAGGTAGGGAAAGGAGACTCCAAATAAATATTAGGGGGATGCCTGAAAACAGGGAAGTTAGTTGTTTATCTTTTTTTTTTTAATCCACGTTCATATGGGTAACTACCCATCACCCATACACCCGGTTTAAAATGTCTAAATAGTAGGGATTTTAGTTATTTTTCTTTATCTTGGATAAGTACTTGTTTATCTTGGTCATTTAATTATCCACGTTTATGAATATGAGTAACAACCCATCCATATTAAAAGGATGAATTTGTAAGGCTAGGATTAGAAATCTTTTTGATCGGATGGACATAGATAAACAAAAACTTAAAGCACCGGCAACAATATATATATAAATTATACATTCATAAAAGGGAATTTAATACTTTAAAAGTTGTACACTATGTTTTAAAACATGTCTTTTATTATTCACATGGATTTGTTTTAATAAAGGGTATAATAAAGGAAAAGGGATAATACTTGTCACAAATACCTTTTCCGGGGTCCCAACAAAAAAAAGTTTTAATGTGGGGTAAAAACCCGGCTAAAAAACGTATTAAGGGGTTTTTTGTAAGTTGCAGGTAACAATTTAATTTTCAAATACCCACATTAAAACTTTTTTTTGTTGGGACCCCGGAAAAGGTATTACTTTTTTTTGTTGGGACCCCGGAAAAGGTATTTGTGACAAGTTGGATGACTTTCCAAGTAATTAGCCCTTATAGGGCACGTGAATTTATGAGGACGTGGCAGGTGATTTGGCAGATAACCGGGTAAAAAGCAATGTTATCCGGTAAAACCCCTTAATACGT
The DNA here is from genome assembly GCA_034093135.1 of Erigeron breviscapus. Lineage (NCBI taxonomy): Eukaryota > Viridiplantae > Streptophyta > Magnoliopsida > Asterales > Asteraceae > Erigeron > Erigeron breviscapus. The sequence continues at coordinate 68,665,645 of CM067167.1, forward strand.
TTTTAGCCGGGTTTTTACCCCACATTAAAACTTTTTTTTGTTGGGACCCCGGAAAAGGTATTTGTGACAAGTTGGATGACTTTCCAAGTAATTAGCCCTAAAGGAAAAGGGATAAACTCGTGTTTCACGGAAGCTCTTTTCGAAAAGGGACCAGGTTGAAAACAATTGTACACGTACTTTCTAAAAGTTTTTTAATCATGGAACCTTTCATTAAGATAGTGGATGAATTTGTTAGAATCTTTTGGTTTTCCATAGAGCTAAAAGTTTTCTTGTGTCAATTTCTCAAACACTCATGCTATTTCGTCTTTTTAACAAAATAAAACGAAGTTAACAAACTTTGTATTTGAGTTTAACAGGTTTCATGTCGTGTTTTTAACAGGTTTCATGTCGTATTCGTGTAACACGATAACTATTTGCGTCTAGGTTTAACCTAGTACAAAAAATAAGTCAAATATCCACACATTTTTTATGAGTGACGGATCCACAAATTTTGTATGGTTTAAATGGTTCTCCTAATTCATAGCGAAGATCAGCAACTAAAGAAAATCAAATATCTACGTTCCCTTGAACCAAATAATGTGTGTGTGTTAATCTCTAAATATATATAAAAAAGAAACCTTAATTCATAATTGGAGAAGTATGAACCCTTAGATGAAGTTCAACTTTTAATTAAAGCCATTAGATCAAATGATGATGTCATATACCTTATTTAACTTTTTTAGATTTAATTTTATTTTAATAAATTTAAATTATTATTATTTCCTTATTTAAGTTTGTAGACATTAATAATTAATATTTTTAATGATATAATTATGGAAACTAATATTTTTATATTTTACATCATTTTTTATCTTTAAAATTAATTTTTAATTTTTTTACAATAAAATTTCTTTTTTAATGTAATACGTTTTTGTCAAATTATATTTTTGTATAGGATTTTTATCATATAACGAATTAAATTTGGTTATAAGAATTTTTGTATAGGATTTTTGTCATATAACGTTTTCATTAAATCTATGTTTTGAAAACCGGATCGGATGTCAAACCGGCCTTCTTAATAAAGAACTAAAAAACAAATATGGAGTATATAGTAAGCTATCACAATTATATATCAGAAAAATAATTGTATAAAATGTGCAATGATATTATGCATAATTTTAAGTTAGATTAACACAACATGCGATATATAGATTAATAATTAAATTGCTTAGTAATTTTAGTGTATAACTAAATTATTTGATCAAAATGTTAAAGCACAAGTACAACGACAATGCTGACATATCCGGATGAATGAAAGACATCCAAATAAACGAAAACCTTATTTAGCGAGACCTCTAATAGATGATGTATCCATTTTTCAACTGTCTGGTCTCTGTTAACCGGAATCTGAACGACCACTAATGTAACTTCATATTTTTTAGTGGTTTAATTCTTACCTGGTTAAATATTTGTCATCTTATGATATTATAAAAATTTTACATGTCATTGATTATATATGTTTCCCACGTATTACGCTGGTAATAATCTAGTTAATCTATATGCAACCAAATTTCAAGTCTCTAAACATAATTTGCAAGATGTGTTATGCCAAAGAACACCATGTGAACATGCGTGGCAACCAAAAGTGGACCGTCTTTCGGTTTTAGAAAGAATTCTAACACCCGTGGCGAAATCGAAGGAAGCAAGCCTAAGCTTCTTATTCTGAACGAGTCATATGCCCGCGTAATGCGGCGGTGATGATGATTATGGCGCGGGGTGGTGGGGGCGGCAATGGTGGTGAATGTAAATTAATTTATGTTAAAGAAGGTAGTGTAGTTAATTTAAAGAAATTTATGTTATAAATTATTTCATTAAGAGAATTATAGGTATATTAGATAGAGATGTTTGAATTAATGAATAAAAGAGAGTAGTATTTTAGATAGTTTAATTCCTTAATTGGGATTTTAAAAAGTGGGTTACTCTTCTATAAGGTATCTACCAATAAACTAAAACAGGATTGAGATGTTTTTTTGAAACGACACGTGACGTAATCCTTGATCGACACGTGTCTTTTTAATTTATCTATTTTATTAAATTAGCTTTTTTTTAATTGTATATAGATTCAATTTCCTTATTAGATTTAGAATTAAACTCTAACTCTTAGCTTATAGATTAAAAACACAGTATAACCTTATTTAATTGATCGTTTTCTCATTAATAAAGTTGTCTCTTTTTCTTTCTCAATTCTTCAACTTCTATTACTTATAATAAGTTAATAACATGAAGATTTCAAAAAATTGAGTTTACGATCCGAAATCACAAGGCTATTTGTCGTCATCCTCTATGCTTACAATTTCCGATTTTGATGTGATTTTAAAATTTTAAGGTAAATCCAAAATTTTAACTAAACATATATTATATTTATCATTACTGTTTATTATAACTTAGCTTCGATCATCGGCTTACTTTAACCACAATTTATTTCATACTCACAAATCATGTATGAGACATATATATTCGAATTTATTTATGATACAATCTATATAGCTACCGTAGGACTAGTTATAGGTATATATAAACAAATTGGTTTTAACCATCACACTTTTTTAGTCTTGTGATAAATTCTCCAATTTGATGATTGCTAAAAATAGTTTTGTTATGTTTAAATTTTGTTTTGGCTCAACATTGAATAAGTAGTTACGTTTATTTGTGACTTTGATCATCTATTGACATAATAATCCCTCACTCTATCACACCCATCTTCCGTATGAATCAAAACATATCGCGAATGTTAATTTGTATAGGTTCCTCTACACTTATTTTCTAATGTTAAAAAGGATTTAATCGTGTTTCACGAAAGCTCCTTTTGGGAAGGACGAGGCTGAAAACATGCAATTGTGCACTTATTAAACCTTTTTTAATTGATTGTGCACCAAACTGCGTCGGATGCTTTGTAAATAAAGAAGGTGATTTAAAGATGGGTTAGAAAGGGTTTTAGGTTTTATTGGCGATTCCCCGAAGGTAGGGCAATGCCTCTTTACGCCAACTATGTGTGAGTTAGGGTTTTCGGCCGATTGAATGATCGTGCCTAATGTGGAGAAATCCTTCTCCTTTTATAGGGGAAGGTTTCTGAAGGAGAAGGTTAGGGTTTTACCATTCCTTCTTGGATTCGATATACACTTGCCATGTATATCTTGATTTAGTTGCTATCTATATCCCTTAGTTAATGGGATATGATTTGTTATTGTTTAGCAAGAGATTTGTATTGATCTCTAACCATTAACTCAAAACACTTCTGGGCTTAAACCCTTCGTGAGAGTGCTTCGTGTTATAGGGGCTTTGTATAATGGATCAGAGGGGTACATTATCGTCAAGCCCCCCAGTCTAATATTATTGGCTGCTAGGGCTATGATTTTAGACTATACTCTTTTTGTCTTCTCGTCTTCGAAACTTCTTAACTTTGATGAATGTGCTGCGCAATCTCAGGGTCTAAAGGTAGGTGACTTTTGGTGAAAGGGGGTAAAGTAAAAAATGGGTGTTTAAATTGTTGAGGAAGCTTTGGGCGGTTTTTTCAAAATTCAAAATTTGATCCAAAAATTAATATCCTTATTAATTCTTTTTCATTCCTTCCTTTTCCACTTCTCCATTCCCCTTTTCTGTTCTTTGACCTTTTTCTCGTCATACTCCCCGTCTTCCGATCTTCAACTCAGGTAATATTTCTTTCAAAATTCTTCTGATTCAATGGCTAAAATAGGCATAGAGACTACGTTTTCCATCGTTACTCGAGATCAATTCAATGATTTTGTGAATAGGTTTTTTCCGGGTCGGGTTGAATCATGTAGGTTACCCGATCGTAAACAAAGTATTCTTTCTCCTGGGATGGTTTCATCGGGGTGTATCTTAGGTCTTTTACTCATGGTAGCGTTAGGTATCCTTTTACTCCCTTCTTTTTATCTGTACTAAAGTATTATGGGAATCATTTATCCCGCTGGCATCCTCAGGGTCATTCAAAAATCATGGCCGTTGAGGTCTTATGTCGTGCTTGCGGTGGTGAACCGTCCTTGGAACTTTTTAGGAGATTCGCATATGTTTGCGATGCGGGGGATTGGGTTACCATTGCAACTAGATCTAGGGAGAATTCCTGTTTTGTGAAAGGACCAGGAGGCGTAGATATAAGAAATTGTAAGAACAAGTTTATTTTTGTAAGCGTTGATTTGATGCCCCAAAATTGTGATGTTTTGATAAATAGGAAGAACTTGAGTGTAGTGAAAAATAGTGTTGACCCGGTACCCGATGGTGAGGAATCTGGGCTTTTGTTTAAACAGATCATTAGTCACCCTATATTAGTTGTGTCATTCCCTGGTAGTATTTTGTTCAAAGCCAAAGTGATCGGTTCGTTGCCTGCTGGGGAAGAGGAATTTGATGGTGAGTTGTATATCTTTCTTTATTTTCTTCATGACATTTATAGCTTGACTCTATGTTGTCTTCATACTTGCAGACATGTCTTTCATGAATTTTGTTAGAAAAGGTGGTCAGGTTGTAGCCGAAGCTCCCTCTGGTGCTTCTTCCCATGTTCCTTCTGATGATGAGCGTACTCCGAAGGCTGGGGGAAGTGTCCCTTTTAACCTTGGTTCTTCGTCTGGTTCTTCCGCCCGTCCCAAGGGGGAATCCACCACTTCTTTTGATCCTAACCAAGCTATGGATGATAAGGTTATTATAACTGGTGAGTGTAAGGATGAGCGGCATGCTGCTCCAGTTGAGGGTGTAGCCTCTCTTCTTCGTAAGAGGGGTAAGGAGACACCTCCTACTGCTCCTGCTTCGAAGAAAAAAAGAAAGCTGTTGAGGAGAAGAGTGGTGCCACGGGTAATCGATTGTTTTCTCTCTCTTTCCTACGTCTCCTCTTCTTCTTTTTATATTTTCCTTGTGGTTTTGTAGTTGATATCTGTCACATGGAAACAAGAGCTTTCGAACAGTTTTACAAGGAACGTTCTCATGAAAGGAGTATGTTGGATGCTGAGATGATTGTTTGTTTAAATCATCTTTTGGGTGCTCCACTTGAGGCTGGGAGACTACTTGAAGAGAAGAAGGCAGAATGTTCTTTACTCCAAGAATCAATGAATAATGTTGCTTCAGATTTGGGCGAGGTGAAGTATTTGAAGGGCAAACTTATGGAAGCAGATGCTGCTGTGAAGATCTAGGAGGGTGAGCTTGCTGATTTGAGGTTAAAGTTGACGAAGACCATGGCCGAGTTGAGCATGGAGAAGGAAGTCTCTCAAAAATTTTCGTCATCTATCAGCAAACATATTGCCCAACGTGCTGTCCTGATAACCGAAGTGATTCCTCATGCTTGTAGGAGTTTGGGAGGTTGCTTGGGGAGGTGATTTTTGCCCATCGGGATGATGAGAGGGCCTTTGTCCTTAAGAGTTTAAGCGAAGAGGGATTGATAGACTTATCAACACGCTCCAAATACAAGTATAATACTGCTTCTGCTATTAGCGCAGCGGTTGAAAATTATGAGAGTGTCACTTTCCCTTTTATTGAGAGGCTTACCTCCGATCCTTCGGCTTCGTTCGAATCACTCCTCAAAATGATGCCAGACAAGATTATCCTTACTGCTGCTGCTTCCACTCAAGTTGTCACTGATGCTTCGATTGTTGATGCTTCCCAGTCCCATCCTGAAGGTACTTCTGCTTCGTGAATAGTCTATTTTCATGATACTTTATTGATGGCTTCTGAAACATTTTATTATGGCATGTGTGTTCTTTGAACAATTTTTATTATCCTGCGCAGTTTTTAATTTAAGATGAGCGATGATTTGTTAGGCAATGGTTTGTGTTGGCCATTGCCTATGTTTTTAGCTTTTTATAAGCTTCTGGGATATTGAGCCCTTTATTTTTGAGGGTTTCACTCCCAATTTACCTTGTTGTTATTCTTCAAGGATTCACCAGGGTCCTTTGTTAGATTATACAAGGTATTATTGATTATCCGAAGGTCTTCTCCTTCGTTGCACGGTATCGAGGGTACCACCATTCGATTGTTCCGTGTCTCACATTTGCTTATGGTCTGCATGGTATCGAAGGCGACCACCTTCGTCTTTTCCATGTCTTTTTTATTAGTGCATGTTTCGTAATGAAAATTTTTCCATTTACGGTTTGGCTATATGTTGTGTAGGCGTCCCTTTGAACACACATTGAGCCTTGTTAACATGTCTTATTTTAGCAAAATAATACGTACGTGGTGAGTTTGTATGATACGATAGGGAGCGACCCTTCGTAATGGTAAATAATAACAAATCGTATAATGACCTAAAAAGAAAAATTAAATTAATCACAATGTGATTACATAAGTCCCTAACAGGAAAACTATTATTCATCTAAGGGAGCAAATCGTTATATTTATCACTATGTGAAAATTTGAAGTTGCTCCGAAGCAATCCTTGCACATTATGCTAAAAAGTGTTCTTAGTTTGGTCCGATGGACTTAGCAGGCTTCTCTTTATGGCCTTCATCATTCTCTCGATCTCTAGGTTCCTTACTTTCTTTGATACTCTTATTGCCCGACAGGCCTTTGTAAAGCATATAGATGGTGGCTTCTGGAACCTTCTTTGCTTTCTTCATCATCATTACTCCTTTTCCCTTTTCACTTGACCGTGCTTTTATTGTGTCAGTTTCATCCTCAGCGTTGTCTTTGGAGTTATATTCATTAGTTGTACCTCTGTCCACAAATCCTGCAAAGGAGGGCGTTTTCACTGTCTTTTTTAAGGTTGGTACCTGCCATGGGCTTTGCGAGAGCTTTAGGAGATCAATTTTCTCTTTCGGTACACTTTTTTCTTCGTAGGGCGGATATTCGTATAAGCCTTCTCCGAAGGTGAGAATATTTTGTTTCCTCTTGCTCTCTGGGATATCTTCATATTGGTAGATCCTAGTTTGGACGCCACCTACTGCCATCTCCTTGGCATCCAGCCACGTGTGTGCTTTAGCCTTTACCTCTTCATATGTCTTTGGCAGCTTTTCCACCAAGTACTTGATCAATGAAGAGCTTCGGAACCCATGAACGAGGCCTGAAATTCTATGTGACTCTGGTAGTGCAGGTATCCGCTGAGTTTCCTTAGTGTATCTTGCTATGAGGTTTCTGGTCTCCTCGGTTTCTCTTTGCTTTATGTTGTGGACAGTGATACAGGATCTTACTTGGGCTTGCCCTTTTTGGTCGAAGTACAGTATGAACTTCTCCTTTATGGGGGGGGGGGGGGGGGGGGGGGGGGGGGGGGGGGGGGGGGGGGGGGGGGGGGGGGGGGGGGGGGGGGGGGGGGGGGGGGGGGGGGGGGGGGGGGGGGGGGGGGGGGGGGGGGGGGGGGGGGGGGGGGGGGGGGGGGGGGGGGGGGGGGGGGGGGGGGGGGGGGGGGGGGGGGGGGGGGGGGGGGGGGGGGGGGGGGGGGGGGGGGGGGGGGGGGGGGGGGGGGGGGGGGGGGGGGGGGGGGGGGGGGGGGGGGGGGGGGGGGGGGGGGGGGGGGGGGGGGGGGGGGGGGGGGGGGGGGGGGGGGGGGGGGGGGGGGGGGGGGGGGGGGGGGGGGGGGGGGGGGGGGGGGGGGGGGGGGGGGGGGGGGGGGGGGGGGGGGGGGGGGGGGGGGGGGGGGGGGGGGGGGGGGGGGGGGGGGGGGGGGGGGGGGGGGGGGGGGGGGGGGGGGGGGGGGGGGGGGGGGGGGGGGGGGGGGGGGGGGGGGGGGGGGGGGGGGGGGGGGGGGGGGGGGGGGGGGGGGGGGGGGGGGGGGGGGGGGGGGGGGGGGGGGGGGGGGGGGGGGGGGGGGGGGGGGGGGGGGGGGGGGGGGGGGGGGGGGGGGGGGGGGGGGGGGGGGGGGGGGGGGGGGGGGGGGGGGGGGGGGGGGGGGGGGGGGGGGGGGGGGGGGGGGGGGGGGGGGGGGGGGGGGGGGGGGGGGGGGGGGGGGGGGGGGGGGGGGGGGGGGGGGGGGGGGGGGGGGGGGGGGGGGGGGGGGGGGGGGGGGGGGGGGGGGGGGGGGGGGGGGGGGGGGGGGGGGGGGGGGGGGGGGGGGGGGGGGGGGGGGGGGGGGGGGGGGGGGGGGGGGGGGGGGGGGGGGGGGGGGGGGGGGGGGGGGGGGGGGGGGGGGGGGGGGGGGGGGGGGGGGGGGGGGGGGGGGGGGGGGGGGGGGGGGGGGGGGGGGGGGGGGGGGGGGGGGGGGGGGGGGGGGGGGGGGGGGGGGGGGGGGGGGGGGGGGGGGGGGGGGGGGGGGGGGGGGGGGGGGGGGGGGGGGGGGGGGGGGGGGGGGGGGGGGGGGGGGGGGGGGGGGGGGGGGGGGGGGGGGGGGGGGGGGGGGGGGGGGGGGGGGGGGGGGGGGGGGGGGGGGGGGGGGGGGGGGGGGGGGGGGGGGGGGGGGGGGGGGGGGGGGGGGGGGGGGGGGGGGGGGGGGGGGGGGGGGGGGGGGGGGGGGGGGGGGGGGGGGGGGGGGGGGGGGGGGGGGGGGGGGGGGGGGGGGGGGGGGGGGGGGGGGGGGGGGGGGGGGGGGGGGGGGGGGGGGGGGGGGGGGGGGGGGGGGGGGGGGGGGGGGGGGGGGGGGGGGGGGGGGGGGGGGGGGGGGGGGGGGGGGGGGGGGGGGGGGGGGGGGGGGGGGGGGGGGGGGGGGGGGGGGGGGGGGGGGGGGGGGGGGGGGGGGGGGGGGGGGGGGGGGGGGGGGGGGGGGGGGGGGGGGGGGGGGGGGGGGGGGGGGGGGGGGGGGGGGGGGGGGGGGGGGGGGGGGGGGGGGGGGGGGGGGGGGGGGGGGGGGGGGGGGGGGGGGGGGGGGGGGGGGGGGGGGGGGGGGGGGGGGGGGGGGGGGGGGGGGGGGGGGGGGGGGGGGGGGGGGGGGGGGGGGGGGGGGGGGGGGGGGGGGGGGGGGGGGGGGGGGGGGGGGGGGGGGGGGGGGGGGGGGGGGGGGGGGGGGGGGGGGGGGGGGGGGGGGGGGGGGGGGGGGGGGGGGGGGGGGGGGGGGGGGGGGGGGGGGGGGGGGGGGGGGGGGGGGGGGGGGGGGGGGGGGGGGGGGGGCGCCGATAGTGGTCGTCGCTTTGTCTCATGTCCCTGAGGTGTGCCGTAGGGATTGAGGGACGTACCACATGTTTTCCATTGAAGGCTTCGCCAAAGGGGTGGATGAGGTTTTTGGAGCTTTGTAAGTTACGTCACCCATTAACCTTCTTTTTGCAGCTTTTATTTCCAGCCCATCGTCCCACTCACTATCGAAATGGAGTACTTTGCCGGATTTTAGGAGATCAATTTTCTTTCGGTCCACTTTTTTCTTCGTAGGGCGGATATTCGTATAAGCCTTCTCCGAAGGTGAGAATATTTTGTTTCCTCTTGCTCTCTGGGATATCTTCGTATTGGTAGATCCTAGTTCAGACGCCACCTACTGCCATCTCCTTGGCATCCAGCCACGTGTGTGCTTTAGCCTTTACCTCTTCGTATGTCTTTGGCAGCTTTTCCACCAAGTACTTGATCAATGAAGAGCTTCGGAACCCATGAACGAGGCCTGAAATTCTATGTGACTCTGGTAGTGCAGGTATCCGCTGAGTTTCCTTAGTGTATCTTGCTATGAGGTTTCTGGTCTCCTCGGTTTCTCTTTGCTTTATGTTGTGGACAGTGATACAGGATCTTACTTGGGCTTGCCCTTTTTGGTCGAAGTACAGTATGAACTTCTCCTTTATATCTGAAAAGCTTGAGATCGAGCCCTTCGGAAGGCTGTTAAACCATTCTCTAGCATCACCTTTGAGTACCCATCCAAAGTCCTTACAAGCCACGGGGTCATTCCATTGATGTATCACAGCTGCTCCTCCGGATGATTGCAAAAACTCATCTGGATCGCTTCTCCCTTCATAAGGCTCTATGCTGGTCGGATACTTTATGTTATTAGGGAGAGGGTACTTGTGTATCCATTCAGCCAAAGGTGAGGCGTTTGTTCTGCTTTCCAGCGGGAAGGGTTTTTCTTGTGTTGAAGGACCATTCTTGGGGATAACCGTTGATGCGGTACCTGCGTCCCATGTGGACCCTTCGTGGTAAGGATACCATGACTGCGGGTGTAGATATGGGATAGGGCTGTTCAATCCATACGGAGGATGACCTTTGGGAATGTGGAACGGAGGTCTGGGGTACCATTGTCGGTATTGCGAAGGTATGGCGTTATGCCCGAAGGGCATTGCAGCTCCCTAGTGTGAGTAGTAACTATTAGGATGTAGAGTGTCAAACATGACATGTGCGCCGATAGTGGTCGTCGCTTTGTCTCATGTCCCTGAGGTGTGCCGTAGGGATTGAGGGACGTACCACATGTTTTCCATTGAAGGCTTCGCCAAAGGGGTGGATGAGGTTTTTGGAGCTTTGTAAGTTACGTCACCCATTAACCTTCTTTTTGCAGCTTTTATTTCCAGCCCATCGTCCCACTCACTATCGAAATGGAGTACTTTGCCGGATTTTCGGATTGCTCTTCGCTTGTTGAGGTACTTGAAGGCTTCTTCGAGCAACTCTCGATTCTCCAAAATTTGTTCTTCATCAATTACCTCTGCCTGTCTGGATAGGGCATTCTTCTGTTTCTTGCTTCTTTCAAGAAGAGAGGGGTTACTCTTGATAACTTGTTCTAGGTCAGATATCGACCGAGGACCTGTTGTGGATCTCCGCAGGTTTTTGTTTAGAGGGGTGATAAACGATGGGGACGTTACATCCTGTAAGGAAACAGGTGGATTTGTCCCAAAGGTAACTTCTTGTTGAACCAGAGGTTCTGAAGCTTCAGTGTTCACTTGGGAGCCTTCCGTACTAACTTGAACTTCTTGATTAGTATTCGACATGGTTTAGAGAATCGGTGTCGTGGTATAACGGTGGGTTTTCTGTTGTGAGATGGTGGTCCCACGGATGGCGCCAAATGATTGTGCACCAAACCGCGTCGGATGCTTTGTAAATAAAGAAGGTGATTTAAAGATGGGTTAGAAAGGGTTTTAGGTTTTATTGGCGATTCCCCGAAGGTAGGGCAATGCCTCTTTACGTCAACTATGTGTGAGTTAGGGTTTTCGGCCGATTGAATGATGGTGCCTAATGTGGAGAAATCCTTCTCCTTTTATAGGGGAAGGTTTCTTGGAGAAGAAGGTTAGGGTTTTTGTAAGTCCCAACTCAATAGGTGGTACTACTTGAAGACACCTCTATGTCGATGGTGGAGTTACTTTGCAATATAAGCACTGAACTGGAGACGACCAGTTACAGGAGTATATACCAAGTTCTAGATAGATTACTTATTTAAGTGACAATAAGTAAAGAACAATGCAATAATACAAAATACTTGTAAAGTATATTGGTGAGACAATATGTAATTTTCAAGTGTAATTTATTTCTAACTTTAAATAAATTACAAGGTTGTTGCGGAACCAAGATAATACAAGTATGTAAATATCCTAACAACCTATGAACTACAATTGATCTACACTTGGAATTTCTCTAAACAATCGAAACACTTAAAGTTGTGAAATGTTCCTTTTTACGATTGAGAGAATATTGCACAAGTTCACCAAGAATATTGCAGGTTTGCAAAGTGTGAAGTGTTATCACTTCTTATTCTTGTTGTGCAATGACTTGTATTTATAGGCAAAGTTAACATTGGGATGTTAACTTTGGCCGTACAAATATGGTTGAGAGCATTTAAGGAATAGTATTTAATTCCTTAAAATGCAGTGTAAAGTTGCAGTATAAAGCAACTTTATTCAACCAGCTTTATGTACCTTTTTGTATTTAAATATAAGATAAATCTTATTATCCGGGTAAAAGCACATAAAGCATAAAAGTCAATTCCTCGTAATCAGTTTAAAGCTTTGTAAGAGTTTTCCACCGACGATCTCCAGTTTGTAACTGACTAGAATGTCAACTGGGCTTCGCTGCCATTGTCATTCTCTATCTTCCACTTGTTGTCTTCGACTCCAACTGGAAGGATTCTTCAACTGGTCAGTTCTCAACTGGAGGAAATCTTCAGTTGCGTAAACTGTACGATGCAACTGGACTTCAATATATTTTTGGACAAATCTTCTTGGTCTCCAGGTGCAACTGGAGACTGGCCAGTTTCACTGAAACTGGTCCTAACAAATTCCCCCTATTTGTCCTGAAATATTAGCAAGTCTTTTTCAGTTCTTGTATCTGTACAAGTGTGAAGTGAATAGACTTTGTTCGATTAAATCTATCTAAGTTTTCCAAGGCATTTTTATAGATCAATAAATGCCTTGGGTTTTTCTTTTTAAGTTTGTTAGATCTAATCTATTATCTACCTTGTGGTTACAAACTGGTAACTTCCTTTATACAAGGAAATGAAATTTACACAAGTTACAGAATGTAAATAAAATTACAAGTAGATAAACTGAAAAGAAAACTTAATTAGATGGCCCTTCGCCAGTTCGTCTTCTCTTGGTCACTAAAGAGATAGGTTGTGAGTCTTCAGGATCAATATTCAACTTTAGCTCCAGATTTTCTTTCTGTTGAATCTTGCCCTTCAAGAAGTTCACCCAAGCTTTCTCAAACCTATTCTTTTGTGCCTTAGCATCCAAAAAGTTCACCATTTCCACCCACTCCGAGAACCCATACTGCATTGCACCAGGATTGTCAGTTTTAACCAGTGGCCCTCTGGTATAACTAACTTCAACGTGAAAGTACTTGGTGCCTGGCTTAATTATTACATTAACACCATTGATAGTCCCACTATGTCTTCTGGTTGCCATGATCTGGGAGTAATAGCTTCTTGCTTCATATTCATTGGATATTTTAATACTCCCAGCTCCAGCAGCCAGTACAGCAGACTTGATGTCATCATTCGATACCTCGCCAGTTGGTTCTACAAATGTGCTAAGGTCAACATCTCTGGTCAGTGGTCTTCTTGGTTGAGGGATCCTTCTTGGTGGATTCAATACCCTTTTCACAACCTTCTTTACATGTTCAATTCCTTTTAGAATCCCACTGGCCCTGTTCTCTTTTGCCTTCTCCACTGATATATTCAAACTTTTGGCATCAAATTCAGCTTCATCATCAGGATAGTGTCTGTCTAATTCAACATCAAGCATTTCTTTCAACATGTCAACTATCCTGAGATCATTCTTTACTCTGGCATACTCCTCCTTAGTGATTCCCAAAAGATGAGCATCACTAATATCAAGCAATTTAATCTGTGCAAGATGTGCTCTGGCTTTAGCTTGGTTTCTTTGTTTCATTTTCTTTCTTTCTTTAATTTCATTGCCAAGTCTAGCCAGTTGTTTGCTCACACTTTCAGAAACTGGAGGAAGTACATCAGCATTGCCAGTTTCTAACATTGGTACATCAGTGGCCGGCTGGGCAGATACATCAGATGCCAAACCTTTTCCTTTATCCACAACATTCCCCCTAACACTTATATCACCAGTTTCACCAATTCTTTGCTCACCAGCTTCAGTACTGGAACCACAATCATTTCCCTACCTGTTTGACTTCCAGATGGATTACTTTCAGTTTGAGTTTGTGCAAGAACTGCACTTCTTTCCCCCTTGGCAGCATCTAGACCTGCCCTAATCACTTCCCATTCAGAATGGTGAGCTGGCAACCGGTCAAGAGGCTGCCACGATTGCATGTTCTTGCATTCTTTGAATATCGTGCACATCATCCTGAAAGATCTCCATAGGTGGCTGGTTTCTTTAGACTGGGTCAGAACATTAGCTGCAACTTGTTCCTGACCAGTTTTTAGTTCATTCAAAATCTTGGAATCTTCATCCAAACCAGAAACCACCTTATCCTTCACCTCTTCATCCTTTTTCTTCAAACTTTCTACTTCAGTTATCAGTTTATCCAGAGACTGAGCATGAAGTGATACCTGGGTGTTCAAGTTATCAATGCTGCCCCTCAACTGGTTGATCTCATTTGTGAGTGGGGCCAGATCAACCTGAGGAGTGGCCAACTTGGTGATCTCAGACATCACCTTTTCTATCAATTGTTGTTCTCTAGCACCCAGCGTATCATCTATTTTCTGACCAACTGAAGTCATTAACTGCTGCCCAAGTTCAGTCACATTCAACCCAAGCTTGTCAACCAATTCCTTTACCTGTTTTTCAATCTCCCTTAAATCCACTTCAGATGTTCTAACAGTGTTGCCCAGCAAGTTGGAGATTGAGGTTGTGACTTTGGACTGAGTGAGGTCAAAGGCTTCTTTTAAAGATGTTGCCAGATTGTTGCAGCCAATGACCAACTCATTCAGCTTCTTCAACACCAAGTCTTCATTTGATGAAAACTTGTTAATCCCCAGATCAACCACTTTAATATTGGTCAAGTGATCCTTGTGGTATCTGGAGAAAGACTTGGTGTTTTTGTCAAGTGTCTTTTGAATCTCCTCCACCCTGGTGAGAAGGTTTTGGAGATCGGCTTGAACAGAGACAACTTGACTGTCCAGTGATGGAGGAGAAGATGTCACTGGACCAGCAGCAGTTTCTACTGGAGCAACTGGAGGAGGCAAACTTAGAGAAGTCTCCCCAGTTGACATCGCAGTAGTTGAAGAAATAGTAGGAGTGGTGGTAGAAGAAAGGACTGGAAATTCAATGTGTTGTTCATGCTGAGAATGCTTAGGTGTGAACAACGGCGGCGGTGGGGGTGGCATTTCTCGAAGGAGTGAGAATTGCCCAGATGGTGAAGGTGCCATACGTCTGTTTCCAGACATATAGTTATAAGTGGGAAAAGGAATATTTGTTGGCTCATTTACTTGGGATGGTGAAAGTGAAATTGAAGCATCTGGAAGCGAGACTGGAGATGAAGGGTTTTGATCTGGTACAACAGAATCAAAAATCTCCAAGTCTGAAGCAGTACCTTCAGAATCCGAAGATTCAATAAGGATTTCCTCGTCATTAACATTCATGTCCAGATCCATGAATGTAACTGAGGGCTGACCAGATGGGTCAGTCTCCAGATGACCTTCCCAGTTTCCTGGTTGGGTGCATCTGTTGGAGGATCAGATACCGAGGTATCTTCACCAGGGATAGAGGTCAGTGGTGTTGCCTCAGTTATAGTTGCTCTATCCACAACCATAACATTAGACGAACTGGTGGGTCCCTCATTATTTTGAGGCCCGCCCAGTTGTCTTTCTGACTCACCTTCGATTGGTGCATCAGTTTTTGCGAATGCCAGGCGCATTCGATCTGGAATCTCGACCTCTCCAGCTTCAGATACTAGAGAGTCTAGATTCCTCAACAAATCTGGGACAATATACGGTGAATATGTGCTTAAGTATGCTTCACTGCCCAGAATTTGTAGAAAGCAAAGAGAGATAAACCTGGAGAAGGGGATACAAAGTCCCCTGGTGCCCTTCAGTTTTTGTACCAGGCTTCTATACAGGATATTGGCAAAATCCACTCTCAATCCATTCCACAAGCTTGAATTTTGTGAGAAAATCGTGAAATTGAAATGAAATTGAAATTGAAATTGAAATTGAAATAAATTGAAATTGAAATTGAAATTGAAATAAATTGAAATTGAAATTGAAATTGAAATAAATTGAAATTGAAATTGAAATTGAAATAAATTGAAATTGAAATTGAAATTGAAATAAATTGAAATTGAAATTGAAATTGAAATAAATTGAAATTGAAATTGAAATTGAAATAAATTGAAATTGAAATTGAAATTGAAATAAATTGAAATTGAAATTGAAATTGAAATAAATTGAAATTGAAATTGAAATTGAAATAAATTGAAATTGAAATTGAAATTGAAATAAATTGAAATTGAAATTGAAATTGAAATAAATTGAAATTGAAATTGAAATTGAAATAAATTGAAATTGAGAATTGAAATTGAAATATTAGGAATTGGAAATGAAATTGAAATGAAATTGAAATGAAATTGAAATGAAATGATTGAAATGAAATTGAAATTGAAATTGAATTGAAATTGAAATTGAAATGAAATTGAAATTGAAATTGAGAATTGAGAATTGAAATTTAGGAATTGGAAATGAAATTGAAATGAAATTGAAATTGAAATTGAAATTGAAATAAATTGAAATTGAAATTGAAATTGAAATAAATTGAAATTGAAATTGAAATTGAAATATTGAGGAATTGAAATTGAAATTGAAATGAAATTGAAATGAAATTGAAATGAAATGAAATGAAACGATCTTGAGAAAATCGTGAAATTGAAGATGAAATTGAAATTGAAATTGAAATTGAAATGGGTAAATTTCTTGAATTTTGTGAGAAAATCGTGAAATTGAAGATGAAATTGAAATTGAAATTGAAATTGAAATGGGTAAATTTCTTGAATTTTGTGAGAAAATCGTGAAATTGAAGATGAAATTGAAATTGAAATTGAAATTGAAATGGGTAAATTTCTTGAATTTTAGTGGAATTTGGCTAAATGAAGATGAAATTGAAATTGAAATTGAAATTGAAATTAGAAATTGAAATTGAAATTGAAATTGAAATTGAAATTGAAATGAAATTGAAATTGAAATTGAAATTGAAATGAAATTGAAATGAAATTGAAATGAAATTGAAATTGAAATGGGTAAATTTCTTGAATTTTGTGAGAAAATCGTGAAATTGAAGATGAAATTGAAATTGAAATTGAAATTGAAATGGGTAAATTTCTTGAATTTTGTGAGAAAATCGTGAAATTGAAGATGAAATTGAAATTGAAATTGAAATTGAAATGGGTAAATTTCTTGAATTTTGTGAGAAAATCGTGAAATTGAAGATGAAATTGAAATTGAAATTGAAATTGAAATGGGTAAATTTCTTGAATTTTGTGAGAAAATCGTGAAATTGAAGATGAAATTGAAATTGAATATTGAATTGAATGGGTTATTGAAATTGAAATTGAAATTGAAATTGAAATTGAAATTGAAATTGAAATTGAAATTGAAATTGAAATTGAAATTGAAATTGAAATTGAAATTGAAATTGAATTGAATTGAAATTGAAATTGATTGAAATTGAAATTGAAATTGAAATTGAAATTGAAATTGAAATTGAAATTGAAATTGAAATTGAAATTGAAATTGAAATTGAAATTGAAATTGAAATTGAAATTGAAATTGAAATTGAAATTGATTGAAATTGAAATTGAAATTGAAATTGAAATTGAAATTGAAATTGAAATTGAAATTGAAATTGATTGAAATTGAAATTGAAATTGAAATTGAAATTGAAATTAAAACTGAAATGAAAAGCTATAAATTTCTTGAATTTTGTGAGAAAATCGTGAAATTGAAGATGAAATTGAAATTGAAATTGAAATTGAAATGGGTATTTAAATTGAAATTGAAATTGAAATTGAAAACTGAAATGAAAAGCTATAAATTTCTTGAATTTTGTGAGAAAATCGTGAAATTGAAGATGAAATTGAAATTGAAATTGAAATTGAAATGGGTAAATTTCTTGAATTTTGTGAGAAAATCGTGAATTGGCTAAGTATGAAATGAAATTGAAATTGAGAATTGAGAATTGAAATTTAGGAATTGGAAATTGAAATTGAAATGAAATTGAAATTGAAATTGAAATTGAAATAATTGAGGAATTGAAATGAAATTGAAATGAAATTGAAATTGAAATTGAAATTGAAATTGAAATGAAATTGAAATGAAATTGAAATTGAAATTGAAATTGAAATGGATTACTTGAACGGGATGATTTAGGTGCCATTTGAAATTGAAATTGAAATTGAAATTTAGGAATTAGGGTTCTTGATTTATGAAGCAGAGAGAGAAATGAAGCAATTTTAGATGATTGGGAAGTAAATGAAAGAATGTAAAGGGAAGTAAATGTGATCGGAGTAAATAAGGGTATTGGACCCTTGAGTTCCTTGTAAACTCGCCATCGGATTATTCGTATTAAGTTTGATGAGCGAAGTGTTACTAGGAGCACCAGGTGCATGTTTGACATCTGGTGAAGGAGCATATGGGACAGTTAAGAGATTTACATCTCTTGAACGGGATGATTTAGGTGCCATTTGAAATTGAAATTGAAATTGAAATTGAAATTTAGGAATTAGGGTTCTTGATTTATGAAGCAGAGAGAGAAATGAAGCAATTTTAGATGATTGGGAAGTAAATGAAAGAATGTAAAGGGAAGTAAATGTGATCGGAGTAAATAAGGGTATTTATAAGGAATTCAAGATCCCAATGAAATACCAAAAATTATATTTTATTTAACAAAATCAATTTTGTAGATATTTTAACAAAATAAGTTTGAATTTTGAAATAAAAACATAATTAATTGTGTCAGCATTAAATGCTACGACGGCTTAACTTACTCACGCGCCCACTAACTTAATTTTCCCAATAAAAACAGTTGTCAAATACCAAAATGACTTTAAAACACGTCGGATGACGATATCAAGTGGTTTAAAGCACTCGAGTGCCATTACGTGTCACAAATATTGACCAAGTATCTCTAACGTTATAAAAAAAATAAGACAAGACTGAATCTGGTCACTGGAGGATTAGTTCAACCCAGTTTCCAACTGGAGAGTTCTCCAGTTGCCATTTTCAAACAAAACGAATTTTAGTCAGAAAATTATTTTGAGTCTTTCCCCCTAAAATGATGATCCAGAAATCGATTAGTGCCAGGATAGTATCACAAAGGCGTTCGATAGCCTGGCGAGCAAAGATTATCTGGACCTCCTCAACTGGAGAACTTCATCAGTGTCACTGACGCGTTCATAACAAAAATCTCCAGTTTTAAGGATTTAACATTCCCAGTTCGCTGATGAGATGTTTAAAGGTTTTCTCATCAAGAGGTTTTGTAAAAACATCAGCGAGCTGTTTGTCAGTGGGGATGAAATGAATTTCAATATCTCCTTTCATAACATGATCACGAATAAAATGATACCTGATGTTAATATGCTTTGTCTTGGAGTGCATCACTGGGTTGTGAGAGATAGCAATTGCACTGGCGTTGTCACAAAAGATTGGGGTCCTTGTATACTTTTGACCATAATCTAGTAACTGGTTCTTGATCCAGAGAATCTGGGCACAGCAACTGGCCGCAGAAATGTACTCTGCCTCAGCAGTGGACATAGAGACTGACGTCTGCTTCTTGCTGGTCCAACTTACCAGTTTTCCTCCAAGGAAATGACAACCACCAGTTGTTGATTTTCTATCTATCTTACAACCTGCATGATCTGAATCTGAATAACCCATTAGATCTAACCCTGAGCCTTTGGGGTACCAAAGACCAAGATTAGGACACCCTTTCAGGTATCTAAAGATACGCTTAACAGCGTGCAAATGTGATTCTTTAGGGTTAGCCTGAAACCTGGCACATAGACATGTTGCAAACATTATATCTGGTCGACTGGCAGTTAAATACATCAGTGAACCAACCATACCACGATAGTCAGTTATGTTCACTGGTTTGCCAGTTGGGTCAGAGTCCAAATTTAATGGTGCTGCAATAGGTGTGTTTTTTGATGGGATAGAATCATATTTGTATTTTCTTAACAAATCTCTGACATATTTTCCTTGGTTTATGAAAATTCCATTTTCAGTTTGCTTAATCTGAAGACCTAAGAAAAATGTTAATTCTCCCATTAAACTCATCTCATACTCAGATGACATGATTTTAGAAAACTTTTTACACATTGCATCATCAGTTGAACCAAATATAATGTCATCAACATAAATTTGTACCAATAAGATATTACCTTTTTCTTTCAAGATAAATAAGGTATTATCTATTGCACCTCTTTGAAAGCCATTTTTAAGAAGATGTTTAGTTAAAGTATCATACCAGGCTCTTGGGGCTTGTCTAAGACCATACAAAGCTTTGTTCAGTCTATAGACCCAGTGAGATGCTTCTCATTGATGAAGCCTGGAGTCTGCTTAACATACACAACTTCTTCCAATGTTCCATTCAGGAACACACTTTTGACATCCATCTGGAAGACTTTAAACTGCAGATGAGCTGCATAAGCCAAAAATATTCTGATGGCTTCAAGTCTTGCAACTGGAGCAAAAGTTTCATCAAAATCAACGCCTTCTGCTTGACAATAACCCTGGGCAACTAATCTGGCCTTGTTTCTTACAACATGGCCATCTTCATCCATCTTGTTTCGGTAGACCCATCTTGTACCAATGGGTTCTTTCTTTAACCCTGGTGGACAAGGAACAAGCTCCCATACATTGTTCCTTTCAAACTGGACGAGCTCTTCTTGCATAGCTTCCACCCAGCTTGGGTCTGCCATAGCCTCGTCAATCTTCTTCGGTTCAATAAGTGATAAGAAGGTGACGTTTAAGCATTGCTCACTGGTGGTTCTTCTAGTCTGAACCCCACTATTTGGATCTCCCACAATCTGTTCAATTGGATGTGCTCGAGTCCATCTAGTGTATTGACTAGGCTGGTGTAACACAATATCAGTGCAAGTCACCTGGCGATCTTCTTCAGTTGCAGCAGCTTCTGGAGGAGGATCTGTCCAAACTACTTCTATGTCCTCATCAGAGTCAATGAGGTCACGATTTGCATCATGAAATTCTTCATTAAAAGGTATTTCTTGAAGAACTGGAGAAGTTGGAGTTTGAACTGGTGCTGATATTGGAGTGGCACGTACATCAGATCCAATCACCAATTCCTGTGGTAAATTGAAATTGATGGAGGGATAGAATGAAGTGTCACTGGTGGTACTCTTCTTCTTAACTGGTTCCAATTTGTTGTAACTGGAAACATCTTTTGGTGAAACAACTGACTGATGAACTTGGTCAGTTTCGCCAAAATTTATTGGAATGACTGGAGAAATATCAAGGCTTGGTCTCTTGTTGATTGCTTCAGTTGATTCATCGAATGTGACATGAATTGTCTCATGAACCTTTTGGAGACTATAATTATAAACTCTAAAGGCCTTTCGAATATCTGAATTACCTAAAAATACCCCTTCATCAGCTTTTGCATCAAACTTTCCAAGCTGACTGGAATCGTTTAAAATATAAACTGGACAACCAAATACATGAAAATATCCAATATTTGGTTTACGATTTCTGAGTACTTCATAGGCAGTCTTCTTATGTCTCTTGATGTAGACTGACCGGTTTTGGGTGTGACAAGCAGTTGCAACTGCTTCAGCCCAGAAACTGGTGGGAAGACCTGATTCAGATAGCATACTTCTGGCTGCTTCTATCAGTGTGCGATTCTTTCTTTCCACAACTCCATTCTGCTCTGGAGAGTGTGCTGATGAGAAGTTTTGAGAGATGCCAGTGTCATTGCAAAATGTTTCAAGTACCTTATTTTGAAATTCAGTACCATTATCACTTCGCAACTGACAGACTTTTCGAGTATACTTGAGTTCAATTCTTTTGATGAGCGAGATGATTTCAGCAGGTGCATCACTTTTGGATCTGAGGAATACCACCCAACAGTATCTGGTGAATTCATCGACCACAACTAGAGTATACTTCTTTCCAGCTCTAGTTTGAACATTCACTGGACCAAAGAGATCCATATGTAGCATGTGAAGAGGTTCAGTGATGCTAAAGTTTTGCCTAGTTTTGAAACTGGCCCTTTTCTGCTTGCCCATCTCACACCCTGGACATGGCTTTTCTTTGTTGAAAGAAATTTGAGGTATCCCATCAACCAGTTGTTTGCGAGACAACTTGTTAATATTTTTGAAATTAAGATGGGATAATCTTTTATGCCACAGCCAGTTGGTGTCCTCATCAGCCTTGGTATAGAAGCCTGCTCTTTTGGAGCTGGTTCCATATCCATGATGTACACATTTCCTTTTCTTGGTGCAACCATCACCACTTTCCAATCCTTGTTAAATATGGTGCCTTGAGCAATATCTAACAAAACTCTGTAGCCATCATCACAAAGTTGGCTGACACTGATCAGGTTGTATTTCAAACCATTCACAAATGCAATCTTTCCTTTCATCATTACCAAACGTCACTGTCGGTCCATCTTGGACAGTGAACTCTTCAAGCAGGGGCTTACATCCGGTCATAGTCCGGCCAGCAGCGCTGTCCAGATACCAGATATTCTTCTTTCGATCACCCTGCACACCCACAAAAATCATCAGTTATTTTTGTGAACCCATCTTTTCTTGATGGGTTCACTGGACTTCTCTACAGAAGTCACAGTTGATTGTTGTGGTGGTAAATTGAAGACTACATCTGGATCTTTTTCACAAGATCCAGGTGTAGGAGTAAAAACGATTGGTATTTGATACTTGCTCCCCTTTTTCTTATCAGATTTAGTTTTAGATGGAACATTCTTTTGTTTTGGTTTTGAGGAGGGTTTAATATTTTGTTTTAAAACTGGAGGTGATGAACCTCCTTCCAGATTTTTAATCCGGGCAGTACAACTCTGAACCTGTCGAGACAAAAGTTGGAGTTGACTTTCCAGTTTAAACAAAATATCTTTTTCATTAGGCTGCTGAACCTTGGACCTTGGTTCAGCTGGAGTTTTAGTCTTTTGGGTCTTGGGCTCCTTAGACTTCTGAGGTAAAGGCTTGTTACCAGTGGCCTTTTTAACTGGAGCACTAGCCTGTTTGGCTCCAGGTTTAACCTCAGTGGGGGTGGTCTCAATGGGTTCAGTTTCAACAGCTTCAGGTTGATCATAAGAAGTTTCAACCCTGAGAGCTGGAGGCAATGCATGAAGATTTGGTATGAGAGCTGCCATTTCCAGATCTCCAGATTTCCATGCATTCTTCTGGGCATCAATAGTTCTTGAAAATGCATCATAGTTCTTTCCAGATGCTTTTACCCATGACTTGATAATCTTTTGCTCTTTTCAAGATCAGAAACTAATTTTTGATTATCAAATTCTAAAGCCTCAATTTTTAAAACTGACTCCTTGAGAGCCAACTGGTCACTTTGTAAATCATTAAGTTGTGGCTTAACATTGTTTAGTTCAATTAAGATAGTGTCTAGATATCTTTCACTATCTGCTCTAACAGTTTCCACAAAAGCCAAATCACCACTTAATGATTCAGCAAGGTCCAGTTTCAGTTCTGGATCCACCTGATTGTCATAATCACATACCTTCTTCAAAATGATGTCCACCCATCTTCCAGTGATGACATCTTCTTTTGCCACATGCTGCTGTTGATCTTCCAAGGCCATGAAACACATGTCCCTTTCCTCTTCTTCATCAGCTGATGAGTCATCAGAGTACTCCCATTTTCCCTCAGTTTGTGCCATCAAGCACTGATCCTTTTCCTTTTCCATGGACAAGAGGGCAATCTGGGCCTTAAGCTTCTTATATTTAGCTTTGTAGCTATCATCAGGCCGATTGAAATTAGGGACAGAGGGACCAGTTTGGTTGTTCATCTGACTAGATCTGCATTCCTTCATAAAATGACCTTTCTTACCGCATTTATAGCAGGTAAGATTGGTTTTATCCAGAGAGCTGGAGCTGGAAGCATTGTTTGGCCCATTAAATCTTTTAGATTTATGCTTAAACCTGTTAAAGGTTTTAGCAATCATGGCTACCAGATCATCATCGTCAGTTTCATCACAACCATCACTGATTTCAGTGGTCAGGCCAGAGTTCAAGAAACTGTTTAACATCTCCTTCATTGAGTGTGCCTGGACACTCTCTGCAGACATTAAAGCAGTACAAGGTCGGTCAGTTACACTAGCAACCTTGGGACTCTGGGCATGGTTCATGGCATCCTGCTCAGCCACCAGTCTTGCAGCATTGTTATCTTCAGTGAATCTGAAGGCTCCATAGAGCGATACAAGAGTATGGCTGTGCAGGGTTTTACCTTGTCTTAAGACAAGAACCATATTTTCCCATTTGGAAGGAAGAATATCACAAAACTTCTCAAGAAGAATATCCTTATCCTTCTCTACACCCAAGCCTCTCAGCTGATTAATGAGGCTAGAAAATCTGGTGTATGTACCAGCTAGACTTTCATTGGGCAGAGCAAAGAAGGATTCATACTTCTTGTTCAAGGCAACTTTTCTGTTGACAATGGTGTCATCACCTCCTTCAAACTGAATAACTAATTCATCCCACATTGACTTGGCACTGGGGAACAACACAAGTGTTGGAATTAGATCTTCAGGGACAGCTCCAAGGATCATGTTCTTGAGTCTGGTGTCCAGATCTACAAGTTTACGATCCTCATCAGACCAGTGGTCTTCGAGCTTTTCTCTTGAACCTCTTCTTCCAGTTGGATCTAGAAGAGGACTTACCCCAAGAGACATGGGTATATATGGTCAATCCTTAAGGATTTTCAACATATACCTCTCTATCCCACCGAAATGCAAAAGCATTTTGGCCTTCCATGTACCAAATGTCTCACTATTTCATCAAATTTTGGAACAGGAGTGTTAGAATAATGTACATGGACGTGATTTGGGGCAGTAGGAGGAGGAGGGTTAGTATTAGCATTTTGATGAGGTGGTGTATTAGTATTCAAAGGGTTTTCACCTAGACCAGAACCATCTTCACCTTTAGTAGTGTTCATCTTAGCAGATCTAGGCAAGTATATTAGCCTTCTGCTCTGATACCACTTGTAAGTCCCAACTCAATAGATGGTACTATTTGAAGACACCTCTATGTCGATGGTGGAGTTACTTTGCAATATAAGCACTGAACTGGAGACGACCAGTTACAGGAGTATATACCAAGTTCTAGATAGATTACTTATTTAAGTGACAATAAGTAAAGAACAATGCAATAATACAAAATACTTGTAAAGTATATTGGTGAGACAATATGTAATTTTCAAGTGTAATTTATTTCTTAACTTTAAATAAATTACAAGGTTGTTGCGGAACCAAGATAATACAAGTATGTAAATATCCTAACAACCTATGAACTACAATTGATCTACACTTGGAATTTCTCTAAACAATCGAAACACTTAAAGTTGTGAAATGTTCCTTTTTACGATTGAGAGAATATTGCACAAGTTCACCAAGAATATTGCAGGTTTGCAAAGTGTGAAGTGTTATCACTTCTTATTCTTGTTGTGCAATGACTTGTATTTATAGGCAAAGTTAACATTGGGATGTTAACTTTGGCCGTACAAATATGGTTGAGAGCATTTAAGGAATAACATTTAATTCCTTAAAATGCAGTGTAAAGTTGCAGTATAAAGCAACTTTATTCAACCAGCTTTATGTACCTTTTTGTATTTAAATAATAAGATAAATCTTATTATCCGGGTAAAAGCACATAAAGCATAAAAGTCAATTCCTCGTAATCAGTTTAAAGCTTTGTAAGAGTTTTCCACCGACGATCTCCAGTTTGTAACTGACTAGAATGTCAACTGGGCTTCGCTGCCATTGTCATTCTCTATCTTCCACTTGTTGTCTTCGACTCCAACTGGAAGGATTCTTCAACTGGTCAGTTCTCAACTGGAGGAAATTTTCAGTTGCGTAAACTGTACGATGCAACTGGACTTCAATATATTTCTGGACAAATCTTCTTGGTCTCCAGGTGCAACTGGAGACTGGCCAGTTTCACTGAAACTGGTCCTAACAGTTTTACCCTTCCTTCTTGGATTCGATATACACTTGCCATGTATATCTTGATTTAGTTGCTATCTATATCCCTTAATTAATGAGATATGATTTGCTATTGTTTAGCAAGAGATTTGTATTGATCTCTAACCATTAACTTAAAACACTTCCGGGCTTAAACCCTTCTTGAGAGTGCTTCATGTTATAGGGGCTTTGTATAATGGATCGGAGGGGTACATCGTCATTAATCATGGAACCTTTTATAAGGATAGCGGACGAATTTGTTAAATAATTTAGTTTGTGTTAGATGATACTTGATAAATTTGTATGAATTGATTGTGTTTTTAAAACGTTTTTACAGGTATAATTTTAATCAAGTTTTACATTCAAAAAAATATATATTTAAGGTAAAAGCTTAAAAATAAAGATTTCTAAAAATTTAAGAAATGACACTTTTAATGGAACGGATATGATGTAGTAACAATTAGTCCATATACTTAAAAGTTTATTTAATATAGTTTTATACACATACTAAATTAAACTCGTGCGATCCACGAGTAAAACAAATGTGGTAATAATATTGTGTCAAGATTTATTTTATTTTTACATATGGAAGCTTTATATAAAGGCAAAAAAATTACAAATATTTTTAATGTCACAAATTAACTATTATATAGGCCAAAAATACAAAAGAAAGTAAATGAAATCATTAAAGTTATATATAATTCAATAAAAATTAAAAATCTGCTAATACTTCTTTAGAAGCCATATTAGCTGTAGTATGGATAAAAGTGGTGTGACATATTAAATATGAAAGTTCACATTCAAAATTGTTTGAATTTTTAAAATTTCACACTTTTATTATGGATAGATTTTTACACAATTTTATGAGTAAACTGTCCCATTAGAAGTGTCATGGTATAAATTTTCAAAGTTTAACTTTTTTTAACCTTGATGTTAAATAATTTAGTTTGTGTTAGATGATACTTGATAAATTTGTATGAATTGATTGTGTTTTTAAAACGTTTTTACAGGTATAATTTTAATCAAGTTTTACATTCAAAAAAATATATATTTAAGGTAAAAGCTTAAAAATAAAGATTTCTAAAAATTTAAGAAATGACACTTTTAATGGAACGGATATGATGTAGTAACAATTAGTCCATATACTTAAAAGTTTATTTAATATAGTTTTATACACATACTAAATTAAACTCGTGCGATCCACGAGTAAAACAAATGTGGTAATAATATTGTGTCAAGATTTATTTTATTTTTACATATGGAAGCTTTATATAAAGGCAAAAAAATTACAAATATTTTTAATGTCACAAATTAACTATTATATAGGCCAAAAATACAAAAGAAAGTAAATGAAATCATTAAAGTTATATATAATTCAATAAAAATTAAAAATCTGCTAATACTTCTTTAGAAGCCATATTAGCTGTAGTATGGATAAATGGGTGTTACATTAAATATGAAAGTTCACATTCAAAATTGTTTGAATTTTTAAAATTTCACACTTTTATTATGGATAGATTTTTACACAATTTTATGAGTAAACTGTCCCATTAGAAGTGTCATGGTATAAATTTTCAAAGTTTAACTTTTTTTAACCTTGATGTTAAATAATTTAGTTTGTGTTAGATGATACTTGATAAATTTGTATGAATTGATTGTGTTTTTAAAACGTTTTTACAGGTATAATTTTAATCAAGTTTTACATTCAAAAAAATATATATTTAAGGTAAAAGCTTAAAAATAAAGATTTCTAAAAATTTAAGAAATGACACTTTTAATGGAACGGATATGATGTAGTAACAATTAGTCCATATACTTAAAAGTTTATTTAATATAGTTTTATACACATACTAAATTAAACTCGTGCGATCCACGAGTAAAACAAATGTGGTAATAATATTGTGTCAAGATTTATTTTATTTTTACATATGGAAGCTTTATATAAAGGCAAAAAAATTACAAATATTTTTAATGTCACAAATTAACTATTATATAATGATACATCAACCTCTAACTATTTATAATGATACATTCAACCTCTAACTATTTATAATGATACATTCAACCTCTAACTATTTATAATGATACATTCAACCTCTAACTATTTATAATGATACATTCAACCTCTAACTATTTATAATGATACATTCAACCTCTAACTATTTATAATGATACATTCAACCTCTAACTATTTATAATGATACATTCAACCTCTAACTATTTATAATGATACATTCAACCTCTAACTATTTATAATGATACATTCAACCTCTAACTATTTATAATGATACATTCAACCTCTAACTATTTATAATGATACATTCAACCTCTAACTATTTATAATGATACATTCAACCTCTAACTATTTATAATGATACATTCAACCTCTAACTATTTATAATGATACATTCAACCTCTAACTATTTATAATGATACATTCAACCTCTAACTATTTATAATGATACATTCAACCTCTAACTATTTATAATGATACATTCAACCTCTAACTATTTATAATGATACATTCAACCTCTAACTATTTATAATGATACATTCAACCTCTAACTATTTATAATGATACATTCAACCTCTAACTATTTATAATGATACATTCAACCTCTAACTATTTATAATGATACATTCAACCTCTAACTATTTATAATGATACATTCAACCTCTAACTATTTATAATGATACATTCAACCTCTAACTATTTATAATGATACATTCAACCTCTAACTATTTATAATGATACATTCAACCTCTAACTATTTATAATGATACATTCAACCTCTAACTATTTATAATGATACATTCAACCTCTAACTATTTATAATGATACATTCAACCTCTAACTATTTATAATGATACATTCAACCTCTAACTATTTATAATGATACATTCAACCTCTAACTATTTATAATGATACATTCAACCTCTAACTATTTATAATGATACATTCAACCTCTAACTATTTATAATGATACATTCAACCTCTAACTATTTATAATGATACATTCAACCTCTAACTATTTATAATGATACATTCAACCTCTAACTATTTATAATGATACATTCAACCTCTAACTATTTATAATGATACATTCAACCTCTAACTATTTATAATGATACATTCAACCTCTAACTATTTATAATGATACATTCAACCTCTAACTATTTATAATGATACATTCAACCTCTAACTATTTATAATGATACATTCAACCTCTAACTATTTATAATGATACATTCAACCTCTAACTATTTATAATGATACATTCAACCTCTAACTATTTATAATGATACATTCAACCTCTAACTATTTATAATGATACATTCAACCTCTAACTATTTATAATGATACATTCAACCTCTAACTATTTATAATGATACATTCAACCTCTAACTATTTATAATGATACATTCAACCTCTAACTATTTATAATGATACATTCAACCTCTAACTATTTATAATGATACATTCAACCTCTAACTATTTATAATGATACATTCAACCTCTAACTATTTATAATGATACATTCAACCTCTAACTATTTATAATGATACATTCAACCTCTAACTATTTATAATGATACATTCAACCTCTAACTATTTATAATGATACATTCAACCTCTAACTATTTATAATGATACATTCAACCTCTAACTATTTATAATGATACATTCAACCTCTAACTATTTATAATGATACATTCAACCTCTAACTATTTATAATGATACATTCAACCTCTAACTATTTATAATGATACATTCAACCTCTAACTATTTACAATACCAGTCCCTGTACTATTTATAATGATACATTCAACCTCTAACTATTTATAATGATACATTCAAGTTGGAGCTTCTTGAAGACCCAACTTGCCACTAAAAAACGAATGCTTAGAAGATCCCAATGCCTTTGTCATAATGTCTGCAAGTTGTAAATGAGTAGGGATGTAAGCAGTTTGCAAAAATCCTTCTTGCACTTTATCTCTTGTAAAATGGCAATCAATGTCCAAGTGCTTGGTCCTGTCATGATAACATGGATTTGTAGCAATCTGTTGAGCTGGCTTATTATCACAAAACAAAGTTAAAGGAACTTGCACAGGAATATGCAGGTCCTTTAAAAGATAAGTGAGCCAGACAAGCTCACAAGTAGTAGCTGCCATACTTCTATATTCTGCTTCAGTAGATGACCTTGAGACTGTTGCCTGTTTCTTTGTTTTCCATGAAACCAGAGCATGTCCAAGGAAGATGCAGTAACCAGTGAGTGATCTTCTTGTCATCAAACAGGATGCCCAGTCTGCATCACTGAATCCAGTAACCTTAAGTTGAGGTTGAACTGGGTAAAACAAACCCTTAGAAATAGTTCCTTTCAAATATCTCAGCAAATGTATTGCAGCCTTCATATGTGGCTCTCTAGGGGTAGATACAAACTGACTTAAATGCTGGACAGCATAGGAAATATCAGGTCTTGTCATAGACAAGTATAATAATCTTCCAATTAATCTTCTATAAGCATCTGGTGAAGAAAGTAATTGACCCTTGTCTAAAGACAATTTTGTGTAAGTGGGCAAAGGAAATCAAACTGGCTTAGCTGCAGTGAGGCCTGCATCCTTAAGCAAATCAAGTGTATACTTTCTCTGATTAAGATATGTACCAGAATCTGTTCTACATAGCTCAATACCCAAAAAATATCTAGCTAAGCCCAAATTTTTAATTGTGAACTTTTTGTCCAAAGCAATCTTAACATCTGTAATTTCCTTGACATCATTTCCTGTGACAATAATGTCATCCACATAGACTAAAATAGCAGTAAATGAGTCCCCTCTTGCTTTGAAAAATAGAGAATAATCATGCTTAAACTGAGTAAAACCCAAAGAAACCAAGAATTTAGTCAATTCAATATTCCATTGCCTGGAAGCTTGTTTCAAACCATATAACGATTTATTCAATTTGCAGACCTGATCTGGCAATGCTTTAGTATATCCTTCAGGTGGAAGCATATAAATTTCTTCTTCCACATATCCATGAAGAAAAGCATTATTTACATCCATTTGATGTAAAGGCCAGCCTTTTGCAGTGGCAATAGCAATCAAAACTCTAACAGTGGCAGCCTTTGCCACTGGAGAAAAAGTATGCTTGTAGTCTGTTCCCTCCCTTTGATCAAAACCTCTTATAACCAATCTGACCTTAAGTCTGTCTATGGAACCATCAGGGAGATATTTGGTCTTGTAAACCCACTTAGAGGTGATAGCTTTGTGATTTGAGGGTAAAGTGGTGAGAATCCAGGTGTCATTTTGCTCTAAAGCCAATAATTCTTTATTCATGGCCTCAACCCACTCAGCATGTTGAGCAGCCTGAATATAAGTGGTAGGCTCAAAATGATTCAGAACATTGGCTAAAGATGCAACATAATCTGAAGGATATGCCTCAAAATCCTGATTTTTAAAAATTGGATAAGCAGGGCACTTAGGTTGAGAAGATGCAGAAACCATAGATGCTATAGCATTTTTTGGTTTAGAAACAATAAAATCCTTCAACCAAACAGGAGGATTTGGATTTCTGTTAGATTTCCTAACAGGAGGTTGTGAAACTGAAGATTCATTTGGAGTAATGGGAGTGATATGAGAAGGTTGAGTTTGAGTGTTCATTGAAGGTTGTGAACCTTGTTCTTCTTCTTCTTCAGGAAAAGGAAAACTAATAGCAGATTTTTGCAATGAAGGAGGAATGGGTGCAACATTTTCCTTAAAAGGAAATTCATGCTCCCTAAAAATTACATCTCTGCTATAAAAAACTTCTTTTGTGAGCAAATTGTACACAATGTATCCTTTTTGGCCAGGTGGATACCCTAAAAATAGACATTTGATCCCTCTTGAGTCAAACTTATCCTTGTGTGGTCTGGTAACAGCAGCATAGCACAAGCATCCAAACACCCTCAAATGATCATAAATGAGAGGTTTTCCATGAAGCAGTTCATAAGGGGTTTTCCAATTAAGAATTTTCATTGGCATTTTGTTTATCAAATAAGTTGCAGTTAATACACAATGCCCCCAAAACTAAATAGGCAAACTAGCAGTAATTCTCAAAGCTCTAGCAGTATCTAGTAAATGCCTATGTTTTCTCTCCACCACCCCATTCTGCTGAGGTGTGTATACCATGGATTTTTGATGTAAAATCCCTTGAGATATCAAATATGTCATGAACTCATTATTGACAAATTCAGTTCCATTATCAGTCCTTATGTAATTGGGTTTAGTTTTGAAATGGTTGTTGACATAAGAAATGAAACTGGAACACACAGCAACTAAAGTGCAACAAAAATAATCGGATCAAAGAAGTAAAGAGCGGCGTTCCTGTAACACCCGACGTTTAAAAATATGGGTTTTCAAAAATCTTTCACCTAACGGTGTTAAATTGCGGAAGTAAAGACCGTAAAAGTCAAAACCGATAAAAACATTTCGGTTTCTGCGTTTAGTTGGTGTTACATGCCATATCAAACATTAGTTCAAATGAAAACCCAACGATTGCCCAACATTAAACAACCGTTCACACATTATTACATAAATTCGACATCAAAACGAAATATAATCAAAAGTCTCCATAATAAGCAACTATGGGTAGCTAAGGCTCCTTCATTGCATCTACCCAAGCTCATAAGTCCTGCGTCACTAGTCCATCAAGCTAAACCTGAGGGAACAACCACATTAAAGAAACAAGTGTTAGCTATATGAATAGCTAAGTAAGATCACACTTAATTTAAAAGCATTTGTCCAATTAAAGCATTTCTCCATTATTAGACAAGCTCATTAGGCACAACGCACAACACACAAAACTGCATAACAACTTCATATCAATTAGGATGAATCACCCTAAATGTGCCTATCCTGCATTACTTCATTACACACGTTTAACCACATAACTGCTTTCTACATTGACTGCTTTACTACGTATTAACTGCTTTACTACATTAACTGCTTTACTACGTTATTAACTGCGTTAATGTGTAACATAAGTTACACCCGACTAGATGACAAACCCCACACGGTTGTACATCAAGCGTCGTTAAGGAATGGCAAGCCAATCCAAGAGTAATCCGTATATGGAGGTTGGTCAAACCCCTCGTATTACTCGCCCTGCATTATAAAGACCATGTTGCAAGGAGCCACCCAAGCAACAACTACGTCAACGCACTTAGCCGGGCTAGGGCAAGTACGGGTTAAGCTTAACACTTTCCTGCATCAAAGTTTAACGAGCTCGATCCTGCATTATTTAGTTTAGGTGACTGCATTACCTAAACATTTACTACGTTTACTGCTTTTACGTTTTTTTTTTGGGCCCTTAAACGTGCACGTGTCATGGCAACTTAACGAGTCTAGTGTACTAGTTGAGCAAGCCATACAATCATGCACATATCAACAATCAACAACATACACTACATCTCAAAGCATCACAAGCTACATCGTAATACTACATAAACTGCATAACAATATACTACATTAAGCAATACTTCATTTCACTATGATAGGGTCTGCATTTCAGGTCTCATGGTCAACTACATATCCCATAATGCCTCCCGTGTAACCCGAAATACCCACATATATCATAAGTTACCGTTAAGGAAGTTATAAGTATGAAACCTTTGCTTGTTGAACCCTCAGCGTGACAAAAGTAGTGTATCTTACCTCGATACGGTTTAACAACAAGCTACAAGCACACTCAATGGCCATAAGGGTGCGCCGCACCTCCCACATTGTGCGTCGCACCAACTCTCCAGAAACTTCATATCCATAATGGGTGCGCCGCACCAGCCCTTTGGTGCGTCGCACCAACTCTCCAGAAACTTCATATCCATAATGGGTGCGCCGCACCAGCCCTTTGGTGCGTCGCACCAACTCTCCAGAAACTTCATATCCATAATGGGTGCGCCGCACCAGCCCTTTGGTGCGTCGCACCAACTCTCCAGAAACTTCATATCCATAATGGGTGCGCCGCACCAGCCCTTTGGTGCGTCGCACCAACTCTCCAGAAACTTCATATCCATAATGGGTGCGCCGCACCAGCCCTTTGGTGCGTCGCACCAACTCTCCAGAAACTTCATATCCATAATGGGTGCGCCGCACCAGCCCTTTGGTGCGTCGCACCAACTCTCCAGAAACTTCATATCCATAATGGGTGCGCCGCACCAGCCCTTTGGTGCGTCGCACCAACTCTCCAGAAACTTCATATCCATAATGGGTGCGCCGCACCAGCCCTTTGGTGCGTCGCACCAACTCTCCAGAAACTTCATATCCATAATGGGTGCGCCGCACCAGCCCTTTGGTGCGTCGCACCAACTCTCCAGAAACTTCATATCCATAATGGGTGCGCCGCACCAGCCCTTTGGTGCGTCGCACCAACTCTCCAGAAACTTCATATCCATAATGGGTGCGCCGCACCAGCCCTTTGGTGCGTCGCACCAACTCTCCAGAAACTTCATATCCATAATGGGTGCGCCGCACCAGCCCTTTGGTGCGTCGCACCAACTCTCCAGAAACTTCATATCCATAATGGGTGCGCCGCACCAGCCCTTTGGTGCGTCGCACCAACTCTCCAGAAACTTCATATCCATAATGGGTGCGCCGCACCAGCCCTTTGGTGCGTCGCACCAACTCTCCAGAAACTTCATATCCATAATGGGTGCGCCGCACCAGCCCTTTGGTGCGTCGCACCAACTCTCCAGAAACTTCATATCCATAATGGGTGCGCCGCACCAGCCCTTTGGTGCGTCGCACCAACTCTCCAGAAACTTCATATCCATAATGGGTGCGCCGCACCAGCCCTTTGGTGCGTCGCACCAACTCTCCAGAAACTTCATATCCATAATGGGTGCGCCGCACCAGCCCTTTGGTGCGTCGCACCAACTCTCCAGAAACTTCATATCCAAGGGGTGCGCCGCACCTCCCACCTTGTGCGTCGCACCAACTCTCCAGAAACTTCATATCCATAATGGGTGCGCCGCACCAGCCCTTTGGTGCGTCGCACCATCTCTCCAGAAACTTCATATCCATAATGGGTGCGCCGCACCAGCCCTTTGGTGCGTCGCACCAACTCTCCAGAAACTTCATATCCATAATGGGTGCGCCGCACCAGCCCTTTGGTGCGTCGCACCAACTCTCCAGAAACTTCATATCCATAATGGGTGCGCCGCACCAGCCCTTTGGTGCGTCGCACCAACTCTCCAGAAACTTCATATCCATAATGGGTGCGCCGCACCAGCCCTTTGGTGCGTCGCACCAACTCTCCAGAAACTTCATATCCATAATGGGTGCGCCGCACCAGCCCTTTGGTGCGTCGCACCAACTCTCCAGAAACTTCATATCCATAATGGGTGCGCCGCACCAGCCCTTTGGTGCGTCGCACCAACTCTCCAGAAACTTCATATCCATAATGGGTGCGCCGCACCAGCCCTTTGGTGCGTCGCACCAACTCTCCAGAAACTTCATATCCATAATGGGTGCGCCGCACCAGCCCTTTGGTGCGTCGCACCAACTCTCCAGAAACTTCATATCCATAATGGGTGCGCCGCACCAGCCCTTTGGTGCGTCGCACCAAGGGGTGCAGACACTTCATACAATAAAGGGTGCGCCGCACCAGCCCTTGGTGCGTCGCATATCGGGGTGTACCAAAAACAAAACTGGCCAGTGGTGCGCCGCACCTCCCACCTTGTGCGTCGCACCAACTCTCCAGAAACTTCATATCCATAATGGGTGCGCCGCACCAGCCCTTTGGTGCGTCGCACCAACTCTCCAGAAACTTCATATCCATAATGGGTGCGCCGCACCAGCCCTTTGGTGCGTCGCACCAACTCTCCAGAAACTTCATATCCATAATGGGTGCGCCGCACCAGCCCTTTGGTGCGTCGCACCAACTCTCCAGAAACTTCATATCCATAATGGGTGCGCCGCACCAGCCCTTTGGTGCGTCGCACCAACTCTCCAGAAACTTCATATCCATAATGGGTGCGCCGCACCAGCCCTTTGGTGCGTCGCACCAACTCTCCAGAAACTTCATATCCATAATGGGTGCGCCGCACCAGCCCTTTGGTGCGTCGCACCAGGGGTGCAGACCAGCAACTAACTTTTACACTTTGATTAAACGAATTCCATACGAACCCCTACCCCAAATCCAACTTGGGGACTTAAAATTAACCCATTTAATTGCATTTTCATCATCTATTCTCAGCCTATACATCCTTTAATCCTTTACTTCATAAATCAATCGTTTAATCACCCGAATAACATCAAATTGATGAACGTTTAATCAAATAACCCAACCCAAACCCTTATGGCCTGGATTAAGACTAATATAAGACTCACACAATCAATTCTCAACTGAGGAATACCTATATTACCTGTATTTGGTGATAAAGATCCAAGATCTAAGCAATACACGATCGATTCGGCTCCAAAATGAATAAGATCTAGGGAGAAATTAGAGAGGGAAGGGAGGGGATCAACTAGGGCTTGCTTTAGAGGAAGAAAATCTGCATAAGGCTCTCAATGACAACCTTTAAACCTCTAAACCCGTTTTTGACTTTGCACACATGTCAAAACTAACCCCTAAGCTTCCTAATCCTTCATTAAATGTCACTACATAGACATTGATCTTCATATTACACACATTTATACTACATTAACATTTAGGCTTACAAGCCTCACACATAACACACATTAGCTACACATAAACATTTAAATCTAAGATAGACTTAACGACACACACAATATTGACTTAACGGCATTAGTCAACTAGTAAAGAAAAGTTTGGGATGTTACAATTACCTCCCCCTTAAGAGGATTCCGTCCCCGGAATCTCTTCATTAAGGAACAACTCGGGATACTTTTCCTTCATTACTGCTTCAGTTTCCCACGTCAAGCTTTCTCCATGATTATGCTTCCACTTTATCAACACGAGGTCAATTACTTTTCGGCGTAACTTCTTTTGCTTTCTTCCAAGTATCGCGACCGGTTCGTCTACTATTCTCTTCATTGGGTCAATACTCACGTCTTTAATAGGAATCACACTTGACTCCTCAGCTAAACATTTTCCTACTGAATTCTAGTTTGTTTTAAGGCCAAAGTTTCAGCCATTACACTCAAGGATGAGTTGTAAACACATGATGAACACCTCATGGTCAAGGTGTGTGTTCTTGGCACTTAGTTGCAACTCTTGGACTATATAAGCAAGCATTTGATGATCATTCTATCATCCATCTCTGCTCTTTCCTCTCTCTCTCACATTCATAACACAAAACAATCAAGTTCATAAAGTCTTGGGTTCATCACTTGAAGTTTCAAGTTGAATTTAAGGACTCTATAGGACTGAAATTTTCAGTCATCTTGCAAACATCATAGAAGATTCATCTGGACGAATTAGGAGACGATCTTATATTTTTGGAAAGGTCCAAGTGTCAGTAAAATTTGATAAGAACGAAGTTTCTTATGGTTTTGCTCAGAAGAGTGCCAAAAACGATGATTTTCAGAACTGGTCTGATTTCTGACGAGGCTACAGGTTTGTTTTTCTAAAAATCATAACTCTTTCATTAAAGCTCTTCAAGAGCCAAACCTTACATGTTAGGCGTATTGATTAATGATGAATGTCGCTTTGATAACCATGTAAGTGGTTTATCATGTTAGGCGTATTGATTAATGATGAATGTCGCTTTGATAACCATGTAAGTGGTTTATCATGTTAGGCGTATTGATTAATGATGAATGTCGCTTTGATAACCATGTAAGTGGTTTATCATGTTAGGCGTATTGATTAATGATGAATGTCGCTTTGATAACCATGTAAGTGGTTTATCATGTTAGGCGTATTGATTAATGATGAATGTCGCTTTGATAACCATGTAAGTGGTTTATCATGTTAGGCGTATTGATTAATGATGAATGTCGCTTTGATAACCATGTAAGTGGTTTATCATGTTAGGCGTATTGATTAATGATGAATGTCGCTTTGATAACCATGTAAGTGGTTTATCATGTTAGGCGTATTGATTAATGATGAATGTCGCTTTGATAACCATGTAAGTGGTTTATCATGTTAGGCGTATTGATTAATGATGAATGTCGCTTTGATAACCATGTAAGTGGTTTATCATGTTAGGCGTATTGATTAATGATGAATGTCGCTTTGATAACCATGTAAGTGGTTTATCATGTTAGGCGTATTGATTAATGATGAATGTCGCTTTGATAACCATGTAAGTGGTTTATCATGTTAGGCGTATTGATTAATGATGAATGTCGCTTTGATAACCATGTAAGTGGTTTATCATGTTAGGCGTATTGATTAATGATGAATGTCGCTTTGATAACCATGTAAGTGGTTTATCATGTTAGGCGTATTGATTAATGATGAATGTCGCTTTGATAACCATGTAAGTGGTTTATCATGTTAGGCGTATTGATTAATGATGAATGTCGCTTTGATAACCATGTAAGTGGTTTATCATGTTAGGCGTATTGATTAATGATGAATGTCGCTTTGATAACCATGTAAGTGGTTTATCATGTTAGGCGTATTGATTAATGATGAATGTCGCTTTGATAACCATGTAAGTGGTTTATCATGTTAGGCGTATTGATTAATGATGAATGTCGCTTTGATAACCATGTAAGTGGTTTATCATGTTAGGCGTATTGATTAATGATGAATGTCGCTTTGATAACCATGTAAGTGGTTTATCATGTTAGGCGTATTGATTAATGATGAATGTCGCTTTGATAACCATGTAAGTGGTTTATCATGTTAGGCGTATTGATTAATGATGAATGTCGCTTTGATAACCATGTAAGTGGTTTATCATGTTAGGCGTATTGATTAATGATGAATGTCGCTTTGATAACCATGTAAGTGGTTTATCATGTTAGGCGTATTGATTAATGATGAATGTCGCTTTGATAACCATGTAAGTGGTTTATCATGTTAGGCGTATTGATTAATGATGAATGTCGCTTTGATAACCATGTAAGTGGTTTATCATGTTAGGCGTATTGATTAATGATGAATGTCGCTTTGATAACCATGTAAGTGGTTTATCATGTTAGGCGTATTGATTAATGATGAATGTCGCTTTGATAACCATGTAAGTGGTTTATCATGTTAGGCGTATTGATTAATGATGAATGTCGCTTTGATAACCATGTAAGTGGTTTATCATGTTAGGCGTATTGATTAATGATGAATGTCGCTTTGATAACCATGTAAGTGGTTTATCATGTTAGGCGTATTGATTAATGATGAATGTCGCTTTGATAACCATGTAAGTGGTTTATCATGTTAGGCGTATTGATTAATGATGAATGTCGCTTTGATAACCATGTAAGTGGTTTATCATGTTAGGCGTATTGATTAATGATGAATGTCGCTTTGATAACCATGTAAGTGGTTTATCATGTTAGGCGTATTGTTAATGATGATTGTCGCTTTGATAACCATGTAAGTGGTTTATCATGTTAGGCGTATTGATTAATGATGAATGTCGCTTTGATAACCATGTAAGTGGTTTATCATGTTAGGCGTATTGGTTAATGATGAATGGCGCATTGATTATCATGTAAATGATATATCATGTTAGGCGTATTGGTTAATGATGAATGGCGCATTGATAATCATGTAAATGATTTATCATGTTAGGCGTAATGGTTAATGTATAATGGCGCATTGTTTATCATGTAAGTCGTAACGGTTTACTGGCGCACTGTTTGACAGGTAAGGCGTAACGGTTTATGTATAATGATATTGTTGTTGAAACGTTGATTGTATTGATTTGTGCTAATGTGAAACCTTTTAGGGTTTTTTTGGACTTGATTAGATATTCTAATCCTCGCTTATCGTTAACGGTTGTTATCCCGATACGGTTATTCCTTGTTACTTGTCCATACGAACTCACCAACTTTATGTTGACGTATTTTAGTACACTTTTCAGGTAATCAGGTTAATCAGAGACAAAATGGATGATTATGTGCTTGCATTGCTAAGATTGGACTTGCTTTGGATTTTCTGGATCCGTGATCCTTATTTCCCTTTAACGGGTTATGCTTAGGATCAACTACTATCATTTAAACATTTCCATTTAATATTGATTGAGTGTGTATCTTTGATAGATGTTGATTATTGTATACATTTGAGTGAGTTTGTGGATTGTTTCAATCCTATGAATGCATATAGTTTGACTCTACATAATTTTCATGTCGTGATGTGCTTTTCTAAGTGATACCCCATGATTCCGCCATGTTGGGGTGTTACACTTGTAGTCTGTTCCCTCCCTTTGATCAAAACCTCTTATAACCAATCTGGCCTTAAGTCTGTCTATGGAACCATCAGGGAGATATTTTGTCTTGTAAACCCACTTAGAGGTGATAGCTTTGTGATTTGAGGGTAAAGTGGTGAGAATCCAGGTGTCATTTTGCTCTAAAGACAATAATTCTTTATTCATGGCCTCAACCCACTAAGCATGTTGAGCAACCTGAATATAAGTGGTTGGCTCAAAGTGATTCAGAACATTGCCTAAAGATGCAACATAATCTGAAGGATATGCCTCAAAATCCTGATTTTTAAAAATTGGATAAGCAGGGCACGTAGGTTGAGAAGATGCAGAAACCATAGATGCTATACCATTTTTTGGTTTAGAAACAATAAAATTATTCAACCAAACAGGAGGATTTGGATTTCTGTTAGATTTCCTAACAGGAGGTTGTAAAACTGAAGATTCATTTGGAGTAATGGGAGTGATATGAGAAGGTTGAGTTTGAGTGTTCATTTAAGGTTGTGAACCTTGTTCTTCTTCTTCTTCAGGAAAAGGAAAACTAATAGCAGATTTTTGCAATGAAGGAAGAATGGGTGCAACATTTTCCTTAAAAGGAAATTCATGCTCCCTAAAAATTATATCTCTGCTATAAAAAACTTCTTTTGTGAGCAAATTGTACACTATGTATCCTTTTTGGCCAGGTGGATACCCTAAAAATAGACATTTGATCCCTCTTGAATCAAACTTATCCTTGTGTGGTCTGGTAACAGCAGCATAGCACAAGCATCCAAACACCCTCAAATGATCATAAATGGGAGGTTTTCCATGAAGCAGTTCATAAGGGGTTTTCCAATTAAGAATTTTCATTGGCATTTTGTTTATCAAATAAGTTGCAGTTAATACACAATGCCCCCAAAACTGAATAGGCAAACTAGCAGTAATTCTCAAAGCTCTAGCAGTATCTAGTAAATGCCTATGTTTTCTCTCTACCACCCCATTCTGCTGAGGTGTGTATACCATGGATTTTTGATCTAAAATCCCTTGAGATCTCAAATATGTCATGAACTCATTATTGACAAATTCAGTTCCATTATCAGTCCTTATCTAATTGGGTTTAGTTTTGAAATGGTTTTTGACATAAGAAATGAAACTGGAACACACAGTAACTAAAGTGCAACAAAAATAATCCGATCAAAGAAGTGAAGAGCGGTGTTCCACACACCGGGTTTCAATGAAAAAAGAAAGTCACCGGTCTGGGACATTGACGCGTAATGTTAAAACCGGTGTCTAAGACACCATTCTTGGTAACAATTGATTTAAGTCGATGTCTGAGACACCATATTTGGCAGGAATGGAGAAATCACATTAAAACCGGCCTTTATGACACCGTCTTTGACAGAAAAATGAATTGGA
Source organism: Erigeron breviscapus (assembly GCA_034093135.1). NCBI lineage: Eukaryota > Viridiplantae > Streptophyta > Magnoliopsida > Asterales > Asteraceae > Erigeron > Erigeron breviscapus. Next base: position 68,706,777 of record CM067167.1, read on the forward strand.
TTGCCACATAAGCTAAGACCGGTGTCTAAGACACCGGATTTGCGCGAAAATCTTAAGACCGGTGTCTTAGACACTGTTTTTCGCACTTTTACAAATTTATAAACTAATGCTGGACAGCATAGGAAATATCAGGTTTTGTCATAGACAAGTATAATAATCTTCCAATTAATCTTCTATAAGCATCTGATGAAGAAAGTAATTGACCCTTGTCTAAAGACAATTTTGTGTAAGTGGGCAAAGGGAATCAAACTGGCTTAGCTGCAGTGAGGCCTGCATCCTTAAGCAAATCAAGTGTATACTTTCTCTGATTAAGATATGTACCAGAATCTGTTCTACATAGCTCAATACCCAAAAAATATCTAGCTAAGCCCAAATCTTTAATTGTGATCTTTTTGTCCAAAGCAATCTTAACATCTGTAATTTCCTTGACATCATTTCCTGTGACAATAATGTCATCCACATAGACTAAAATAGCAGTAAATGAGTCCCCTCTTGCTTTGACAAATAGAGAACAATCATGCTTAGACTGAGTAAAACCCAAAGAAACCAAGAATTTAGTCAATTCAATATTCCATTGTCTGGAAGCTTATTTCAAACCATATTATGATTTATTCAATTTGCAGACCTGATCTGGCAATGCTTTAGTATATCCTTCAGGTGGAAGCATATAAATTTCTTCTTCCACATATCCATGAAGAAAAGCATTATTTACATCCATTTGATGTAAAGGCCAGCCTTTTGCAGTGGCAATAACAATCAAAACTCTAACAGTGGCAGCCTTTGCCACTGGAGAAAAAGTATGCTTGTAGTCTGTTCCCTCCCTTTGATCAAAACCTCTTATAACCAATCTGGCCTTAAGTCTGTCTATGGAACCATCAGGGAGATATTTGGTCTTGTAAACCCACTTAGAGGTGATAGCTTTGTGATTTGAGGGTAAAGTGGTGAGAATCCAGGTGTCATTTTGCTCTAAAGACAATAATTCTTTATTCATGGCCTCAACCCACTCAGCATGTGGAGCAGCCTGAATATAAGTGGTTGGCTCAAAATGATTCAGAACATTGGCTAAAGATGCAACATAATCTGAAGGATATGCCTCAAAATCCTGATTTTTAAAAATTGGATAAGCAGGGCACTTAGGTTGAGAAGATGCAGAAACCATAGATGCTATACCATTTTTTTGTTTAGAAACAATAAAATCCTTCAACCAAACAGGAGGATTTGGATTTCTGTTAGATTTCCTAACAGGAGGTTGTAAAACTGAAGATTCATTTGGAGTAATGGGAGTGATATGAGAAGGTTGAGTTTGAGTGTTTATTGAAGGTTGTGAACCTTGTTCTTCTTCTTCTTCAGGAAAAGGAAAACTAATAGCAAATTTTTGCAATGAAGGAAGAATGGGTGCAACATTTTCCTTAAAAGGAAATTCATGCTCCCTAAAAATTACATCTCTGCTATAAAAAACTTCTTTTGTGAGAAAATTGTACACAATGTATCCTTTTTGGCCAGGTGGATACCCTAAAAATAGACATTTGATCCCTCTTGAATCAAACTTATCCTTGTGTGGTCTGGTAACAGCAGCATAGCACAAGCATCCAAACACCCTCAAATGATCATAAATGGGAGGTTTTCCATGAAGCAGTTCATAAGGGGTTTTCCAATTAAGAATTTTCATTGGCATTTTGTTTATCAAATAAGTTGCAGTTAATACACAATGCCCCCAAAACTGAATAGGCAAACTAGTAGTAATTCTCAAAGCTCTAGCAGTATCTAGTAAATGCCTATGTTTTCTCTCTACCACCCCATTCTGCTGAGGTGTGTATACCATGGATTTTTGATGTAAAATCCCTTGAGATCTCAAATATGTCATGAACTCATTATTGACAAATTCAGTTCCATTATCAGTCCTTATGTAATTGGGTTTAGTTTTGAAATGGTTTTTGACATAAGAAATGAAACTGGAACACACAGCAACTAAAGTGCAACAAAAATAATCCGATCAAAGAAGTGAAGAGCGGTGTTCCACACACCGGGTTTCAATGAAAAAAGAAAGTCACCGGTCTGGGACATTGACGCGTAATGTTAAAACCGGTGTCTAAGACACCATTCTTGGTAACAATGGATTAAAGTCGGTGTCTGAGACACCATATTTGGCAGGAATAGAGAAATCACATTAAAACCGGCCTTTATGACACCGTCTTTGACAGAAAAATGAATTGGATTGCCACATAAGCTAAGACCGGTGTCTAAGACACCGGATTTGCCCGAAAATCTTAAGACCGGTGTCTTAGACACCGTTTTTCGCACTTTTACAAATTTATAAACTAATGCTGGACAGCATAGGAAATATCAGGTTTTGTCATAGACAAGTATAATAATCTTCCAATTAATCTTCTATAAGCATCTGATGAAGAAAGTAATTGACCCTTGTCTAAAGACAATTTTGTGTAAGTGGGCAAAGGAAATCAAACTGGCTTAGCTGCAGTGAGGCCTGCATCCTTAAGCAAATCAAGTGTATACTTTCTCTGATTAAGATATGTACCAGAATCTGTTCTACATAGCTCAATACCCAAAAAATATCTAGCTAAGCCCAAATCTTTAATTGTGATCTTTTTGTCCAAAGCAATCTTAACATCTGTAATTTCCTTGACATCATTTCCTGTGACAATAATGTCATCCACATAGACTAAAATAGCAGTAAATGAGTCCCCTCTTGCTTTGACAAATAGAGAACAATCATGCTTAGACTGAGTAAAACCCAAAGAAACCAAGAATTTAGTCAATTCAATATTCCATTGTCTGGAAGCTTATTTCAAACCATATTATGATTTATTCAATTTGCAGACCTGATCTGGCAATGCTTTAGTATATCCTTCAGGTGGAAGCATATAAATTTCTTCTTCCACATATCCATGAAGAAAAGCATTATTTACATCCATTTGATGTAAAGGCCAGCCTTTTGCAGTGGCAATAACAATCAAAACTCTAACAGTGGCAGCCTTTGCCACTGGAGAAAAAGTATGCTTGTAGTCTGTTCCCTCCCTTTGATCAAAACCTCTTATAACCAATCTGGCCTTAAGTCTGTCTATGGAACCATCAGGGAGATATTTGGTCTTGTAAACCCACTTAGAGGTGATAGCTTTGTGATTTGAGGGTAAAGTGGTGAGAATCCAGGTGTCATTTTGCTCTAAAGACAATAATTCTTTATTCATGGCCTCAACCCACTCAGCATGTGGAGCAGCCTGAATATAAGTGGTTGGCTCAAAATGATTCAGAACATTGGCTAAAGATGCAACATAATCTGAAGGATATGCCTCAAAATCCTGATTTTTAAAAATTGGATAAGCAGGGCACTTAGGTTGAGAAGATGCAGAAACCATAGATGCTATACCATTTTTTTGTTTAGAAACAATAAAATCCTTCAACCAAACAGGAGGATTTGGATTTCTGTTAGATTTCCTAACAGGAGGTTGTAAAACTGAAGATTCATTTGGAGTAATGGGAGTGATATGAGAAGGTTGAGTTTGAGTGTTTATTGAAGGTTGTGAACCTTGTTCTTCTTCTTCTTCAGGAAAAGGAAAACTAATAGCAGATTTTTGCAATGAAGGAGGAATGGGTGCAACATTTTCCTTAAAAGGAAATTCATGCTCCCTAAAAATTACATCTCTGCTATAAAAAACTTCTTTTGTGAGAAAATTGTACACAATGTATCCTTTTTGGCCAGGTGGATACCCTAAAAATAGACATTTGATCCCTCTTGAATCAAACTTATCCTTGTGTGGTCTGGTAACAGCAGCATAGCACAAGCATCCAAACACCCTCAAATGATCATAAATGGGAGGTTTTCCATGAAGCAGTTCATAAGGGGTTTTCCAATTAAGAATTTTCATTGGCATTTTGTTTATCAAATAAGTTGCAGTTAATACACAATGCCCCCAAAACTGAATAGGCAAACTAGCAGTAATTCTCAAAGCTCTAGCAGTATCTAGTAAATGCCTATGTTTTCTCTCTACCACCCCATTCTGCTGAGGTGTGTATACCATGGATTTTTGATGTAAAATCCCTTGAGATCTCAAATATGTCATGAACTCATTATTGACAAATTCAGTTCCATTATCAGTCCTTATGTAATTGGGTTTAGTTTTGAAATGGTTTTTGACATAAGAAATGAAACTGGAACACACAGCAACTAAAGTGCAACAAAAATAATCCGATCAAAGAAGTGAAGAGCGGTGTTCCACACACCGGGTTTCAATGAAAAAAGAAAGTCACCGGTCTGGGACATTGACGCGTAATGTTAAAACCGGTGTCTAAGACACCATTCTTGGTAACAATGGATTAAAGTCGGTGTCTGAGACACCATATTTGGCAGGAATAGAGAAATCACATTAAAACCGGCCTTTATGACACCGTCTTTGACAGAAAAATGAATTGGATTGCCACATAAGCTAAGACCGGTGTCTAAGACACCGGATTTGCCCGAAAATCTTAAGACCGGTGTCTTAGACACCGTTTTTCGCACTTTTACAAATTTATAAACTAATGCTGGACAGCATAGGAAATATCAGGTTTTGTCATAGACAAGTATAATAATCTTCCAATTAATCTTCTATAAGCATCTGATGAAGAAAGTAATTGACCCTTGTCTAAAGACAATTTTGTGTAAGTGGGCAAAGGAAATCAAACTGGCTTAGCTGCAGTGAGGCCTGCATCCTTAAGCAAATCAAGTGTATACTTTCTCTGATTAAGATATGTACCAGAATCTGTTCTACATAGCTCAATACCCAAAAAATATCTAGCTAAGCCCAAATCTTTAATTGTGATCTTTTTGTAAGTCCCAACTTGTTAGATGGTACTACTGAAGACACCTCTATGTCGATGGTGGAGTTACTTTGCAATATACTTACTAAACTGGAGGATTTGGATTTCTGTTAGATTTCCTAACAGGAGGTTGTAAAACTGAAGATTCATTTGGAGTAATGGGAGTGATATGAGAAGGTTGAGTTTGAGTGTTTATTGAAGGTTGTGAACCTTGTTCTTCTTCTTCTTCAGGAAAAGGAAAACTAATAGCAAATTTTTGCAATGAAGGAAGAATGGGTGCAACATTTTCCTTAAAAGGAAATTCATGCTCCCTAAAAATTACATCTCTGCTATAAAAAACTTCTTTTGTGAGAAAATTGTACACAATGTATCCTTTTTGGCCAGGTGGATACCCTAAAAATAGACATTTGATCCCTCTTGAATCAAACTTATCCTTGTGTGGTCTGGTAACAGCAGCATAGCACAAGCATCCAAACACCCTCAAATGATCATAAATGGGAGGTTTTCCATGAAGCAGTTCATAAGGGGTTTTCCAATTAAGAATTTTCATTGGCATTTTGTTTATCAAATAAGTTGCAGTTAATACACAATGCCCCCAAAACTGAATAGGCAAACTAGTAGTAATTCTCAAAGCTCTAGCAGTATCTAGTAAATGCCTATGTTTTCTCTCTACCACCCCATTCTGCTGAGGTGTGTATACCATGGATTTTTGATGTAAAATCCCTTGAGATCTCAAATATGTCATGAACTCATTATTGACAAATTCAGTTCCATTATCAGTCCTTATGTAATTGGGTTTAGTTTTGAAATGGTTTTTGACATAAGAAATGAAACTGGAACACACAGCAACTAAAGTGCAACAAAAATAATCCGATCAAAGAAGTGAAGAGCGGTGTTCCACACACCGGGTTTCAATGAAAAAAGAAAGTCACCGGTCTGGGACATTGACGCGTAATGTTAAAACCGGTGTCTAAGACACCATTCTTGGTAACAATGGATTAAAGTCGGTGTCTGAGACACCATATTTGGCAGGAATAGAGAAATCACATTAAAACCGGCCTTTATGACACCGTCTTTGACAGAAAAATGAATTGGATTGCCACATAAGCTAAGACCGGTGTCTAAGACACCGGATTTGCGCACTTTTACAAATTTATAAACTAATGCTGGACAGCATAGGAAATATCAGGTTTTGTCATAGACAAGTATAATAATCTTCCAATTAATCTTCTATAAGCATCTGATGAAGAAAGTAATTGACCCTTGTCTAAAGACAATTTTGTGTAAGTGGGCAAAGGAAATCAAACTGGCTTAGCTGCAGTGAGGCCTGCATCCTTAAGCAAATCAAGTGTATACTTTCTCTGATTAAGATATGTACCAGAATCTGTTCTACATAGCTCAATACCCAAAAAATATCTAGCTAAGCCCAAATCTTTAATTGTGAACTTTTTGTCCAAAGCAATCTTAACATCTGTAATTTCCTTGACATCATTTCCTGTGACAATAATGTCATCCACATAGACTAAAATAGCAGTAAATGAGTCCCCTCTTGCTTTGACAAATAGAGAACAATCATGCTTAGACTGAGTAAAACCCAAAGAAACCAAGAATTTAGTCAATTCAATATTCCATTGTCTGGAAGCTTATTTCAAACCATATTATGATTTATTCAATTTGCAGACCTGATCTGGCAATGCTTTAGTATATCCTTCAGGTGGAAGCATATAAATTTCTTCTTCCACATATCCATGAAGAAAAGCATTATTTACATCCATTTGATGTAAAGGCCAGCCTTTTGAAGTGGCAATAGCAATCAAAACTCTAACAGTGGCAGCCTTTGCCACTGGAGAAAAAGTATGCTTGTAGTCTGTTCCCTCCCTTTGATCAAAACCTCTTATAACCAATCTGGCCTTAAGTCTGTCTATGGAACCATCAGGGAGATATTTGGTCTTGTAAACCCACTTAGAGGTGATAGCTTTGTGATTTGAGGGTAAAGTGGTGAGAATCCAGGTGTCATTTTGCTCTAAAGCCAATAATTCTTTATTCATGGCCTCAACCCACTCAGCATGTGGAGCAGCCTGAATATAAGTGGTTGGCTCAAAATGATTCAGAACATTGGCTAAAGATGCAACATAATCTGAAGGATATGCCTCAAAATCCTGATTTTTAAAAATTGGATAAGCATGGCACTTAGGTTGAGAAGATACAGAAACCATAGATGCTATAACATTTTTTTGTTTAGAAACAATAAAATCCTTCAACCAAACAGGAGGATTTGGATTTCTGTTAGATTTCCTAACAGGAGGTTGTGAAACTGAAGATTCATTTGGAGTAATGGGAGTGATATGAGAAGGTTGAGTTTGAGTGTTCATTGAAGGTTGTGAACCTTGTTCTTCTTCTTCTTCAGGAAAAGGAAAACTAATAGCAGATTTTTGCTATGAAGGAGGAATGGGTGCAACATTTTCCTTAAAAGAAAATTTATGCTCCCTAAAAATTACATCTCTGCTATAAAAAACTTCTTTTGTTTAGCAAATTGTACACAATGTATCATTTTTGGCCAGGTGGATACCCTAAAAATAGACATTTGATCCCTCTTGAATCAAACTTATCCTTGTGTGGTCTGGTAACAGCAGCATAGCACAAGCATCCAAACACCCTCAAATGATCATAAATGGGAGGTTTTCCATGAAGCAGTTCATAAGGGGTTTTCCAATTAAGAATTTTCATTGGCATTTTGTTTATCAAATAAGTTGCAGTTAATACACAATGCCCCCAAAACTGAATAGGCAAACTAGCAGTAATTCTCAAAGCTCTAGCAGTATCTAGTAAATGCCTATGTTTTCTCTCTACCACCCCATTCTGTTGAGGTGTGTATACCATGGATTTTTGATGTAAAATCCCTTGAGATCTCAAATATGTCATGAACTCATTATTGACAAATTCAGTTCCATTATCAGTCCTTATGTATTTGGGTTTAGTTTTGAAATGGTTTTTGACATAAGAAATGAAACTGGGAATAATAGAGACCACTTGGTCTTTAGTATGCAACAAATAAGTCCAAGTAGTCCTGGTGCAATCATCAACTATGGTAAGAAAATAATGTGCACCAGTAAGAGCAGGAGTTTTATATGGACCCCAAAGATTAGCATGAATAAGCTCAAAGGGAGACAAAGCTCTAGTATGACTGACAGGAAAAGGAATTCTGTGTTGCTTAGCCAAAACACAAGTATCACAAAAAAAATGTGTAACATTCACATGCTTACAATCATTGATATGAATCATCTTAGATACTGAAGTATGACCCAATCTATGATGTAACAAAGTAGCATCTGAGTTTTTGTGGTTATTATTAACAACATTATTTACAAAAACATCAACCACATAAGAGAAATTTGCAGAAGCAGTAGAGAGAGAACTTGCAGATCCTTTGAAAACATAGAGATTCTTGGTGCCCTTTCCAACAGCAATCACATGCTTAGTTGTAAGGTCCTGGTAAGCAAACCAAGAATCACCAAAAATAGTAATGAGAGGTCTAGAATTTAACAGTCTGCCAATAGATAGCAGATTTATTTGAAAATCAGGTACATAAAATACATTGGTTAAAAGCAAGGATGAATTAATCCTAACTTTTCCAATTTTAGTGACAAATTTGTATGTACCATCAGGAAGTTTGACACGAATGGGGTTTTTAAGACTGATAATGTCATGAAATAAATCAATATGAGGAGACATATGGTCAGTGGCACTAGAATCATCAACCCAATCTTTCTTAAAATCTATATCAATAAGAGAAGTGAGAGCCTGCAGTCTGGTATGAAAAGACATACCTGCATGTAGCTCTACAGTTTTACCAAAATCATAATTTGGTCCCATAACCACAGGATTTCCTTTAAGCATCTTCATCATTTCAGTGCAAACAGCAGCCACCAACTTTTGATCCAATTCAGCCTTGTGTTCATTATGAATCTCATTCTCATAGTTCAAATCAAAAGGAGAATCTCTTTGCACACATTCACCCATATTAGTACTAACTTGTGCAGCCATTCTTCCTACTCTCTTTGACTTCTTACCATTATACCAATCAGGATACCCCAACCTTTCAAAACACTGATCATACACATGACCAGACTGCTTACAGAAGGTGCAGCTTGGTTTTTCTCCCCTATTATCTCCTACCACATGCTTCTTAAAGGACTGATTACCCCTATTTGAGTTATTTGCAAAGAAAGCAGTAGGTTCAGGGGTGCTATGAGTGACCTGGTTTTGTTTCTCCACTTGTTGCACAATATAATAAGCCTTGTTAATTGTTGTAAGAGGATCCATAGACAGGATTTGATTTCTCACAGACTCAAAATTATCATTCAACTTCATCAAGAATTGCATCCATCTTGACCTGCTCTCAATCTTAGCATATTTCTCAACTATACCACAACTACACTCACTCATCTTTCCACAAGAACAAGCAGGAATACCATTAAGACTATGCAATTCATCCCAAACCTTTTTCATCTTATTATAGTATGCAACAACAGAAAGATTACCTTGAACAACTTTGCTCAATTCCCTTTCAAGATGAAAAATAAGGGGACCATTACTCTGGCCATATCTTTCTTCTAATTCCTTCCAAAACTCATGAGCAGTTTGAGCATACAAAAAAGCCTCTGACAATTCTGCAGTCATAGAATTAAGAATCCAACATGTAACCATATAGTTACATCTTATCCACCGATTGTAAGTAGCATCAACAGCATCTGGCATTTTCAGTGTGCCATCAATAAACCCTAATTTGAGTTTTGCACCTAATGCCATTTTCACATTACGGCTCCATCCAAGGAAATTGTTTCCATTAAAAGGTGTATTAGTCAACACCATGCCAGGATGATCCGAACTTGCAGTATACAAAGGATCATTAATGGCGATTTCAGCATTATTATTATTTGGGTTTGCCATTATTGAATATTCAAGAATCAAGATTAATTTCTCAAATAAACCCTAAATTGATCAAACTCAGAATTAGAGCAATAAGAATGAACAAATGTTCGATTAAAACCCTAATTATAGCAAAATTAGGAATTAGGGCAAGAAAATACTAAAGATCGAGCAGATAAAATGAAATCGAACAAACTATGGACTCCGATTTGAAGAAAACGGAATCAAATATCTTATCGTAATGACGATGATCGAAATCGTCATGGAAGAACTCGATCTCCAAGCTCTGATACCATATAGAATTTGAGAGAGAAAATAAAAAGATGTGATTTTATTAACTAGAATAATGATTTGAAAATACAATCTCAGAGTATATATATCAAAATCAATATCTAATTTTTTTTATCTAGATTAACCGCCTAAACTAATTTAAATATTTTCTAACAAACTCTAATATTTACAATACCAGTCCCTGTACTATTTATAATGATACATTCAACCTCTAACTTCTATAGTATACAAGTGAAAACCGGTCGGATTTAAACAAAACTTGCTACAATCGATATACTGTGTACGTGTAGTGTGTGTGTGTTTGATTAAATTTTCCGGTCGGCGAGGTGGAAATGACAAGGTTGAAGTCTTGGACATGATAAAGTCATGGATATGTGTGTACAGATCTTGTGCATAAAAAGTAGACGACATAAAAAAAGTTAGGATAAATAGTACTTTACTATCGATATATGTGTATGGCGTGGGTAAAAAATGCGTACTATATTTATTGATTCTTTTTATTTTCCATATATTAATTAACAAGTTTTTTGTAGTTGTAACTTGTCTTGTCAGTATCATATCGATCATATACATGTAATGGATGGTAGCTACATATAAAGAAAAAAAGTATTAAAAATCAAGATATAATAAATGACATATTTACCATTTATTTTTTATTTGGAATGGCAAAAGGCCAAATTTTTATGAGTTACGAGTCGAGTCGAGTCAATTTAGACTAAAAACTTGTACAAGTCGATGATTTTTTCTTTGGACTCTTACAAGTGGAGGTGTGAACTTGAACCGAGTCAATACGAGTCGCAAACTTATGATTGTTGTAGTTTGATACGATGGACATACATTACATATTATATTTATGGTTACATTATTTTGTATGTTATAGATATAATTTTGATCCTTTAGTTCGAATTTGGAGATAAACGGTACGTTTATGACTCGAAACTATCGAATATTTAATCTTTTTATAAATATTTTATATTTGTTTTAAAAAACGTCACATATATAAAATTATGCAATATTATGTACTATACATGACTCTTACGAGTCAAGTTACGTTCCGATTCATGCGACAAAAAATTACAAGTTGACAACTATACTTAAAAGTACCATGAACAAAAACTAAACATTGAAAAATAGAAGAGTAATTAATTTTTTTTAAATCACGGCATTTAACAAAATTAATTTTATTGCGTTTGGTTTTTTGAATCAGGTCATTTAATAAAATTAACTTACTAATTTTTAATGTAAAACATTACTATAATAATTTAAAAATACTATATAAAAACCTACAGCTGTTGAGTACTTGACTTACACACCTTGTAAGTTATCCTAATATTATATATATATATATTTCACCCATAGAACTTGTACACATATACCAACATTATGACTTTACCTTCTTCAACCTTTTTCTTTTCCAACTAGCCGGCCGGAAAAAATTGGAACACACAGCAACTAAAGTGCAACAAAAATAATCCGATCAAAGAAGTGAAGAGCGGCGTTCCACACATCGGGTTTCAATGAAAAAAGAAAGTCACCGGTCTGGGACATTGACGCGTAATGTTAAAACCGGTGTCTAAGACACCAGTCTTGGTAACAATGGATTAAAGTCGGTGTCTGAGACACCATATTTGGCAGGAATGGAGAAATCACATTAAAACCGGCCTTTATGACACCGTCTTTGACAGAAAAATGAATTGGATTGCCACATAAGCTAAGACCGGTGTCTAAGACACCGGATTTGCCCGAAAATCTTAAGACCGGTGTCTTAGACACCGTTTTTCGCACTTTTACAAATTTCAAAACTAATGTTCGTAGTAGGCGAGGCCTAGAGGGTGTGCAAACACGATTGCCGGCCGGGGCATAAGTTTAAAGGGGGCATAAATTTTCGTAATTTTTTAATATATATTATTATATATATAATGTATAATATGCTAAAATGATGTGTTATAAGTGAATAAGTAACTACTATGGTATGTAATTATTCTAAACTTATGATCTCATTATGCATATATAATTTTTTGTTATAATGTAGTTATCATTTATAAAAAAAAGTTGTTTGTATATTTAAATTCGATAGATGTTAGGGGCATTTTTTTCTTGGCTCGGCGGGGGTGTTTGAATTCTCAGAGCCGCCACTGACTTCGCAGTTACACCGCATGTCTCAAAAATTTTCGTATCCGTACAAAAATTTCTAATTTACTACTGATCATCTTGACCTAATAATTCCTCACTCTGTCAAACCCATCGTGGGTATGAATCAAAACATGTAGCGGATGTTGATTTATAGGTTCCTCTACACTTTCTTCTTATGCCAAATATCGATCTTTAAATTTATGGGCAATGGTAGTAGGCTTAAAAACTCCAATAACTAACCAACATTTAACTCAAATTAATTATACGCATAAGTGTATATATTTTCAAATGAATCAATATATCACACCTGCTATGCATTAGAAATTTGATTTTTATTAAGCAAATTCTGAGTCAAAGTAATAATAATAATAATAATAATAATAATAATAATAATAATAATAAAATAATAATAATAATAATAATAATAATAATAAAATAATAATAATAATAATAATAATAATAATAATAATAAAAATAATAATAATAATAATAATAATAAAGATCATCAAAAAATTAGAACCAAACAACTGATCAAATGAAATAATTAACTATAGACAGTAAGATAGTTCATGATTAGAATGATTATCGAAACAATGTATTTAGAAAAAAGAAAAAAGCATTCGATCGTTTTTCACGAGAGCTCTTTTCGGGAAGGAGTCTAGAAAAAAGAAAAAAACATTCGGATAGTGGATGCTTTTTAAAAAAGCATTCGATCGATTAGAATGATTATTAGGATAGTGGGTCTAGAAAAAAGAAAAAAGATTTTCAAACTAAGTGTAAACTTTTTATAGTGTTTTAGTCATAGAACCTTTTATTAGGATAGTGGATGAAATTATAAGTATCTTTTGATTTTTGTGTCATTTTCTCATTCAATCATGCTATTTGTGTGGTCCTATGTGTATTATGCGATAAAAAATCCCATTACCCAAAAATGTGTATTATGCGATAACATATTATGGGTTGTGATAATTTGAAAACAAAATTTCCTGTAGAAACTAGAAAACTAGCTAAAACACACTGTGATCTGAACCTAAACACATTTTGTTAAGTTCAGATCACATTGTGTTTTGGACAGTTTTCTAGTTTTCACTGAAATTTTAGTTTTTCAAAAGAAAATTTTTCTAAGATATTCTATGATAGAATATCTTAGGTTTAAACATCTTAGGTTTGACTTGTTGAGTCTTTTATTTTGACTTGGATTATAATTTTTTTTTTTTTTGGTTATATAATATAAATTCCATGTAAAATGTATGAATGAAATTGGTTTTAAATTTATTTTCATTGAAATAATATTTATCAAGTATTATATAATATAAACAAAAACATTTATTGTCAAAATTGGAAGAAAAAAAAAAGAACTCAAAAGATTAAACTAAAACATTTAAATTAGAACCGATAAAGTATGAGATATTGTTAATAAAGCTAACTTTAAAGTTTAAAGAAAGATTTACCATAGCAATGAAATGTATATAGAGATGTATTTGTGCAACTGATTCGAAAAATAAAAATTTTCAAAAAAGACTAAAAACCATTAAAAAAACGTTAAAAATAACAAAAAATCTTTAAAAATTACTTAAAAATTGTAACAATTTAGTCGCTAATGTTACTGTTTGGACCAGAATATACTGAAGCTAATCAACCAATAATAATACTTAAAAAAAAATTAGTAATTAAACTTAGTTTGTGTGGTGGTGATCTTGAAACTAATTATTTTTGAGAAAGTTTGAAGTAAAAGTAAATAAAATGTAAACGACATAGGATATACAAAGAAAACCATTAATCCTTTTGGATTGCCACATAAAACTTTGGGAAGAGACAATAACCCATGCCTTAATTTGTTGTTTTTATTAGGATAATTTGTGACAATACAAACTGAGAGCACAATTCATCGATTTTAAGTGATAGTGTTGTGTATAATTTGAATGAAAGCTAAGAGCGTATTGTAGTGTAAGTGTGGATGAGTGAGTGAAGAAAGTGAATACAGATATTCTATGACTGAATAAACGTTTCGTTTATAAAGACTAAGCATGGAACTAACTATCCGGAATATCTCAGGTCTTCCGGGTCTTCATGTTCAACGTTGCTGATTTGATTTGTTGAGCTTGATTCTTCGCATGTTGAATAGATCTAGACTCCGTATAAGTTTCTCGGCCAATTAATTAGTAGGCAAATAACCAAGTCAAGATAAAGTAGGAAAATAGCCGTTAATAAAACTTGAAATTTATACAAAATATATTCAAGATCTTGCGTATGTTGAAATCCTGGGTGTATAAATAAGTTTAGGAAAATGATAATGACAAACCTAAGGGTTTTCATTAACAACTTATTACATGCATAAAAAGTAGTATTTTAGATATCAAAAACCACTCGCTGAATTTTCGCATAAAAAGGTACAAATTTTAATGCACCAAAATAGTTAAGGCTGCCATTAACAAAACTCATAAGTTTAAGATATACATTTAAGATCCCTAACTAGTTTAGGTTCTCATTAGCATGTTCAAGATCTAAGATACAAGATCCTAGATGTAAACATTTGAACCCGTCAATTACTTTAAACGGATAGCCTAGTTTTAAAAAGTTTGTGTTACATGTTACTTGCAATCCTCGTTCTGTCATTGCATACACAACCATTCATATTTAAATAAGAAGTTGCAACCGTTCTGGAGAAAACATTCTGGATACTAACTTTTTTATGATAGGGATAATTAATGACGTCAAATATAACCAACTATACGCAAATGGTTATGTTTTCTAGTGATCTACTCGAGTGTTCATCTTATGCATGAAGCTCGCAATTTTGTCCAAAACATGTATTACATAACTGGCTGAATGCTTAGCCGGTCATCATAGTGATTAAGATTTGCTCTCTGATAAATTTGTTGTCCAAGCAATTAACAAATCGCCAAAGAAAATCAATGATAAAAAGATTGGACATGATAAGAATGACCTGGTCAACAAAACCCTTGCAATTTTGAGTCGAAGACATTCAGAATAGTACAAAGAGAATCGTATAGAACTAAACAGGATTGTGTGTTTCTTTTGATTTTTAAAAATCCGGATACCGTTATGAGAACTGTTGGATTTGTTATTACGATTACGAGCATTAGGATTTAAAGTGAACCTAAAAGAAAATATATTGAA
Source organism: Erigeron breviscapus (assembly GCA_034093135.1). Classification (NCBI taxonomy): domain Eukaryota; kingdom Viridiplantae; phylum Streptophyta; class Magnoliopsida; order Asterales; family Asteraceae; genus Erigeron; species Erigeron breviscapus. The sequence goes on from CM067167.1 coordinate 68,722,086, forward strand.
AGTTACAGCTGATTGACAGCGAGCGAAAAGAAAAACATTACACTGACTCTCTTTGTCTATTTGTTGTTTTTCTGAATTATAATGCCTTTAAGGTTGTCAATCTATTTAGAATTTAAGAAAAGAAAATTTTCAGGATAAAGAAAAAGCAAACAACATAATTCAGTTTGATTTGATATGAAAGTATCATTGATTGAATTGGAAAGAGGGTGAAAAAAAAAAGAGGGGGTGATTTTGGTTTGGTTTATATCTTTCCAAAATATATGGTTTATTGCATGATTGGGGATTAAAGAATATTAATTTGTTTTGATTCTTTGAAATTAAGTGGATTAGAAAAGATGGTTGTAATGGGTGTTTTTTCATTGATTATAATATGAAGAGATATGAATGTACATATTTTATATAAACACTCCTGAAAAAAAATACTATTATTGGAAATTAACCGGAGAATATGAATGGAGTTTAAAGTCACATGAGGTTTAAGATATGTCCAACTATGTCCCAATGTTTATTATATGTATCACGCGAGGCTCATACGTGGGCACTGCCGAGCCGGCCGAGATCGGGCTAGATCTTAGCTCGAAAAAGCCAAACATATAAGCTTTAAGTATAATGCTCGAGCTTGTCTCATTAGTAGATATGACTCAAGCTCCGCTCGAAAAGCTAGAAAATCTTAATCTTAATTTTTAATATATATAGCAAAAGGCAACTGACCTAACCTCAATTGACCAATTACTGTTGGAGTCAAGTCACTCACATATCACAAAATAGATTTGAAGATGACAAACAACTCAAGAAATACTTAAGTCCTTGGTTCTGGAGCTGAGTCAGCTTGGATGGTTCCAAGCTGAGTTAGCCTGAACATCTTCAAATTGAAGATGGTACCTTTCAAGTTGCATCAAATGAAGAACTAGCACTTGGTCTAAATCGAAGATGAAGAACAAGGATAGAAGACCAAGTTGATGGGTGGAAGTCAGCTTGGAAGGTACATTGTCAACCTGGAGTCTTGCAAGTGCTCCAAGGTTGTTATAACTTTGTATACATCATCAATCAACTGGATAAACACCAAAAAAGACATTCTAGAAGTGTCAGTTGTTGATTGTAAACATTCTATGAGGTGTCCATTGTATTGTTGCTGCACGATTTATCTTGGTGAACAAGTAGGGAACAAAAAGGACAATGTCACTGTCACCTAGTACTGATCATGCAGAGACTATTAGATCAAGATGCGTGGAAAGAAATGGACGGCATCCAAGGCAGTGTTGATGCCTATATAAACCAGCCTTTGTGTCTCAAGAATGTGTGCATCCATAACATTAACTCTCACAACGATTAAAGCATTCAGCTTGGATCTGTGTTGTACTCAGCTTGAGCTAGTAGAGTTAATAAACAAAGTTGTAACTTGTTATTCAGCCAAGTAGTTAGATTTGTAGGCTAATATGTTCCACAACTACTTGTAATTCTTTTTATTATTCAATAAAAGAATTTGTTGAAACTCAGCTTGCACTTTGTTCTTGGACTGCACTTTTACTTTACTGTCTTTATATTCTGTTCTGTTGTTTACAGTTTGTAGATGCAGATTTGTGTGACAGTAGCAACATAGATTTGATTAACGTTTATGTTCTTAGGAATATATTTGTAATCGTTGAATAATAAGTCGTTAGGACATTTGTTAATGTTTAATGATTACGTCTGAACTTCAATATGATATTGTTTAAGTTTATTAGTGTGTTTGTGTGTTGTATATTGTTTTGCAGGTACAAGAATGTAGAGCCAAGGTTTATAAGTGTCATAGAATACTTAAACGATGGCTGGACGTTATGTAATATGCGAAATAAGGATTCAAGAGACGCTCCTCGTGCTGACGTCATCAGCACGTTGTGCTGTCCTCGTGCTGACGTCAGCACGAAGGCAACACTGTTTGGTGAATCCGCTTGGCCCACTTCGTGTAAGGTCCAAGCCCACACGAACACAAACCCTTTTAGTATAAATACATCACTAATTTACGCAATTAGTAACGGATGAAAAACTTAGAAAGTCGAATTGTTGCTCGTGTGACCTCCTACACGAACTAGCACTTCGTGTGTGACCTTAGGTTGATTAATTACTTATTAATTGACAAAAGGCAGTAGCAATCTAGTTATCTCAAGAGGATTCCGCACTCTTGACATAACGAATCACGTCTTATTTACGATCCATTCAACGGTAGGGACTTACAAGTGGTATCAGAGCCCTAAGGTTGATTACCAGAAGGTGTAAGATCGTGTGATTAGCTATTGATTGAAAAATCAATTCGAAATTCAAGTTTTTCTTTGAATTCGTAATCGTCTTCGCGCGACCTCGTGCTTACGTCAGCACGAGGTGATCCTGTTCGTGTGCTTACCTCAGCACGAACTGCTCTTTGTTTTTCATTTCGTGCCAAGTGTCCTTCGTGTGTCACTTCGTGTCACGTGTACTTCGTGTGATCTCGTGCCACATCAGCACGAACTCAGTGTCTTCGTGTGCTTAACTTCGTGCCACATCAGCACGAACTCGTGTGCTACAGTAACTCTTTTTGTTTAACGATTCAAAATGACTACTGTACCTGCTGCCGGAAACTCTCCTAATGCCACACTTATCAATCAACTTATCATGCACGATCATGAGGTTGGTCGTGGAAACACACCTCCAAAGCTTTTCCGTATGGAGAATTATTGGATGTGGAAAAGACGATTTGAAGATTATATTCGTCTGAATGATATTGATATGTGGGTGGTGATAACTCAAGGTTTTGACTGGCCAACTTATGAGAAAAATGGCGTAATTGGTAGATATACTTATACTGATATGCCAGATGATGAAAAGAAGAAATACGTTGTGGAAGGAAAGGCTCTTTCAACTCTTACTATGGCCTTACCTCAAGAAAGTGTACATTTGTTCAAAAAGTACACTACTTCAAAGGATTTGTGGGACGCTCTAGAAAAGTACTGTGAGGGCGATGCTACTTTGAAGAGAAATCGTATTAAACTTCTTAAACGTCAGTATGAAGCCTTTAATGGACTGAAAGGAGAATCTCTTGATGAGATAATTGCTCGATTCAGTCATTTGACAACTGAGTTATCATATTTTGAGGTTGTATACCCCCAGACTGAGTTAGTAGATAAGTTTTTGGATTCACTACCAAAAATATGGACTGAATATGTTCATCACCTTCAAGATGACAAGGAATACAGTTCATGGGATTTTGAAACAGTAGTTTCCAAACTGAAGAATAGAGAAATGAAAAGAAGAATCAAGGATACTCATGCGGATTTTACTCAAGATCCATCTTTATATCATGCTTCTTCAGTTCATTTGGCAAGTACTAGCTCAGGAACTAATGCATTTCTAAGTGGTGTTGAAGCTACACCAATAGTTGATGCAGATGGAATTGCAGGTTATGTTGCTTATGACAATTCCACAACTAATGTTAAGAGCAATACTCAGTCATATCATTCCATGCCAATGAGTATGAGCTCTGCAGAGGGAAGAATGAATCTCTACTCAGCCTTCTGTTCGGCTCATGAAGCTTATATTGGTGGAAAGGTTACTGACCCTGCATTGATTGATGATGATTACAATCAGATAGATCCTGATGACTTAGAAGAAATGGATCTACAATGGCAGCTTGCAATGTTAACTATTAAGGTCAGAAGATTTTCTCAGAGAACTGGAAGATTTTTGGGTAATGGCACTGAATATGTTCATCACCTTCAAGATGACAAGGAATACAGTTCATGGGATTTTGAAACAGTAGTTTCCAAACTGAAGAATAGAGAAATGAAAAGAAGAAATACGTTGTGGAAGGAAAGGCTCTTTCAACTCTTACTATGGCCTTACCTCAAGAAAGTGTACATTTGTTCAAAAAGTACACTACTTCAAAGGATTTGTGGGACGCTCTAGAAAAGTACTGTGAGGGCGATGCTACTTTGAAGAGAAATCGTATTAAACTTCTTAAACGTCAGTATGAAGCCTTTAATGGACTGAAAGGAGAATCTCTTGATGAGATAATTGCTCGATTCAGTCATTTGACAACTGAGTTATCATATTTTGAGGTTGTATACCCCAGACTGAGTTAGTAGATAAGTTTTTGGATTCACTACCAAAAATATGGACTGAATATGTTCATCACCTTCAAGATGACAAGGAATACAGTTCATGGGATTTTGAAACAGTAGTTTCCAAACTGAAGAATAGAGAAATGAAAAGAAGAAATACGTTGTGGAAGGAAAGGCTCTTTCAACTCTTACTATGGCCTTACCTCAAGAAAGTGTACATTTGTTCAAAAAGTACACTACTTCAAAGGATTTGTGGGACGCTCTAGAAAAGTACTGTGAGGGCGATGCTACTTTGAAGAGAAATCGTATTAAACTTCTTAAACGTCAGTATGAAGCCTTTAATGGACTGAAAGGAGAATCTCTTGATGAGATAATTGCTCGATTCAGTCATTTGACAACTGAGTTATCATATTTTGAGGTTGTATACCCCAGACTGAGTTAGTAGATAAGTTTTTGGATTCACTACCAAAAATATGGACTGAATATGTTCATCACCTTCAAGATGACAAGGAATACAGTTCATGGGATTTTGAAACAGTAGTTTCCAAACTGAAGAATAGAGAAATGAAAAGAAGAATCAAGGATACTCATGCGGATTTTACTCAAGATCCATCTTTATATCATGCTTCTTCAGTTCATTTGGCAAGTACTAGCTCAGGAACTAATGCATTTCTAAGTGGTGTTGAAGCTACACCAATAGTTGATGCAGATGGAATTGCAGGTTATGTTGCTTATGACAATTCCACAACTAATGTTAAGAGCAATACTCAGTCATATCATTCCATGCCAATGAGTATGAGCTCTGCAGAGGGAAGAATGAATCTTCAGCCAAGTCTAAGGATACGTTTGGATCTCATAAGATTAATGGGAAAGGTAGATTAGTTGATCAAGTTAGCTTTAGCCAGTTTATGAGTGCATATAAAAGGAAATATTATGAGGATTACGCTAAGCGGCATCCAAATGATATAAATGCACATAACTATGTCAAATTTCTTAGATCCATATCTTATGGTAGTTTAAATAGTTCAAGTCAGGACAATGAACATAGAAAACCATCTCAAAAGTTGAGTAATTTATCACCTCAATCTTGGAGTATCTCACCTAAAGAAAATCGATCTAAGACCCCCAAACGACAGGGACATTCACAAAATGATACAAATTGTATTCATGAAAGTGGAAGTCCGAGTCGATCTCGTACACCTCATAGGAGTAATTCACCTAGGAATAAGCAAGTTCAACAGAATC
>CM067167.1:68728403-68757524 GCA_034093135.1 Erigeron breviscapus
CAATTTGAGAAAGAAATTGACATAGAGACAAGTATTACTTGTCGCTGAACGAGTTTGGACACCATTGTGTGGATTACCAATCACATGGTCAAGAGGGTGATCAGCAGTCCATTTGAGTGCTGGTGTGTGAATAGAAGAATGATTCACAGCGGATACAGTGGTGGTAGTACCACAAGGAGTGGGAAGATAAGACGAGAGATCGATAGTTAGCAAGGGCTCAGAGTTGCTGACAGGAGGGTCACTGAGAACAGTGGGTACCTCTTGCTGAGGAGTGTCATCCTCAGCGTCTCCTAAAAGAGGATTCGCTGAGGCATCATGAAATGTTTCCTCAGCGACACATTCAGCACTTTGAGTTTCAGTTGAGAGAGGAACATTAATGGAAGTGGCATTAATTGTTCGAAGGAGAGGCTCAACTGGATCTATAGAATAAATGTGAGCAGCGATGTACTCATCATTTGGTGAAGATTTTGAAGACTCAGCGATAGGTTGTTCAGCAACATCATGATGTGTCACTGATACTTCAGACAAGTCAGATAGATCGCTGAGGATTACTTCAGCGGATGACTCATTTGAAAGATCACCTAAAGCAGAACAGCTTTCATCAAAAGTAATATGAATTGATTCATCTACCTTTTGAGTGCGAGTATTGTAAACTCTGAAAGCTTTGCTTATAGAAGAATATCCCAGAAAGTAGCCATCGTCAGCTTTGGGATCAAACTTACCTAAATGATCTTTGTCATTTAGGATGAAAACTGGGCACCCAAAAACATGGAAATATCCAATTTGAGGTTTCTTGCCCGTGAATATTCATCCACAATAACTAAGGTGTATCTGCTACCCCTTAGACTTTGGACATTCACTGGTCCAAAAAGGTCCATGTGAAGGAGATGGAAACAACCACTGATAGAGTTGGCCTGTTTGGTCTTGAAGGTGGCTCGGTGGCTTTTACCTTTTTCACAAGCACCACAAAGCCGTCCTTCTCATAAGTGAGAGGAGGAAGGCCTCGAACTAGATTTTTCTTGGCCAAAGAGTTGATGGTTTTGAAATTCACATGCGACATACGCTTGTGCCATAACCAATTGATTTGAGAAGCAGATTTTGAGAAGAAGCAGGTCTCGCTGTCAGTTTTGACAGGAGTGAAATCTACCAAGTAGATATCTCTTTTTCTTGGAGCGACCAAGACCACTTCTTTATTTACATTAATCACTGTGCCTTGATGCTTATCAAGGATAACCTTGTAGTCAGCATCGCACAGTTGACTTATGCTGATAAGATTGTGCTTCAATCCATTCACATAGGCAACCTTTGTGAACTTGATCAGCCCATTTGAGAGAGACCCGTATCCTTCAGTTTGGCCAGTAGAGTTGTCACCAAACACAACCGTGGGACCGTCAGTCTCCACGAAGTTATCCAGCAGATCCTTAGATCCAGTCATGTGTTTTGAACAGCCGCTGTCCAAATACCACACTTCTTTTCCTAGCGAGGCCTGTAGGATAACATAAGAAGGATTTAGGAAGAGTTATGAGCATCCTCGCTGATAGTATCATCAGTAGAGGATGTGAGAAGAAGATGAGCAACGTCATCATCATTTGAAACTGGGGGAAGAGGAGCTCTTGGATCAACATTTGAATCAACCAGCTGATGAGCAGGAAGCATATCACGAGCCACCTCACCAGTGAAGAACTGATCTTCAGAGGTGAAAGTGATAGAGCTTCCAGTGTTGAGGACAACCATGTTGCTGATTTGATTATTTTCCCCATATTCAGCTAGCATACTATCATTACCATTGGTAATGATTTCATGAGCCTGGGGAAGAAAGATTCGCTGAGCGGCAATGTACTCAGCGATGTTATCGTTAGAAAGAACAACATCATCACCCAAGCTGATATTGGATTCAGCTGAGGGAGCACGCTCAGAGATTTCAGAAGAGGTATGAGCAGCGGAAGCTGAGGGTAGATTTGGCTGAATGACTACTTCAGGAGCACACTTGGTCCTTTGTCAGTGCCTGGTCATCAGCGAGTGCCATAAAGCAGATGGCATCAACAAAGTCCTCGCTGTCAGAGACATCCGAGTCAGCCCAGTCATGTTCTTCAACAACAAGACCTTTGGCAGGGGTTTTGGCTTCTTCAACATCGGCCATCTTGGCACGAAGCTCATAGTACTTCTTTTTGTATTCATCAGCAGGCTTAACTGAAGAGGGCCTCGCTGATGATGAAGAAGGCTTCGCTGCCTGCAAAGAAGGAATAGAAACTTTGCAATCTTTTTGGTAGTGGCCTTTTCGACCACACCTCCAACATTCTTCCTGAGACTTGTCCACCACTGGTTTCTGGAAATTAGTCGACCTACGACCATTCCATTTTCTAGAGTAACGTTTACCAGCGATGAGAGCAAAGTTCATGAAGTCCGAGAACATCTCTTGTCTCTCCTCGAAATCGAGGTCATTGACAAGATCTTGGACGTTGGAGGGAGTAGAATTGCTGATGTCCATGTCAAGATGGACAGGACTGACTTCAGCAGAGACCAGGGCAAGAGGGTCATGAATATTTGAGACATTAGATACAGAAGAAGAAGAAGATGAAGCATATGAGCCAGCATTTCTCCTAGACTCCGCCTCAGCTCTCAGAGTTTGAGCGAGGGCTCTCTCTTCAAATTGAAGAGTGCCATAGAGTGACTCTAAGTCATGCTCTTTCAATTGCTTAGTGGTTCGAGAATTTGCCTTAAACCTTGCCATTTGAAGGCAAATTCTTCGAACCACTAAGCAATTGAAAGCAGCATGACTTAGAGTCACTCTATTGGCACTCTTCAATTTGAAGAGAGAGCCCACGCTCAGAGATTTCAGAAGAGGTATGAGCAGCGGAAGCTGAGGGTAGATTTGGCTGAATGACTACTTCAGGAGGATTCTTGGAGTCTTTGTCAGTGCCTGGTCATCAGCGAGTGCCATAAAGCAGATGGCATCAACAAAGTCCTCGCTGTCAGAGACATCCGAGTCAGCCCAGTCATGTTCTTCAACAACAAGACCTTTGGCAGGGGTTTTGGCTTCTTCAACATCGGCCATCTTGGCACGAAGCTCATAGTACTTCTTTTTGTATTCATCAGCAGGCTTAACTGAAGAGGGCCTCGCTGATGATGAAGAAGGCTTCGCTGCCTGCAAAGAAGGAATAGAAACTTTGCAATCTTTTTGGTAGTGGCCTTTTCGACCACACCTCCAACATTCTTCCTGAGACTTGTCCACCACTGGTTTCTGGAAATTAGTCGACCTACGACCATTCCATTTTCTAGAGTAACGTTTACCAGCGATGAGAGCAAAGTTCATGAAGTCCGAGAACATCTCTTGTCTCTCCTCGAAATCGAGGTCATTGACAAGATCTTGGACGTTGGAGGGAGTAGAATTGCTGATGTCCATGTCAAGATGGACAGGACTGACTTCAGCAGAGACCAGGGCAAGAGGGTCATGAATATTTGAGACATTAGATACAGAAGAAGAAGAAGATGAAGCATATGAGCCAGCATTTCTCCTAGACTCCGCCTCAGCTCTCAGAGTTTGAGCGAGGGCTCTCTCTTCAAATTGAAGAGTGCCATAGAGTGACTCTAAGTCATGCTCTTTCAATTGCTTAGTGGTTCGAAGAATTTGCCTTAAACCTTGCCATTTGATAGGCAAGATGTCAATGAACTTGTAGCATATTTCAAGAGTGTTATGCTCTATGCCCACATTAGTCATATCATTCAAGAGGCACTTGAACCGATTATACGTGCCATCCAGACTCTCATTAGGAAGAGAGAAGAATCCTTCATAGGCACGTTTCAGATCTATTTTCTTGGTGGCAAGAACATCTGCTGTACCATCGAATCTGATACACAGATTGTCCCACACCAATTTGGAGGAAGAGAGTTTGATGACAGACTTCATTATGTCATCAGGAAGGGTAGTAATGAGAAGATTTCTCAACCGAGCATCCAGATTGACAAGCCTACGCTCGTCATCTGTCCATTGTACTTCAGGTTTTATTAACTCAGTGACAACTTCAGGAGCATCAGCAGTGGCTCCTGGTGTCCTGGTAACCAGAACTGGTACATATGGCCCTCTGGTCAAGATGGTCATAAGGTAGGGCTCAACTCCTACGATGTGTAGGAGCATTCTCTCCTTCCAAGATCCGAAATCATGTGAATCGAATCTTGGTGGGATGGAGACATACCCAAAATCTCTGGTATTAACCAGAGATGGAACAGAAGACATAATAATCAAGAAAAGAAAGATAAACAGAAGTTTAAGAAAAGATTTTTTGATGCAGAAAAATAAAAGTACAGAAAGAAAGAAAGAAAGATAATCTTGCAAACTTTTACTCAGATCAGATTCGGTGTGTCGAACCACCGCTCTGATACCAACTGAAAGTCCCAAGTTTGCAACGATTATGTAATTAAACAACTAATGTAAATTACACTAAGAATGTAAGATAATAAAGTAAGCACGTTTAATCATAAGTAGTATTAATTAAACGGTGAATACATGGTTGGTTTACAATATAAGAAGAAAGAAAATATTGTTAAGTTTTTGCACACACTAAAAACTTAACAATGATATAATTCTACAATGAGAGAAAAACACACTAAGTGACTATTGTAGAATGAACCAACAGAATTGCGGCTAGGTCAAGCGATGTCTTATATAGGAAAGAAGAGACATCACATGACAACCCAATAGATGTTGACACATGAAGGTTGTAAACTATCTATTGGTGTGTAAGACTGGTCGGCAGAGATCTCTTTTCTTCATCTTGTTTGTTTCCCAAAACGGCATGAAAGAGAAACTACTTAGTACCAAAACGGTACAAGGTCACTTGTCTTCAATCTGATCTTCCAACACGTGTCCTTGGGGACCAGTCTTCTTATCTTCATTTTCCCGCCCATATTTGACTTACAATACATGGCGGTGAGTCATTGAACTTATCCTTTAACTTGAAGATAATAGTGATCGCTGAAGGCTCGCTGATGAATCCTCTCGCTGAGGCTGTCAGCGACTACTTGACTCAGCAAGTAATCTTCAGCGAATCCATGACTCAACATAATATTCCAATTAATCTTCTATAAGCATCTGTTGAAGAAAGTAATTGACCCTTGTCTAAAGACAATTTTGTGTAAGTGGGCAAAGGAAATCAAACAGGCTTAGTTGCAGTGAGGCCTGCATCCTTAAGCAAATCAAGTGTATAAAGATATGTACCAAAATCTGTTCTACGTAGCTCAATACCCAAAAAATATCTAGCTAAGCCCAAATCTTTAATTGTGAACTTTTTGTCCAATGCAATCTTAACATCTGTAATTTCCTTGACATCATTTCCTGTGACAATAATGTCATCCACATAGACTAAAATAGCAGTAAATGAGTCCCCTCTTGCTTTGACAAATAGAGAATAATCATGCTTAGACTGAGTAAAACCCAAAGAAACCAAGAATTTAGTCAATTCAATATTCCATTGACTGGAAGCATGTTTCAAACCATATAATGATTTATTCAATTTGCAGACCTGATCTGGCAATGCTTTAGTATATCTTTCAGGTGGAAGCATATAAATTTCTTCTTCCACATATCCATGAAGAAAAGCATTATTTACATCCATTTGATGTAAAGGCCAGCCTTTTGCAGTGGCAATAGCAATCAAAACTCTAACAGTGGCAACCTTTGCCACTGGAGAAAAAGTATGCTTGTTGTAACATTCATGATTTTTACCGTTTGACTGTGCATGTAATTTGATTAACTATTTCAATAAACAGAAATTTGGACATAATTGTGTATATTTATCTGTAAATTGGGCCAATTATAATGTCATATTTGAACTTCTAGAATTAGGGCCATATTAGTAGACTATGAAATTGGCCCAGTACATGTTATGGAAATTATATGATAGATGATAATTGAGTAACTGTGGTAACAGGAAAAACGTATATACGAAACCTTAAGTATAATGTACGATTCCAACAGTGTCGGTGGAACAGTGTCGGTGAAACAGTGTCGGTGGAACAGTGTCGGTGGAACAGTGTCGGCGAAACAGTGTCTGTGGAACAGTGTCGGTGAAACAGTGTCTGTGGAACAGTGTCGGTGAAACAGTGTCGGTGGAACAGTGTCGGTGGAACAGTGTCGGTGGAACAGTGTCGGTGGAACAGTGTCGGTGGCTAGATGATAATTCCATTAATAGGACAAAAACCGACACAACCTTTATATTATATGAAATGATTTATCCATATTATGGATTTATAATAATTTATAAAAGTTGTACGCTCGTGAGTATTTTTGCTTGTGTTATTAATTTCGGAATCAATTAACTAGCTAGATATATTGTACATACTAGTAAAATAAATATGCAATTGTGTACTTGAATTAGATAACTAATAAATATATAAATACATGTAATTGATTTATAACCACATAGATAAAAGTAATTATACTTATATAAACTAGTTACTACACTTAATTACACAAATAATAATCAAGAATCAAAGTTTAGAGTCAACCAAAGTCAATTAATCAAGTCAAGCTTGTGTTCTTGACATAAACCCCACACAAACTAACCAAGACTTGGATTATAGATTGTAATCATGCAATGAACATGTTCCTACTGAATTCTAGTTTGTTTTAAGGCCAAAGTTTTAGCCATTACACTCAAGGATGAGTTGTAAACACATGATGAACACCTCATGGTCAAGGTGTGTGTTCTTGGCACTTAGTTGCAACTCTTGGACTATATACGCAAGCATTTGATGATCATTCTATCATCCATCTCTGTTCTTTCCTCTCTCTCTCACATTCATAGCACAAAACAATCAAGTTCATAAAGTCTTGGGTTCATCACTTGAAGTTTAAAGTTGAATTTAAGGACTCTATAGGACTGAAATTTCCAGTCATCTTGCAAACATCATAGAAGATTCATCTGGACGAATTAGGAGACGAATCTTATATTTTTGGAAAGGTCCAAGTGTCAGTAAAATTTGATAAGAACGAAGTTTCTTCTGGTTTTGCTCAGAAGAGTTCCAAAAACGACGATTTTCAGAACTGATCTGATTTCTGACGAGGCTACAGGTTTGTTTTTGTAAAAATCATAATTCTTTCATTAAAGCTCTTCAAGAGCCAAACCTTACATTTTTGAAAAGGCCATTGAGTGCCCAACAAATGTCTAGAACTGAGTTTTGTTGTATCTAGTCTTCTTGATGGCGCAAAGCTGGGAACATGCTGAAATTTCCCTATTTTGCACTTAGGCTTTGTGGTAGCTTATAAGTTGATCTTATACTTGTTCTAGGTACTCGGGAGTACATTTTGAGCATAGTAAAGTACTTGTACTAGTACTTGGAATTGCTTTACTTCCAGGTGAGTTTCGTAAACCCTCCCTACTCAATTGAGATTCGGGCTGAAAAGTGTACATGCTTGTTGATTGATTGTTTGTTTAATGTATTGACTTGTTGCTCGGTTAACTTTGACTTCGTTATGAATACTTGTTGTGCTTTAGATAGTTGTACATACATGGAAGATAACTATACTTTTTATGAATAGTAGATGTGGTGGGAAGGCTGCGGGTGACCCTATATATAGGCATCGATGATTCCTTTAAAGTAAAATTATAAGAAGTGTATTTGCATCGTATTTGTTGGTTGATTCACTTGTTATGATATGGACCGCGATGTCAATTTGCTTAATTGTTGATTGTTTATGTGAATGTTAATGATGATTGTCGCTTTGATAACCATGTAAGTGGTTTATCATGTTAGGCGTATTGATTAATGATGAATGTCGCTTTGATAACCATGTAAGTGGTTTATCATGTTAGGCGTATTGGTGAATGATGAATGTCGCTTTGATTATCATGTAAATGATATATCATGTTAGGCGTATTGGTTAATGATGAATGTCGCTTTGATTATCATGTAAATGATTTATCATGTTAGGCGTAATGGTTAATGTATAATGGCGCATTGTTTATCATGTAAGTCGTAACGGTTTACTGGCGCACTGTTTGACAGGTAAGGCGTAACGGTTTATGTATAATGATATTGTTGTTGAAACGTTGATTGTATTGATTTGTGCTAATGTGAAACCTATTAGGGTTTCTTTGGACTTGATTAGATATTCTAATCCTCGCTTATCGTTAACGGTTGTTATACCGATACGGTTATTCCTTGTTACTTGTCCCTACGAACTCACCAACTTTATGTTGACGTATTTTAGTACATTTTTCAGGTAATCAGGTTAATCAGAGACAAAATGGATGATTATGTGCTTGCATTGCTAAGATTGGACTTGCTTTGGACTTTCTGGATCCGTGATCCTTATTTAAACTTTTCCATTTAATATTGATTGAGTGTGTATCTTTGATAGATGTTGATTATTGTATACATTTGAGTGAGTTTGTGGATTGTTTCAATCCTATGAATGCATATAGTTTGACTCTACATAATTTCCATGTCATGCTGTGCTTTTCTAAGTGATACCCCATGATTCCGCCATGTTGGGGTGTTACAGAATGGTATCAGAGCCGTGGTTGTAGAGAGCTAGGTGGATTGACCTAGTCTATTGCCATTGCACCCACATTTCATATTAGCATGCATGGTAGGAAATTTTGTGTGCAACGTGAACTGTATGATGCATAAAAATGGTTTAAACTGAGTTCGTAGGTTACTCATAGAAAAGAATAAAGTTGACTAAGAACTATCGAAATAGAGATTTCTTTAATAAAAATTGGAGTCTTACAACCTTGAGATACACCGGCTCACCCATTTGAACAAACTCTAAGAGAGGTATAAGTCGGATTGCGCTAGCCTCCAAAAAGGAAGGGTTTTTAATTGCGTCCTTCGCAAACCTTTGCGCTTGCGCTTCTTTGTGCGTTCAAATGGAACTACCGAGCTCTCTTGTGTTACTAAGACTATAAAAATAAATTTTATTAAACATTATGTTATGAAGATTTGCATGAGTCTTCATACATAAACTTTTTATTCACATCAAATGCATTACCCATTTAAAGTTAAGTCATTGCCACAACTTGATGGACGTATATGATAGTGTCGGGATGCACCGTGAATTGTGGAATTATTGAGATAAACGTTGATATGTGGAATCTTGGAAGTATACATACCCGGCCAACACTTAGAGAACATATCGGAAACGAGTCTTGACATCCATTCAATATATTAACGGTGTGGAGGGTTAGCCGATGGTACACCCTGTATACAAACACTTTTAATGTGTCGAATGTTGAAGTTAAGATCCGGACTATACTTTACCCACCTTGTTATGACTTGACCCATTTATATTGTGTCGAATGGTTCGTGATTGTATTGTTAATTGTAAATTGTACGATCGGTGAAGCCTTAGATTATTCCCCGTGGAGATAATTATATTCATGCAATGATTTAGAAGGACTTGATGTGGAAATTGTGTATTACTTGAAGGAAAATTTTGATATTCGGGTGTGAATTGTGAGACTTAACTTGTTAATCTAATACGTGTGTTCAGGAAAGATGGTTAGACCAAGAAGAGCTAACACTAACTATAGGCGTCAAAATGAGCAAGAGAAGCCGATAGTTCAAGAAGAAATTATAGGTGGACGTAGTGGTAGAGGTGGTCGTGGAGGTAGAGGTGGCCGAGGAGGTCATGGTGGCCGAGGTGGCCGGGGTCGTGCTAATCCCCCGGTAAGAGCCGAGGTCATTACTCAAGCTCTCAATGAGCTTATGCCGGAACTTGTGGCTTGAATCGCGGCAGCCATGGATGGAAATGAACAAGAAGAACCGGAAATTGAAGCAGAAAATGAAAATGAAAATGAAAATGTGAATGTGAATGGTGATGGGAACGGGGAAAATGTTTTTGTTCAACCAAGAAACAACAATGTTTACCGCCAAGGTTGTATTTTCAAAGATTTCAAGGCTTGTGGAGCTCCGGAATGGAAGGGTGAAGGTGGAGCCACCGGTTGTTTAGAGTGGCTAGAGAATATTGAATCTGTGATCCCTAGAAGTGGTTGTACTCAGGATCAAAGAGTTTCTCACGCCACCGGTATGTTAGCAGGTGATCCTCTAGAATGGTGGAATGTAGAAAAGGATACTTTGGGGATTGACCTCGCAAATTCCATACCTTGGGAAAATTTCAAAGAAATGATCATCTCCAAGTATTGCCCACCATATGAAATGAGAAATTTGGAAGAAGAATTTACTAAGATCACCATGAAGGGAGCCGATCATGTGGGGTACACTCGCTGCTTCGGACAACTTTCTAGACTCATTCCTCATCTTGTGAGACCTGAGGCCCGGAAGGTAGAAAAGTATGTGGTTGGCTTACCCCACAAAGTGAGGGTACTTGTTTCTCATCCCACCATGCCATTGACAATCAATGAAGCCATTAACCGAACCGCTAGTGTCACCATGGAGCTGGTGAAGGGTGGTGAAATAGCCAAAAGTGATAACAAGAGAAAAGATACGCCAGAGTCGAGTGGCACCAAGAAAGATGATAGGCGCAATAATAAGCGCCATGGTCGTGGTGGAAAGGTATATGCGGTGGTTGAACCGAGAGTTGAGCCGCAAAAGGGTGGTTATACTGGAACAAGTCCTTTATGCCCTAGGTGTAACCGTCATCATCAAACTAATGTGAATTGTGATGCTTGCTTTATTTGTAACAATCAGGGTCACACCTCAAGATTTTGTCCTACCCGTCAAACTGCTCCATTAAATGTTGCTCCACTAAATGCTAGATACCCCCAAATGGCCCGGGGCAGTTGTTATGAATGTGGTAGCCAAGACCACTATCGTAACTGATGCCCAAATCTCATCGGCCAACAAGTTCAAGTGACCGTGCAACCGAATCAACTGCAAATTGCCGGTCCAAATCAAAACCGAGGAAATCAAGGTCAACAACAGAAAGCTCCTCAACAACAACTCGTTCCCTGTGGAAGAGCTTTTGCCTTGAATGCGGCCGAGGCTCGTGTTGATCCAAACGTGGTAGCAGGTACTTTTCTTCTCAATCACCAATATGCTACCGTGTTATTTAATTCCGGGGCCGATTATAGCCTCATTTCCAATGATTTTATTCCGTTGATCGATGCAAGTCTTAGCCCATTATCTTATTACTTTGAACTTGAAATGGTAAATGGTGGATTGTCTAGAATTAGTCAAGTTGTTCGTGATTGTGTGTTAGAATTATGTGACTACCTGTTTTACATAGACTTAATGCCTTTTGATATCGGTAGTTTTGACGTAATCGTGGGTATGGACTGGTTGCTCGGTTAACTTTGACTTCGTTATGAATACTTGTTGTGCTTTAGATAGTTGTACATACATGGAAGATAATTATACTTTTTATGAATAGTAGATGTGGTGGGAAGGCTGCGGGAGAAGTGTATGTGCATCGTATTTGTTGGTTGATTCACTTGTTATGATATGGACCGCGATGTCAATTTGTTTAATTGTTGATTGTTGATGTGAATGTTAATGATGATTGTCGCTTTGATAACCATGTAAGTGGTTTATCATGTTAGGCGTATTGATTAATGATGAATGTCGCTTTGATAACCATGTAAGTGGTTTATCATGTTAGGCGTATTGATGAATGATGAATGTCGCTTTGATTATCATGTAAATGATATATCATGTTAGGCGTATTGGTTAATGATGAATGGCGCATTGATAATCATGTAAATGATTTATCATGTTAGGCGTAATGGTTAATGTATAATGGCGCATTGTTTATCATGTAAGTCGTAATGGTTTATTGGCGCACTGTTTGACAGGTAAGGCGTAACGGTTTATGTATAATGATATTGTTGTTGAAACGTTGATTGTATTGATTTGTGCTAATGTGAAACCTTTTAGGGTTTCTTTGGACTTGATTAGATATTCTAATCCTCGCTTATCGTTAACGGTTGTTATCCTGATACGGTTATTCCTTGTTACTTGTCCCTACGAACTCACCAACTTTATGTTGACGTATTTTAGTACACTTTTCAGGTAATCAGGTTAATTAGAGACAAAATGGATGATTATGTGCTTGCATTGCTAAGATTGGACTTGCTTTGGACTTTCTGGATCCGTGATCCTTATTTCCCTTTAACGGGTTATGCTTAGGATCAACTAGTATCATTTAAACATTTCCATTTAATATTGATTGAGTGTGTATCTTTGATAGATGTTGATTATTGTATACATTTGAGTGAGTTTGTGGATTGTTTCAATCCTATGAATGCATATAGTTTGACTCTACATAATTTCCATGTCGTGCTGTGCTTTTCTAAGTGATACCCCATGATTCCGCCATGTTGGGGTGTTACACTTGTAGTCTGTTCCCTCCCTTTGATCAAAACCTCTTATAACCAATCTGGCCTTAAGTCTGTCTATGGAACCATCAGGGAGATATTTTGTCTTGTAAACCCACTTAGAGGTGATAGCTTTGTGATTTGAGGGTAAAGTGGTGAGAATCCAGGTGTCATTTTGCTCTAAAGCCAATAATTCTTTATTCATGGCCTCAACCCACTAAGCATGTTGAGCAACCTGAATATAAGTGGTTGGCTCAAAGTGATTCAGAACATTGGCTAAAGATGCAACATAATCTGAAGGATATGCCTCAAAATCCTGATTTTTAAAAATTGGATAAGCAGGGCACTTAGGTTGAGAAGATGCAGAAACCATAGATGCTATAGCATTTTTTGGTTTAGAAACAATAAAATCCTTCAACCAAACAGGAGGATTTGGATTTCTGTTAGATTTCCTAACAGGAGGTTGTAAAACTTAAGATTCATTTGGAGTAATGGGAGTGATATGAGAAGGTTGAGTTTGAGTGTTCATTGAAGGTTGTGAACCTTGTTCTTCTTCTTCTTCAGGAAAAGGAAAACTAATAGCAGATTTTTGCAATGAAGGAAGAATGGGTGCAACATTTTCCTTAAAAGGAAATTCATGCTCCCTAAAAATTACATCTCTGCTATAAAAAACTTCTTTTGTGAGCAAATTGTACACAATGTATCCTTTTTTGCCAGGTGGATACCCTAAAAATAGACATTTGATTCCTCTTGAATCAAACTTATCCTTGTGTGGTCTGGTAACAGCAGCATAGCACAAGCATCCAAACACCCTCAAATGATCATAAATGGGAGGTTTTCCATGAAGCAGTTCATAAGGGGTTTTCCAATTAAGAATTTTCATTGGCATTTTGTTTATCAAATAAGTTGCAGTTAATACACAATGCCCCCAAAACTGAATAGGCAAACTAGCAGTAATTCTCAAAGCTCTAGCAGTATCTAGTAAATGCCTATGTTTTCTCTCTACCACCCCATTCTGCTGAGGTGTGTATACCATGGTTTTTTGATGTAAAATCCCTTGAGATCTCAAATATGTCATGAACTCATTATTGACAAATTCAGTTCCATTATCAGTCCTTATGTAATTGGGTTTAGTTTTGAAATGGTTTTTGACATAAGAAATGAAACTGGAACACACAGCAACTAAAGTGCAACAAAAATAATCCGATCAAAGAAGTGAAGAGCGGTGTTCCACACACCGGGTTTTAATGAAAAAGGAAAGTCACCGGTCTGGGACATTGACGCGTAATGTTAAAACCGGTGTCTAAGACACCATTCGTGGTAACAATGGATTAAAGTCGGTGCCTGAGACACCATATTTGGCAGGAATGGAGA
Source organism: Erigeron breviscapus (assembly GCA_034093135.1). NCBI lineage: Eukaryota > Viridiplantae > Streptophyta > Magnoliopsida > Asterales > Asteraceae > Erigeron > Erigeron breviscapus. The sequence goes on from CM067167.1 coordinate 68,742,053, forward strand.
AATCACATTAAAACCGGCTTTTATGACACCGTCTTTGACAGAAAAATGAATTGGATTGCCACATAAGCTAAGACCGGTGTCTAAGACACCGGATTTGCCCGAAAATCTTAAGACCGGTGTCTTAGACACCGTTTTTCGCACTTTTACAAATTTATAAACTAATGCTGGACAGCATAGGAAATATCAGGTTTTGTCATAGACAAGTATAATAATCTTCCAATTAATCTTCTATAAGCATCTGATGAAGAAAGTAATTGACCCTTGTCTAAAGACAATTTTGTGTAAGTGGGCAAAGGAAATCAAACTGGCTTAGCTGCAGTGAGGCCTGCATCCTTAAGCAAATCAAGTGTATACTTTCTCTGATTAAGATATGTACCAGAATCTGTTCTACATAGCTCAATACCCAAAAAATATCTAGCTAAGCCCAAATCTTTAATTGTGATCTTTTTGTCCAAAGCAATCTTAACATCTGTAATTTCCTTGACATCATTTCCTGTGACAATAATGTCATCCACATAGACTAAAATAGCAGTAAATGAGTCCCCTCTTGCTTTGACAAATAGAGAATAATCATGCTTAGACTGAGTAAAACCCAAAGAAACCAAGAATTTAGTCAATTCAATATTCCATTGTCTGAAAGCTTATTTCAAACCATATTATGATTTATTCAATTTGCAGACCTGATCTGGCAATGCTTTAGTATATCCTTCAGGTGGAAGCATATAAATTTCTTCTTCCACATATCCATGAAGAAAAGCATTATTTACATCCATTTGATGTAAAGGCCAGCCTTTTGCAGTGGCAATAGCAATCAAAACTCTAACAGTGGCAGCCTTTGCCACTGGAGAAAAAGTATGCTTGTAGTCTGTTCCCTCCCTTTGATCAAAACCTCTTATAACCAATCTGGCCTTAAGTCTGTCTATGGAACCATCAGGGAGATATTTGGTCTTGTAAACCCACTTAGAGGTGATAGCTTTGTGATTTGAGGGTAAAGTGGTGAGAATCCAGGTGTCATTTTGCTCTAAAGCCAATAATTCTTTATTCATGGCCTCAACCTACTCAGCATGTGGAGCAGCCTGAATATAAGTGGTTGGCTCAAAATGATTCAGAACATTGGCTAAAGATGCAACATAATCTGAAGGATATGCCTCAAAATCCTGATTTTTAAAAATTGGATAAGCAGGGCACTTAGGTTGAGAAGATGCAGAAACCATAGATGCTATAGCATTTTTTTTGTTTAGAAACAATAAAATCCTTCAACCAAACAGGAGGATTTGGATTTCTGTTAGATTTCCTAACATGAGGTTGTGAAACTGAAGATTAATTTGGAGTAATGGGAGTGATAAAAGAAGGTTGAGTTTGAGTTTTAGTGTTCATTGAAGGTTATGAACCTTGTTCTTCTTCTTCTTCAGGAAAAGGAAAACTAATAGCAGATTTTTGCAATGAAGGAGGAATGGGTGCAACATTTTCCTTAAAAGGAAATTTATGCTCCCTAAAAATTACATCTCTGCTATAAAAAACTTCTTTTGTGAGCAAATTGTACACAATGTATCCTTTTTTGCCAGGTGGATACCCTAAAAATAGACATTTGATCCCTCTTGAATCAAACTTATCCTTGTGTGGTCTGGTAACAGCAGCATAGCACAAGCATCCAAACACCCTCAAATGATCATAAATGGGAGGTTTTCCATGAAGCAGTTCATAAGGGGTTTTCCAATTAAGAATTTTCATTGGCATTTTGTTTATCAAATAAGTTGCAGTTAATACACAATGCCCCCAAAACTGAATAGGCAAACTAGCAGTAATTCTCAAAGCTCTAGCAGTATCTAGTAAATGCCTATGTTTTCTCTCTACCACCCCATTCTGTTGAGGTGTGTATACCATGGATTTTTGATGTAAAATCCCTTGAGATCTCAAATATGTCATGAACTCATTATTGACAAATTCAGTTCCATTATCAGTCCTTATGTATTTGGGTTTAGTTTTGAAATGGTTTTTGACATAAGAAATGAAACTGGGAATAATAGAGACCACTTGGTCTTTAGTATGCAACAAATAAGTCCAAGTAGTCCCGGTGCAATCATCAACTATGGTAAGAAAATAATGTGCACCAGTAAGAGCAGGAGTTTTATATGGACCCCAAAGATTAGCATGAATAAGCTCAAAGGGAGACAAAGCTCTAGTATGACTGACAGGAAAAGGAATTATGTGTTGCTTAGCCAAAACACAAGTATCACAAAAAAAATGTGTAACATTCACATGCTTACAATCATTGATATGAATCATCTTAGATACTGAAGTATGACCCAATCTATGATGTAACAAAGTAGCATCTGAGTTTTTGTGGTTATTATTAACAACATTATTTACAAAAACATCAACCACATAAGAGAAATTTGCAGAAGCAGTAGAGAGAGAACTTGCAGATCCTTTGAAAACGTAGAGATTCTTGGTGCCCTTTCCAACAGCAATCACATGCTTAGTTGTAAAGTCCTGGTAAGCAAACCAAGAATCACCAAAAATAGCAATGAGAGGTCTAGAATTTAACAGTCTGCCAATAGATAGCAGATTTATTTGAAAATCAGGTACATAAAATACATTGGTTAAAAGCAAGGATGAATTAATCCTAACTTTTCCAATGTTAGTGACAAATTTGTATGTACCATCAGGAAGTTTGACACGAATGGGGTTTTGAAGACTGATAATGTCATGAAATAAATCAATATGAGGAGACATATGGTCAGTGGCACTAGAATCATCCCCAATCTTTCTTAAAATCTACATCAGTAAGAGAAGTGAGAGCCTGCAGTCTGGCATGAAAAGACATACCTGCATGTAGCTCTACAGTTTTACCAAAATCATAATTTGGTCCCATAATCACAGGATTTCCTTTAAGCATCTTCATCATTTCAGTGCAAACAGCAGCCACTAACTTTTGATCCAATTCAGCCTTGTGTTCATTATGAATCTCATTCTCATAGTTCAAATCAAAAGGAGAATCTCTTTGCACACATTCACCCATATTAGTACTAACTTGTGCAGCCATTCTTCCTACTTTCTTTGACTTCTTACCCTTATACCAATCAGGATACCCCAACCTTTCAAAACATTGATCATACACATGACCAGACTGCTTACAGAAGGTGCAGCTTGGTTTTTCTCCCCTATTATCTCCTACCACATGCTTCTTAAAAGACTGATTACCCCTATTTGAGTTATTTGCAAAGAAATCAGTAGGTTCAGGGGTGCTATGAGTGACCTGTTTTTGTTTCTCCACTTGTTGCACAATATAATAAGCCTTGTTAATTGTTGTAAGAGGATCCATAGACAGGATTTGATTTCTCACAGACTCAAAATTATCATTCAACTTCATCAAGAATTGCATCCATCTTGACCTGCTCTCAATCTTAGCATATTTCTCAACTATACCACAACTACACTCACTCATCTTTCCACAAGAACAAGCAGGAATACCATTAAGACTATGCAATTCATCCCAAACCTTTTTCATCTTATTATAGTATGCAACAACAGAAAGATTACCTTGAACAACTTTGCTCAATTCCCTTTCAAGATGAAAAATAAGGGGACCATTACTCTAGCCATATCTTTCTTCTAATTCCTTCCAAAGCTCATGAGCAGTTTGAGCATACAAAAAAGCCTCTGACAATTCTGCAGTCATAGAATTAAGAATCCAACATGTAACCATATAGTTACATCTTATCCACCGATTGTAAGTAGCATCAACAGCATCTGGCATTTTCAGTGTGCCATCAATAAACCCTAATTTGAGTTTTGCACCTAATGCCATTTTCACATTACGGCTCCATCCAAGGAAATTGTTTCCATTAAAAGGTGTATTAGTCAACACCATGCCAGGATGATCCGAACTAGCAGTATACAAAGGATCATTAATGGCGATTTCAACATTATTATTATTTGGGTTTGCCATTATTGAATATTCAAGAATCAAGATTAATTTCTCAAATAAACCCTAAATTGATCAAACTCAGAATTAGAGCAATAAGAATGAACAAATGTTCGATTAAAACCCTAATTATAGCAAAATTAGGAATTAGGGCAAGAAAATACTAAAGATCGAGCAGATAAAATGAAATCGAACAAACTATGGACTCCGATTTGAAGAAAACGGAATCAAATATCTTATCGTAATGACGATGATCGAAATCGTCATGGAAGAACTCGATCTCCAAGCTCTGATACCATATAGAATTTGAGAGAGAAAATAAAAAGATGTGATTTTATTAACTAGAATAATGATTTGAAAATACAATCTCAGAGTATATATATCAAAATCAATATCTAATTTTTTTTATCTAGATTAACCGCCTAAACTAATTTAAATATTTTCTAACAAACTCTAATATTTACAATACCAGTCCCTGTACTATTTATAATGATACATTCAACCTCTAACTTCTATAGTATACAAGTGAAAACCGGTTGGATTTAAACAAAATTTGCTACAATCGATATACTGTGTACGTGTAGTGTGTGTGTGTGTTTGATTAAATTTTCCGGTCGGTGAGGTGGAAATGACAAGGTTGAAGTCTTGGACATGATAAAGTCATGGATATGTGTGTACAGATCTTGTGCATAAAAAGTAGACGACATAAAAAAAGTTAGGATAAATAGTACTTTACTATCGATATATGTGTATGGCGTGGGTAAAAAATGCGTACTATATTTATTGATTCTTTTTATTTTCCATATATTAATTAACAAGTTTTTTGTAGTTGTAACTTGTCTTGTCAGTATCATATCGATCATATACATGTAATGGATGGTAGCTACATATAAAGAAAAAAAGTATTAAAAATCAAGATATAATAAATGACATATATTTACCATTTATTTTTTATTTGGAATGGCAAAAGGCCAAATTTTTATGAGTTACGAGTCGAGTCGAGTCAATTTAGACTAAAAACTTGTACAAGTCGATGATTTTTTCTTTGGACTCTTACAAGTGGAGGTGTGAACTTGAACCGAGTCAATACGAGTCGCAAACTTATGATTGTTGTAGTTTGATACGATGGACATACATTACATATTATATTTATGGTTACATTATTTTGTATGTTATAGATATAATTTTGATCCTTTAGTTCGAATTTGGAGATAAACGGTACGTTTATGACTCGAAACTATCGAATATTTAATCTTTTTATAAATATTTTATTATTTTGTTTTAAAAAACGTCACATATATAAAATTATACAATATTATGTACTGTATAAAAATGTCTTGACTCTTACCAATCACAAGTCAAAAATTCATGTTTTTGAGTCGAATTAAAAATTACAAGTTGACAACTATACTTAAAAGTACCATGAACAAAAACTAAACATTGAAAAATAGAAGAGTAATTAATTTTTTTTAAATCACGGCATTTAACAAAATTAATTTTATTGCGTTTGGTTTTTTGAATCAGGTCATTTAATAAAATTTACTTAATAATTTTTAATGTAAAACATTACTATAATAATTTAAAAATACTATATAAAAACCTACAGGTGTTGAGTACTTGACTTACACACCTTGTAAGTAATCCTAATATTATATATATATATATATATATATATATATATAATATATTACTAATCTATATATATATATTTCACCCATAGAACTTGTACACATATACCAACATTATGACTTTACCTTCTTCAACCTTTTTCTTTTCCAACTAGCCGGCCGGAAAAAATTGGAACACACAGCAACTAAAGTGCAACAAAAATAATCCGATCAAAGAAGTGAAGAGCGGCGTTCCACACATCGGGTTTCAATGAAAAAAGAAAGTCACCGGTCTGGGACATTGACGCGTAATGTTAAAACCGGTGTCTAAGACACCAGTCTTGGTAACAATGGATTAAAGTCAGTGTCTGAGACACCATATTTGGCAGGAATGGAGAAATCACATTAAAACCGGCCTTTATGACACCGTCTTTGACAGAAAAATGAATTGGATTGCCACATAAGCTAAGACCGGTGTCTAAGACACCGGATTTGCCCGAAAATCTTAAGACCGGTGTCTTAGACACCGTTTTTCGCACTTTTACAAATTTCAAAACTAATGTTCGTAGTAGGCGAGGCCTAGAGGGTGTGCAAACACGATTGCCGGCCGGGGCATAAGTTTAAAGGGGGCATAAATTTTCGTAATTTTTTAATATATATTATTATATATATAATGTATAATATGCTAAAATGATGTGTTATAAGTGAATAAGTAACTACTATGGTATGTAATTATTCTAAACTTATGATCTCATTATGCATATATAATTTTTTGTTATAATAATAGTTATCATTTATAAAAAAAAGTTGTTTGTATATTTGAATTCGTAAGTTAGGGGCATTTTTTTTTTGGCTCGGCGGGGTGTTTGAATTCTCAGAGTCGCCACTGACTTCGTAGTTACACCGCATGTCTAAAAAATTTTCGTATCCGTACAAAAATTTCTAATTTACTACTGATCATCTTGACCTAATAATTCCTCACTCTGTCAAACCCATCGTGGGTATGAATCAAAACATGTAGCGGATGTTGATTTATAGGTTCCTCTACACTTTCTTCTTATGCCAAATATCGATCTTTAAATTTATGGGCAATGGTAGTAGGCTTAAAAACTCCAATAACTAACCAACATTTAACTCAAATTAATTATACGCATAAGTGTATATATTTTCAAATGAATCAATATATCACACCTGCTATGCATTAGAAATTTGATTTTTATTAAGCAAATTCTGAGTCAAAGTAATAATAATAATAATAATAATAATAATAATAATAATAATAATAATAATAATAATAATAATAATTTCTTGTAAATCCTCCGAATTTCTAATGAAAGTGATTATTATTATTAAAAAAAATAAAATAAAAATAAAAATAATAATAATAATAATAAAGATCATCAAAAAATTAGAACCAAACAACTGATCAAATGAAATAATTAACTATAGACAGTAAGATAGTTCATGATTAGAATGATTATCGAAACAATGTATTTAGAAAAAAGAAAAAAGCATTCGATCGTTTTTCACGAGAGCTCTTTTCGGGAAGGAGTCTAGAAAAAAGAAAAAAGCATTCGGATAGTGGATGCTTTTTAAAAAAGCATTCGATCGATTAGAATGATTATTAGGATAGTGGGTCTAGAAAAAAGAAAAAAGATTTTCAAACTAAGTGTAAACTTTTTATAGTGTTTTAGTCATAGAACCTTTTATTAGGATAGTGAATGGAATTATAAGTATCTTTTGATTTTTGTGTCATTTTCTCATTCAATCATGCTATTTGTGTGGTCCTATGTGTATTATGCGATAAAAAATCCCATTACCCAAAAATGTGTATTATGCGATAACATATTATGGGTTGTGATAATTTGAAAACAAAATTTCCTGTAGAAACTAGAAAACTAGCTAAAACACACTGTGATCTGAACCTAAACACATTTTGTTAAGTTCAGATCACATTGTGTTTTGGACAGTTTTCTAGTTTTCACTGAAATTTTAGTTTTTCAAAAGAAAATTTTTCTAAGATATTCTATGATAGAATATCTTAGGTTTAAACATCTTAGGTTTGACTTGTTGAGTCTTTTATTTTGACTTGGATTATAATTTTTTTATTTTTTGGTTATATAATATAAATTCCATGTAAAATGTATGAATGAAATTGGTTTTAAATTTATTTTCATTGAAATAATATTTATCAAGTATTATATAATATAAACAAAAACATTTATTGTCAAAATTGGAAGAAAAAAAAAAAGAACTCAAAAGATTAAACTAAAACATTTAAATTAGAACCGATAAAGTATGAGATATTGTTAATAAAGCTAACTTTAAAGTTTAAAGAAAGATTTACCATAGCAATGAAATGTATATAGAGATGTATTTGTGCAACTGATTCGAAAAATAAAAATTTTCAAAAAAGACTAAATACCATTAAAAAAACGTTAAAAATAACAAAAAATCTTTAAAAATTACTTAAAAATTGTAACAATTTAGTCGCTAATGTTACTGTTTGGACCAGAATATACTGAAGCTAATCAACCAATAATAATACTTAAAAAAAAATTAGTAATTAAACTTAGTTTGTGTGGTGGTGATCTTGAAACTAATTATTTTTGAGAAAGTTTGAAGTAAAAGTAAATAAAATGTAAACGACATAGGATATACAAAGAAAACCATTAATCCTTTTGGATTGCCACATAAAACTTTGGGAAGAGACAATAACCCATGCCTTAATTTGTTGTTTTTATTAGGATAATTTGTGACAATACAAACTGAGAGCACAATTCATCGATTTTAAGTGATAGTGTTGTGTATAATTTGAATGAAAGCTAAGAGCGTATTGTAGTGTAAGTGTGGATGAGTGAGTGAAGAAAGTGAATACAGATATTCTATGACTGAATAAACGTTTCGTTTATAAAGACTAAGCATGGAACTAACTATCCGGAATATCTCAGGTCTTCCGGGTCTTCATGTTCAACGTTGCTGATTTGATTTGTTGAGCTTGATTCTTCGCATGTTGAATAGATCTAGACTCCGTATAAGTTTCTCGGCCAATTAATTAGTAGGCAAATAACCAAGTCAAGATAAAGTAGGAAAATAGCCGTTAATAAAACTTGAAATTTATACAAAATATATTCAAGATCTTGCGTATGTTGAAATCCTGGGTGTATAAATAAGTTTAGGAAAATGATAATGACAAACCTAAGGGTTTTCATTAACAACTTATTACATGCATAAAAAGTAGTATTTTAGATATCAAAAACCACTCGCTGAATTTTCGCATAAAAAGGTACAAATTTTAATGCACCAAAATAGTTAAGGCTGCCATTAACAAAACTCATAAGTTTAAGATATACATTTAAGATCCCTAACTAGTTTAGGTTCTCATTAGCATGTTCAAGATCTAAGATACAAGATCCTAGATGTAAACATTTGAACCCGTCAATTACTTTAAACGGATAGCCTAGTTTTAAAAAGTTTGTGTTACATGTTACTTGCAATCCTCGTTCTGTCATTGCATACACAACCATTCATATTTAAATAAGAAGTTGCAACCGTTCTGGAGAAAACATTCTGGATACTAACTTTTTTATGATAGGGATAATTAATGACGTCAAATATAACCAACTATACGCAAATGGTTATGTTTTCTAGTGATCTACTCGAGTGTTCATCTTATGCATGAAGCTCGCAATTTTGTCCAAAACATGTATTACATAACTGGCTGAATGCTTAGCCGGTCATCATAGTGATTAAGATTTGCTCTCTGATAAATTTGTTGTCCAAGCAATTAACAAATCGCCAAAGAAAATCAATGATAAAAAGATTGGACATGATAAGAATGACCTGGTCAACAAAACCCTTGCAATTTTGAGTCGAAGACATTCAGAATAGTACAAAGAGAATCGTATAGAACTAAACAGGATTGTGTGTTTCTTTTGATTTTTAAAAATCCGGATACCGTTATGAGAACTGTTGGATTTGTTATTACGATTACGAGCATTAGGATTTAAAGTGAACCTAAAAGAAAATATATTGAAAGTTACAGCTGATTGACAGCGAGCGAAAAGAAAAACATTACACTGACTCTCTTTGTCTATTTGTTGTTTTTCTGAATTATAATGCCTTTAAGGTTGTCAATCTATTTAGAATTTAAGAAAAGAAAATTTCAGGATAAAGAAAAAGCAAACAACATAATTCAGTTTGATTTGATATGAAAGTATCATTGATTGAATTGGAAAGAGGGTGAAAAAAAAAAGAGGGGGTGATTTTGGTTTGGTTTATATCTTTCCAAAATATATGGTTTATTGCATGATTGGGGATTAAAGAATATTAATTTGTTTTGATTCTTTGAAATTAAGTGGATTAGAAAAGATGGTTGTAATGGGTGTTTTTTCATTGATTATAATATGAAGAGATATGAATGTACATATTTTATATAAACACTCCTGAAAAAAAATACTATTATTGGAAATTAACCGGAGAATATGAATGGAGTTTAAAGTCACATGAGGTTTAAGATATGTCCAACTATGTCCCAATGTTTATTATATGTATCACGCGAGGCTCATACGTGGGCACTGCCGAGCCGGCCGAGATCGGGCTAGATCTTAGCTCGAAAAAGCCAAACATATAAGCTTTTAAGTATAATGCTCGAGCTTGTCTCATTAGTAGATATGACTCAAGCTCCGCTCGAAAAGCTAGAAAATCTTAATCTTAATTTTAATATATATAGCAAAAGGCAACTGACCTAACCTCAATTGACCAATTACTGTTGGAGTCAAGTCACTCACATATCACAAAATAGATTTGAAGATGACAAACAACTCAAGAAATACTTAAGTCCTTGGTTCTGGAGCTGAGTCAGCTTGGATGGTTCCAAGCTGAGTTAGCTTGAACATCTTCAAATTGAAGATGGTACCTTTCAAGTTGCATCAAATGAAGAACTAGCACTTGGTGTGTGACCTTAGGTTGATTAATTACTTATTAATTGACAAAAGGCAGTAGCAATCTAGTTATCTCAAGAGGATTCCGCACTCTTGACATAACGAATCACGTCTTATTTACGATCCATTCAACGGTAGGGACTTACAAGTGGTATCAGAGCCCTAAGGTTGATTACCAGAAGGTGTAAGATCGTGTGATTAGCTATTGATTGAAAAATCAATTCGAAATTCAAGTTTTTCTTTGAATTCGTAATCGTCTTCGCGCGACCTCGTGCTTACGTCAGCACGAGGTGATCCTGTTCGTGTGCTTACCTCAGCACGAACTGCTCTTTGTTTTTCATTTCGTGCCAAGTGTCCTTCGTGTGTCACTTCGTGTCACGTATACTTCGTGTGATCTCGTGCCACGTCAGCACGAAGGCAACACTGTTTGGTGAATCCGCTTGGCCCACTTCGTGTAAGGTCCAAGCCCACACGAACACAAACCCTTTTAGTATAAATACATCACTAATTTACGCAATTAGTAACGGATTAAAAACTTAGAAAGTCGAATTGTTGCTCGTGTGACCTCCTACACGAACTAGCACTTCGTGTGTGACCTTAGGTTGATTAATTACTTATTAATTGACAAAAGGCAGTAGCAATCTAGTTATCTCAAGAGGATTCCGCACTCTTGACATAACGAATCACGTCTTATTTACGATCCATTCAACGGTAGGGACTTACAAGTGGTATCAGAGCCCTAAGGTTGATTACCAGAAGGTGTAAGATCGTGTGATTAGCTATTGATTGAAAAATCAATTCGAAATTCAAGTTTTTCTTTGAATTCGTAATCGTCTTCGCGCGACCTCGTGCTTACGTCAGCACGAGGTGATCCTGTTCGTGTGCTTACCTCAGCACGAACTGCTCTTTGTTTTTCATTTCGTGCCAAGTGTCCTTCGTGTGTCACTTCGTGTCACGTGTACTTCGTGTGATCTCGTGCCACGTCAGCACGAACTCAGTGTCTTCGTGTGCTTAACTTCGTGCCACATCAGCACGAACTCAGTGTCTTCGTGTGCTTAACTTCGTGCCACATCAGCACGAACTCAGTGTCTTCGTGTGCTTAACTTCGTGCCACATCAGCACGAACTCAGTGTCTTCGTGTGCTTAACTTCGTGCCACATCAGCACGAACTCAGTGTCTTCGTGTGCTTAACTTCGTGCCACATCAGCACGAACTCAGTGTCTTCGTGTGCTTAACTTCGTGCCACATCAGCACGAACTCAGTGTCTTCGTGTGCTTAACTTCGTGCCACATCAACACGAACTCTGTCTTCGCGCGACCTCGTGCTTACGTCAGCACGAGGTGATCCTGTTCGTGTGCTTACCTCAGCACGAACTGCTCTTTGTTTTTCATTTCGTGCCAAGTGTCCTTCGTGTGTCACTTCGTGTCACGTGTACTTCGTGTGATCTCGTGCCACGTCAGCACGAACTCAGTGTCTTCGTGTGCTTAACTTCGTGCCACATCAGCACGAACTCGTGTGCTACAGTAACTCTTTTTGTTTAACGATTCAAAATGACTACTGTACCTGCTGCCGGAAACTCTCCTAATGCCACACTTATCAATCAACTTATAATGCACGATCATGAGGTTGGTCGTGGAAACACACCTCCAAAGCTTTTCCGTATGGAGAATTATTGGATGTGGAAAAGACGATTTGAAGATTATATTCGTCTGAATGATATTGATATGTGGGTGGTGATAACTCAAGGTTTTGACTGGCCAACTTATGAGAAAAATGGCGTAATTGGTAGATATACTTATACTGATATGCCAGATGATGAAAAGAAGAAATACGTTGTGGAAGGAAAGGCTCTTTCAACTCTTACTATGGCCTTACCTCAAGAAAGTGTACATTTGTTCAAAAAGTACACTACTTCAAAGGATTTGTGGGACGCTCTAGAAAAGTACTGTGAGGGCGATGCTACTTTGAAGAGAAATCGTATTAAACTTCTTAAACGTCAGTATGAAGCCTTTAATGGACTGAAAGGAGAATCTCTTGATGAGATAATTGCTCGATTCAGTCATTTGACAACTGAGTTATCATATTTTGAGGTTGTATACCCCCAGACTGAGTTAGTAGATAAGTTTTTGGATTCACTACCAAAAATATGGACTGAATATGTTCATCACCTTCAAGATGACAAGGAATACAGTTCATGGGATTTTGAAACAGTAGTTTCCAAACTGAAGAATAGAGAAATGAAAAGAAGAATCAAGGATACTCATGCGGATTTTACTCAAGATCCATCTTTATATCATGCTTCTTCAGTTCATTTGGCAAGTACTAGCTCAGGAACTAATGCATTTCTAAGTGGTGTTGAAGCTACACCAATAGTTGATGCAGATGGAATTGCAGGTTATGTTGCTTATGACAATTCCACAACTAATGTTAAGAGCAATACTCAGTCATATCATTCCATGCCAATGAGTATGAGCTCTGCAGAGGGAAGAATGAATCTCTACTCAGCCTTCTGTTCGGCTCATGAAGCTTATATTGGTGGAAAGGTTACTGACCCTGCATTGATTGATGATGATTACAATCAGATAGATCCTGATGACTTAGAAGAAATGGATCTACAATGGCAGCTTGCAATGTTAACTATTAAGGTCAGAAGATTTTCTCAGAGAACTGGAAGATTTTTGGGTAATGGCACAAAAGGTTTTGACAAATCCAAGGTGAAATGTTATAATTGCGATGGATTTGGTCATTTTGCAAGAGAGTGTCAACGTCCAAAGAGGACTGATAATACCGTTGCTGGTAGACAGAACTACAATCAAGGCGGTATTACTCCACCCAATTACCAGAAAACTCAAGCAATGATTACATTTCCTGCTACTCCTCAACAGCAAGGTTCTCCTCAGCTTCTGGAGTCCAAGGCTGTTGTTGTTCAAAATCCAGATGGTACTTATCAGTGGGATACACAATCTGAAGATACTTCAAATCATGCATTTTTAGTTGAGATTTATGATGACTATGCGCATGTTGCAAATGAAGTTGCTGAAACAATTGATTATGCTGTATACACTAGTGAAGAGAGAGCATCTGAGATAGTCAAGCAGAATATGAAGAAGGTTGCTGAGATAGTGAGATCTGAGAGTGAATCTATGACAGCTGTTAAAGCTACTGAAGGAAATACTGAGTCATCTAAACCAGTTGATGACATTGCCGAGAAGAGCATTGAAGATCAGATGAAAGAATTTGTGATACCTGAAGGTATGACAACTGAAGATTTTGTTGCATACATGGCAGACTGCAAGGCTGCAGATCAGAAGGTATCATGTTCTTTACTTTCAATTGTTAATGTTTGCAAAATGGTGTCTGAAATGAAACTTGAGGTGTCTAATCTTAGTGAAATTGTAGCTAACTTAAACACTCAAAATGATATTCTTAAAAAGGAAAGTAATTTGTCTAAAGATTCTGATTTACTTCTACAAAAAGATCATCAAAAAGAGATAGAGACTGAATTAGATTTTGATCCTGATGACTTAGAAGAAATGGATCTACAATGGCAGCTTGCAATGTTAACTATTAAGGTCAGAAGATTTTCTCAGAGAACTGGAAGATTTTTGGGTAATGGCACAAAAGGTTTTGACAAATCCAAGGTGAAATGTTATAATTGCGATGGATTTGGTCATTTTGCAAGAGAGTGTCAACGTCCAAAGAGGACTGATAATACCGTTGCTGGTAGACAGAACTACAATCAAGGCGGTATTACTCCACCCAATTACCAGAAAACTCAAGCAATGATTACATTTCCTGCTACTCCTCAACAGCAAGGTTCTCCTCAGCTTCTGGAGTCCAAGGCTGTTGTTGTTCAAAATCCAGATGGTACTTATCAGTGGGATACACAATCTGAAGATACTTCAAATCATGCATTTTTAGTTGAGATTTATGATGACTATGCGCATGTTGCAAATGAAGTTGCTGAAACAATTGATTATGCTGTATACACTAGTGAAGAGAGAGCATCTGAGATAGTCAAGCAGAATATGAAGAAGGTTGCTGAGATAGTGAGATCTGAGAGTGAATCTATGACAGCTGTTAAAGCTACTGAAGGAAATACTGAGTCATCTAAACCAGTTGATGACATTGCCGAGAAGAGCATTGAAGATCAGATGAAAGAATTTGTGATACCTGAAGGTATGACAACTGAAGATTTTGTTGCATACATGGCAGACTGCAAGGCTGCAGATCAGAAGGTATCATGTTCTTTACTTTCAATTGTTAATGTTTGCAAAATGGTGTCTGAAATGAAACTTGAGGTGTCTAATCTTGGTGAAATTGTAGCTAACTTAAACACTCAAAATGATATTCTTAAAAAGGAAAGTAATTTGTCTAAAGATTCTGATTTACTTCTACAAAAAGATCATCAAAAAGAGATAGAGACTGAATTAGATTTTGATCCTGATGAAGTTGTATACTATACTCTGAAAGACTGTGATACAGTATTCTTTGACAGAGAAGTATCTATAACTAGGATTCAACCTAGATCTAAAATTGATAAAGTCTGGTGTGTAGAAAATAAAGAAGAATGGTTAGAAGAACAAATTCCATATAAGGATAGACATTTTGCTCCACGTAAGCCTGTAAAGACTATGAAAGAAGCAATTCAAACACTAGATGCGATTGCTGAAATGAAGGCTTATGGAATACCAGTCCCTGAAATAGCATATGATCACCCTAAAAGAAAACAGGTTAAATCATGTTATACTTGTCGTGATAAGGGTCATATAGCTAGTAAGTGCCCACTTAAGATGTCCAAGGATCCTAAGAATGAATCTTCAGCCAAGTCTAAGGATACGTTTGGATCTCATAAGATTAATGGGAAAGGTAGATTAGTTGATCAAGTTAGCTCTAGCCAGTTTATGAGTGCATATAAAAGGAAATATTATGAGGATTACGCTAAGCGGCATCCAAATGATATAAATGCACAGAACTATGTCAAATTTCTTAGA
>CM067167.1:68758524-68793524 GCA_034093135.1 Erigeron breviscapus
CATTCCATTCAGGGATCTCGAGTTGCTGAAACTTCCCGTAAGGCTTTTGATGTTCAGCTTTTACTTTAGCACATGTCAAACACTTCTGTACATACATCATCACATCGTTTTTAACACTGGGCCACCAATAAATCGGCTTCAAGTCCGCATGCATCTTTGTGGCACCAGGGTGTACAGAATATTTAGTCTTGTGAGCTTCGTCCATCACTAACTCACGATTGCCTCCATATAGAGGAACCCATATTCTACCTTTGTAAGTTCGAAGACCGCGACTATTTTCTTCCATTTCAAGTCTATTTTTCTTCTTTTTCCCAATAGACTCCTCTTTCACATTCTCCTCCTTCAACGCTTCAATTTGAGCTAATCGAATAGGTTCCATTAAGTTCGACTCAACCTTCGTAATCATTGCACATAACCTACTCTTCACATGCCCTTTGCGGCTCAAGGCATCAGCAACCACATTAGCTTTGCCTGGGTGATATTTAATCTCACAATCATAATCCTTAATAACTCCATCCACCGTCGTTGTCTAACATTCATGTCCTTCTGAGTAAACACGTACTGTAAGCTTTTATGATCCGTATAAAGGGTACACTTCGTACCATACAGATAATGTCGCCACAATTTCAGAGCAAAAACAACAGCAGCCAGCTCAAGGTCATGAGTAGGATAATTCCGCTCTTGTGGCTTCAGCTGTCGAGAGGCATAAGCGATAACTTTGTCTCGTTGCATCAGTACACACCCTAACCCCGTGATGGATGCGTCACTATAGACAACTAAATCGTCGGTTCCTTCGGGTAAAGCTAAGACTGGAGCTTCACACAACTTCTTTTTCAACGTCGTGAAGGCTTTTTCTTGAGCATCGGTCCATACAAACTTCACACCTTTCTTCGTTAATTCAGTCATTGGCTTGGCAATGCGCGAGAAATCCTGAATAAAACGTCGATAATAGCCAGCCAAACCAAGAAAACTCTTAATTTCAGTAGGAGACTTAGGCTGCTCCCACTTCGACACCGCTTCTATCTTCGAAGGATCTACTTTTATACCATCAGAGGATGATGACATGGCCGAGGAAATGAACTTCCTTTAGCCAGAACTCGCACTTGGAGAACTTAGCATATAGCTTTTCTCTCTGAGGACTTGAAGGACAGCTCTCAAATGCTCTCTATGTTCCTCTTCCGACTTTGAATACACAAGGATGTCGTCGATGAAAACGATAACGAAATGATCCAAAAATGGTCGACAGACACGGTTCATCAAATCCATAAACTTCGCTGGAGCATTTGTCAAACCGAATGGCATGACAAGGAACTCGTAATGACCATAACGAGTTCGGAACGCTGTTTTGGCTACACTTTCTTCTTCAACCTTTAATTGATGATAGCCAGACCGTAAGTCAATCTTTGAAAAACAGGAAGCACCTTGAAGTTGATCGAACAAATCATCAATGCGAGGGAGTGGATACTTATTCTTCACTGTTCTTTATTCAGCTCGCGATAATCGATACACATACGCATGGATCCGTCTTTCTTCTTTACAAAAAGGATAGGAGCACCCCATGGAGAGGAACTCGGACGAATGAAACCTTTATCTAAAAGTTCCTGAATTTGGGTCATCAGCTCCTTCATCTCCGTCGGAGCTAATCGATAGGGAGCTTTGGCTACAGGAGTAGCACCAGGAATGAGGTCAATAGAAAATTCAACCTCACGATCAGGAGGAAGACCTGGAAGATCTTCAGGGAAAACATCAGGAAACTCGGAAACAACCTCGACATCAGAGACTGTAGGCTTC
Source organism: Erigeron breviscapus (assembly GCA_034093135.1). NCBI lineage: Eukaryota > Viridiplantae > Streptophyta > Magnoliopsida > Asterales > Asteraceae > Erigeron > Erigeron breviscapus. Next base: position 68,760,316 of record CM067167.1, read on the forward strand.
GCGATACGAGAATCGATGACATAAGCTAGAAAATGTGACTTAGTTTGCCGTATACAACGAAGGGCTTTCATCATCGAGATCACCTTAACATTTCCCGGCTTCTTGTCACCATAAACACAGACACCTTTTCCGTCAGGGGTAGCGATACGAACTATTTTCTTTGCACATAAGACGACAGCATCATTTTTAGACATCCAGTCCATACCAAGTATAACATCAAAACTAGGAATGGTAGCGGGTAACAGGTTAGCAGTAAACAAACGACCCTCTATTTCTAAAGGACAATCAGAGTAACCTTCCCGAATAATAGACGTTGCACCATTAGCCACTTCTACTTCTATAGGGCACCGTAAAGGACTAGTAGTCATGTCTAACTTAGGAGCAAACAGAGTAGACACAAAAGATTTGTTCGCACCAGAATCAAATAACACATTAGCGGGTTTTGAGTTAACAATAAGGGTAGCAGTAACTACCTGATCGTCGTCTTTTGCCTCCTCGGCCGTCATCTGGAAAGCACGGGCTTTGGCTTTGGAAGCTTCCGCTTTCTTTCCCTCATCTTTCTTCATTTGGGGACAATCGGCAATACGGTGCTTTGTATCTCCACATTTATAACATCTTGCTTTATCAGTGCATTCATCAAAAGTATGACCCTGTGCTCCACACCTATTGCACCTGCGGGTCTTAGCAGAACACTGACCAGAATGAAAAGCCTTGCAGCTAGAACACCATTTTCCATCCTTGTCTGTCTTTCCCTTATCAGAGGACGAAGATCCCTTGAACTTCTTACCAAAACGATTTGACCCACCAAACCTCCTCTTATTGCCAGACTTCTTCTCATCCTCTTTCTTTTCCACTTTCTTATCCGCAGCAAAATCATCATCAAGCTTTTTAGACTCTTTGATAGCTTCAGTTAGAGTCTTATGCTGCCTGCATATACCTCGATAACTCGGAGGCAAACCATCAACATAGCAAGCAACTTGATCTGCATCAGTTCGGAATAAATGACCCACGAACTTCATCTTCTCCATAAAGGAACGAGCATAATCATTGATTTTACCCACTTCAGCCGTCAAGGCACGAAACTCTTTTTCCATTTTGCGCTGCTCATGAACTCCAATATACTCTTCAATAAATTTCTGTCTGAAGTTAGCCCACGTAATAGCAGATACCATAGCTGGAGTCATCGAAATGGTAATGCTCTTCCACCAGTCCCGAGCACCTTCTTTCAACATCCTACTAGCACACAACACTTTCTTATCCTCGGGACAATCACAAGCTTCAAAAACCATCTCAGTATCATCAAGCCATTCCATGCAACCTACTGCATTAAGTGTTCCATAGAATTTCTGAGCTCCACACTTCTGGAAACTTTCAAACTTGAATCGAGGGGCGTGAACATCATTAGGAGGAACCACATTAACATTAGCATGGGGAATAACCACATCATCGACCGGTGGCTCAGTGTGGTGAGAAGGCACAGAGTGACTGTTACCAGTTCTTCTGCGTTAGCTGCCAACGCCTGATTCAACTGTTCTTGCGTTTGGGCCAACTGGCCTGAAGAGTTAGCACAAGATTATACATCTCCGCCTGATTGGGAATCTGATCCACCACTACATCGTTAACTCTCGGAGGATTGCCAGGTGGTGGAGGCATCGGACCCAATGAGCCTGGTTGATTAACACGGCGGGGGTTCACACGATTCACATTAGCATTAGCAGCATTAGAAGCACCTGCACCCGGATGGACAGGTGGAGTAACGCTAGCAGTAGCTCCGTCGCGTTGGATGTTGCGGTTGCGAGTGTTAACCATTTTCCTTCAATAAAATGGTGGAGTCGATAAGCGCAAAATAAAACAAAAAGCTCGTTGAGATAAGGCTAAAACATATCATCGTAACGTAAACATCTCGTAAGCCCTATCACACTCGCACTCATCCCAACCCATCCTACATCACATGTCATCACTAGCTAAGGCATCCTACGAGTACCTAGCATGCACATCTTAAGTATAAGTCCAAACCCTATGGTCAATAGGCCTTGGTTCACTTAAACTACTTCTCTGATACCAACTTGTAACACCCGTTTCGTAAAAATATGGATTTCCAAAAATTTTCGCCTAACGGCGTCAATAAAGCGGAAACAGTTTATTAAAAACCTCAACCAATGAAAACAGTTGAGAAACATAAGTGGTGTTACTAATAGCATCAAATCAGTAATAAAAGAAATCCATAAGATTGCCAACATAAAGCAACCATAACATAGTCATTACAATAGTTCCATAAAGGAAATCATTAACATTAAGTCTATGCGAAGTTATTGGGTAAACTAAAGCCATCCTGATCATCTACCCATCTCTCGCCAAAGCTTCACACGACATCTCACTGCTTAACCTGAGGGGTGTCAACACATAAGAAGAAACAAGTGTTAGCTATAAAGCTAAGTAAGATAACACCAGGTTTAAGCAAAACATTTCATCCATTAAACACGTCACTTTAAAACATTACGTCATTTGATTTAGGCATTTATATCACCACATAAGTATCCATATCACATATAAGCATAGAGTCCATGACCCTAAGTGTGCCTAATCAATTTCGTCATTTCATCTCATCTCATTAAGTTGTGACTAGGTCACCGTTAAGTTGTAACCGAAGTTACCGTTAAGGAAAGACAATGTCGATCAATGAGTAGCACGTTATGTTCACGACATTAGGTGGGTCATCAGGCCACCCGAACTACTCGCCACATATGACTTGTTGCAAGGAGCCACCCGAGCAACCATTTTAACGTACCCTCCCACATACGGGCACTACGTACTCTCCCACATGCGAGTACGACGTACTCTCCCACATACGAGCACGGTTTATACGTACCTATTACCACAGCCAGGCACGGGTTATGCATAACACTCATCATCTAATTAGCTCGAGCATTTACCACGTTTAGTTTAGGTTTCCACATTAATCCTAAACTAATCCACATCTATCATCTTTTCACGTTAGGGCCCTTAAAACGTACACGTGTCATGGCAACCTAAAAAGGTCTAGTGTTCTAGATGAACAAGCCACATATACATGCACATATCATCATTACATCATATCATTAACCACCGTTCATCATAACATATCATATCGTTAAACATATCATCACATATCATATCATAAACGTATTTACGGGAAGCATTTTAGGCATAGGCATTGTCATCTTTAATCCCCGAATACCTCCCATATCAACCCAACCACAATATAGGTTATACATTACCGTTTTGGAGGTTATAGTTTATGAAACCATTTTTGTTGCACCCTCAGCGTGACAAAAGTAGTGTATCTTACCTGGTAGTAGAATGTGCGCGCAACAAAAGCTAACAGTGCTTAATGGTAATCCCCGACACCTATCGTACATTAATATATGAAATATAAGTCATTTGGGACCTTAAATGGACTTGAAACGAACTTAGTTTTGTTCTTACGAACTTAATTAGAACGAAGCCCGAAGCGTTATTAGGGTTCTGGAAGTCAAATTAGGTCAAACAAGAAATCAGAAATGGACAACTGGCGTAAGCTACGCCCTACACTGGCATAGGTTACGCCCTTAGTAAAATTTTAGGGTAAAGGGGGCGTAAGGTACGGTGCTCCAGAAAGTTCATTCCTTTAGGCGTCTGGAGTGGCGTAAACAGAAGGTTTTGGCGTAAGATGGGGGATTCGGCGTAAGCTACGCCCCAAAGGGCCGTAACCTACGCCCATAGAAAATACACCCAGCGTAGCCTACGCCCCTAAGGAGCATAGGTTATGCCCCTTACTGGGCAGCAACACGACCAAGAACATTTTATGCAGAAAATCATGAACCAAAACCCTATTTCAAGAACCCAAAACCCTAAATCGATATCTAAGGTTAAAGGACTCATTTTGATGACACGATTAACCTCCTAACACCTAAATACACTTGCCCAATCCCGTATTTCCATTGATAACATCATCAAATTCTTCAAATCGATCAAACCCTAGTTAAACCCTAAATTTACCCGAATCTCGTTTTAAGTCGTTCTAAGACCTGTAACTTCTTGAAAAGGCTAGAAATGCATAAACAAACATAAATAGATGCAAATGGGATGAATTAGACTTACCAAAACTTCCTTTCCGAGCTAGAACCCGATTTATGGCAAAATGGGTAAAATGGGTAAACTTTGACCTTTGATTCTTCGATATGATGATAATGAGATATAAAGGACTATGATTCTAGTGTTATATCAGTTTCAACACACCAAGTCGATGTAAAGGAGATGAAGAAATGAAATGGGTTTCCTTGCTTTTTACTTGAGAGAAAATGAGAAAGAAATAAAGAAGTAAAATGAAATGAAAGGTGAAAGGGGAGGATAAGGGGAGAAATGGGTCAAGGGGGGCTGATGGGTCATGGATGACCCACGGGCCGACCCGTTTCTCTTCTCAAGCCAAATTACAATCGTTAGACATTTAAACACCGATCAAAACATATTATCGACCCGAGTAACCCAAATTGTCATTTAATTCACAAAACGACCCAAATAATTCATTAACTTAAATTGTTAGTCATATTACACGAAAAGTCAACGGGTCAAAACTCACGGATGTTACATTATTCCCCCGTTGAAAGAATTTCGTCCCGAAATTCAACAAAACACTAGTTACTAAATAAATGCGGATACTTAGACTTCATATGGTCCTCACGCTCCCAAGTGTACTCGGCTCCACGTCTAGCATTCCATCTAACCTTAACAATCGTGTAGCGTTTATTCTTGAGTTTCTTGTCTTGATGGTCCAAGATCTCTATCGGCTCTTCAATAAAATTTAGATTCGAATCCACTCTAATCTCGTCCATGGGCACATGATGTGTAGGGTCCGCCAAACACTTACGTAGGTTACAAATGTGAAACACATCATGCACGCCGCTAAGCTCTTGTGGTAATTCTAATCAGTAAGCAACATTTCCAACCCATTCAAGAATCTTGAAAGGACCAATATACCTTGGCCCGAGCTTGCCCCGCTTTATGAATCGGATGACGCCTTTCCACGGTGATACTTTCAAAAGTACAAAATCGCCCACTTCAAACTCTAACGGTCTCCGCCTCATATCGGCATACTTCTTTTGGCGTTCACGGGCCAATTGCAACCTCTCCTTAATTTGAGATATTACCCTAGTCGTTTCAACCACAATTTCCGGCCCGATAAGTTGACTCTCCCCAATTTCCGCCCATGCTAGAGGAGAACGACATATTCTACCATATAATGCTCTAAAGGGCGCCATTTGGATGGTGGCATGGTAGCTATTGTTGTACGAGAATTCAACTAGTGGCAAATGGTCTTCCCAACTTCCACCAAAATCAATTGCACAAGCCCTCAACATGTCTTCAAGGGTTTGAATGGTTCTCTCAGTTTGTCCATCCGTTTGAGGATGAAACGCCGTGCTCATGTCGAGTCGAGTACCCATTGCTCTTTGAAAAGCTTCCCAAAAGTTTGATTTGAAACGGGCATCTCTATCTGAAATGATAGAAATCGGCACCCCATGCTTAGATATTACTTCCTTGATGTACAAATGAGCCAATGTGTCAAATTTATCGGTTTCACGAATGGCTAAAAAGTGAGCCGACTTCGTTAACCGATCTACTATCACCCAAATCGTGTCACGACCGCTTCTCATCTTCGGTAGTTTAGTAATGAAGTCCATTGAAATATGTTCCCACTTCCATTCGGGCATCACCGGTTGTACCAACAATCCGGGTGGCTTCTTGTGATCTGCTTTGACTTGTAAGCAAGTAAGACACTCACTCACATACTTAGCCACATCACGCTTCATGCCCGACCACCAATACAAGTTTTTCAAATCAAAGTACATCTTATCCGACCCGGGATGGACCGAATAAGGCGATTGATGAGCTTCATTCATAATAAGTGTTCTTAAGTCACCGAAAATAGGAACCCAAAGTCTTTCAACCAAGTATAGCCCATTATCACTCTTTCGGTCAAATTGTTGTTCCATGCCATCTAGGTTCTCGTTTCCAAAGTTTTCCGGTAGGGTGGCTTGAATTTGGGCTTCAATGATCCGGTCACGAATATTTGGCCCCACCGTGAGGCTCATAGCTCTAACCCGTCTTGGTTTCACTCTCTCCTTTCTACTCAAGGCATCGGCTACTACATTTTCTTTGCCCGGATGATAACGGATGTCACAATCATAATCAATAAATAGTTCAAGCCAACGCCTTTGTCTCATATTCAATTCACTTTGGTTAAAGATGTGTTGAAGACTTTTGTGATCGGTATAAATCACACATTTGGTGCCGTAGAGATAATATCTCCAACACTTCAAAGCAAACACAACCGCTCCCAATTCCAAATCATGTGTCGGGTAGTTCTTCTCATGCACCTTCAATTGACGAGAGGCATAAGCAATGACCTTACCCCTTTGCATAAGAACACAACCCAAACCTTGTCCCGAGGCATCACAATAAACAACAAAATCTTCAATTCCATCCGGTAGCGTTAAAATAGGAGCGTCACATAGCATATCTTTAAGGGTTTGGAAGGAGTTTTCTTGTCTTTCGCCCCATTCAAAGTTTCTCTCCTTTTGAGTCAAAAAAGTGTGGACAAATGCAACATTATTTGTAGTGACGTATGAAAGATATGAGTAAGCAGGTCATGATTTGTGATTTATGATTAAGGGTATTAGAGTAATCTTAACCTCTAAAAGCTCCAGCACATTTACAAACGCTAGTGATAGGAGCGTTAGAATTTTGAGCTTTTTCTCATGGCCTAAAAGCTTGAAGCTCCTCTCACCAAACAAAGCTTTTTATTCGGTAGAAGCTTTTTCTTAAAAGCTTGAAGCTTGAAGCTCCTAAAAGCTTCTAAAAGCTCCATGCCAAACATACCCTAGTCTAGTGTACATTATTGAATGTTAATGTTGAAAAATTAAAAGTTTGAAAAGTAGATTTGTTTTTAAGTAGCCTGCCATCCATTAGGCCACCTCGAGGATCAGGATACCATTCACTATCAAATCTTAATACTTAGTAATACTTTTTTGTTTTTCTTTTTTAATAATAATAGGACTTTTGGGGAAAAGAACCCGGAAAACACCAAAACAGTTACATCATATACTCCGTAATTAATAAGACCATTTTGTCATAAATCTTATACTAAGCTAACTTTTCTACTACGACATTTAATCCAAACAAAAGACGTAGGGACAATTTCGTTAAAATTATCGATAGGCAGGGAAGGTTTTAATATATTACTAGATGGGTTGTAGGACCATATATACCAGTTTTGAAATTTTTCAGAGATGCAATGATAAATAAGTTTTTCAAGACATACGTTAAAATTTGCTTGGAAGATGAATTTTCAAACTCACTATGGGTAAACAGTAGGGGTGCTAAAGGGTTGACATACGTTAAAATTTGCTTGGAAGATGAATTTCCAAAGTCACTATGGGTAAATAGTAGGGGTGCTAAAGGGTTTTCTACAAGAAAAATAGAGTTTGTTTATAACTTTAAATGCATGGTGTTCTGGAGTTGGAGAGTAAAAAAAAATTTTCAACGTTATCTTGGTGAGCATGTAAACTTGATCCAGAAAGCCCAACTTAAGTGATAAACAAAACCCATATAAATAATGGTCTAATGGGCCTGGCCGCAAAGTATCCTTTGGATTTTGTAGTTTGGACAAGTGTTGTCACGTTTATTCATCATCCAATTTGATAAATTTTGAAATTTTTAGTTTTCTCCTATCAAGAGGCCCGTCGCCTGAAAAATATTACTCGTATTAATTTGTCATTTCTCATAAAAGCGAAAAAACAACCGAAACGTAGAAAAAGAGAACATGGAACCCGCTAAGCGGATGTAAACTACAAACAAACACGTTATCGTTACTACATTGACAATTATATATTTTTTTAACTATAAATAAATGTGGGTTGATGTTAATATTAGGATTGAATTTAAGAATATTAATGTTAGAATCTTAAAATGATGCTAGCTAGCTGGATTTTAACTTAAAGTTGTTTTATTTAATACACATATGTACTAGATTTAAACCCGTGTCAAATACACGGATTGTTATAACATATTAAAGATAAAATTAAATATATGTGATCCTAGAAAAGCTGTGAAAAAACAATCCAGTGAATTCAAATATAAAGATGTAATTAAAATTATGAAAGATGTAAATTCAAAATATAAATAATGTAATAGACTCAAAGTAACCGAATGTAATACTGGAATACTGACGAAAGCGTTTAACTTATTCGTCTATCAATATCTGTCAAGGCTTGCTGTTATAACTGTTTTCTTAATAATACAATTAAAAAATATTCTTGTAGTTTTTGTTGTGGTATATGCTTTTCATGAAAGTTTTGAAATATATCATTGTTATCAGTTAAATATATTTTTATATATATATAATATTAGACTAGGATATATTCATTGTAATTATTGTAATAGATAGAGGTATTATTGTGTAAATTATACTCTTATATATAGTGATTAATGAGAAGGGGAAACCCTAAGGAATTCCACCATCTTACATGGTATCAGAAGTTTTCCCATAACCCTAAAAACAGCCGTCCACTTTCTTCTTCCCTCCCCTTCTCTTCGTCGACTGCCCCTCTTCTTTTTCTTCCGATCATCATCATGTCTGCCGACAAAGACAAATCAGTCGTGACTCCCCTTCACCCTGCCACCACTGTCACTAATATACGTAATCATATACCCATTACCCTCTCCACCGAGGACGGCAATTACAACAATTGGGTAGCATTGTTTAAAGTTCAATGCGTCTCTTGTCAAGTCTCTGATCATATCACACCACCCGCCACCACAGACTCCTCTTCTTCTTCCGCTCCCCCTACTGATCAGTGGCTTCGTTTGGATGCCATCGTACTGCAATGGATCTATAGTACGATATCCACGGATCTCTTGACCACCATTCTGGATCCAGACAATACCGCTGCAACGGCATGGAGTGCCTTGGAAAAACTGTTTGTTGACAACAAATCAACATGAGCAGTTCACTTGCAACAACAACTTGCCAACACCAGACTTTCACAGTTCCCTAATACTGATGTGTATTGTCGAGAGCTCAAAAATCTCTCGGATAAACTGAAGAATGTTGGTGCACCCGTCACGGATCAAAGTCCTGTCATTCAGATGATTGCAGGTCTCGGCCTTGAATATGATAGCCTCGCCACAAATATGCAACAAGCAGAGACTCTTCCTACCTTCACAAAAGCTAGGTCCAGTTTAGTGTTAGAGGAGGGTCGCAAAGCTCGTCAAGCGACCAAAACTGGTGCGGCTCTTACAGCCGCTGCTGATCCAATTCCAGCTCCTGCTCAGGCTCCTGTTGCTACTACTGCGGACCAGGCTGCTGCTCCTCGTGCCTCCGGTCGTGGCTAGGACTTCCCACGTTGTGGTCGCGGTGGTCGGGGTCGTGGACGCGGACGTGGAGGTCGCGGACGTGGTGCATTCGGCACTCCAATGCAATGGATGCATCCGTCTCAGTGGTCCTATCCCTCCCAGTGGTCCTTTGCTTCCCCGGTACCGATGTCTTTTGCATCTCCAGCGCTGCCATGTCCCTATCCGAGTTCTCCAGTGCCTCGTCCTATGCCTGGTTCTGCCGGTTTACTTGGACCTGCACCTTCGGCTACTTATGCCTCATCTGCTTATGGGTATACTCCAACACAGATTGATCAAGCTTTCAACGCCATGACTCTTCATCCGGATCAGCAGTGGTACCTGGACACGGGAGCCACTCATCACATGGCAAATTCCTCAGGTAACTTGTCTTCCCCTCCTACTGCTTTCAAACGTATAATTGTTGGTAATGGTGCTTCTATGCCGACTACTGGTATTGGCCAATCCACCCTACCCCCACCTTTCCCTCCTTTAAAACTTCCATCCATTTTAGTTTCTCCTTCTTTGATTAAAAACCTACTTTCACTTCGTCGCCTTACAACTGATAACAATATTTCCATTGAATTTGACCCTTTTGGTTTTCTTGTGAAGGATTTCCAGACCAAGCGTCATATTTTTAGGATCAATAGTACCGGGGACCTCTATCTGCTCACTTTTCCTACTTCCAGTCGTTCGCCTTCCAGCTTTGCTGCTATTTCTCAAGACACTTGGCATCACCGTTTGGGTCATCCTGACTCAACACTTTTACGTTTCTTAAATAATAGTCGTTCCATTTCTGTTTCTAGTTTTCGTAATAAAGGATTATGTCAATCGTGTGTCTTTGGAAAGAAAATAAAATTACCGTTTGTTGATTCTGTTAATGTTACTTATCAATCATTTGACATTGTGCATAGTGATGTATGGACGTCGCCTGTTCTCAGTTCAGGCGGCCACCGTTATTATTTGTTATTTCTTGATGATTATTCCAACTTCTTGTGGACATTTCCACTTTCACATAAATCACAAGTGTATCCAATTTTTCTTCAATTTCATACATATATTAAAACTCAGTTTTCTAAACCTATCAAAGCTTTTCAATGTGACAATGGGACAGAATACAATAACCACCACTTTCATTCTTTTTGCAAACAACACGGGATGCAATTTCGTTTCTCTTGTCCTTACACCTCTTCCCAAAATGGTAAAGCGGAACGAAAAATCCGCTCTATCAACAACATCGTTCGCACTGTTCTTACTCATGCCTCTTTACCACCTTCTTTTTGGCACCATGCTTTAGAAATGGCCACATATCTACTTAACATTTTACCATCTAAAACCAAATCATCCTCCACCCCCACACTTCTTCTTTACAACAAACACCCCACTTATTCTCACTTACGGACTTTTGGGTGTCTCTGTTATCCTTTATTTTCGTCCCCCACTATTCACAAACTACAAAACCGTTCCACCCCGTGTGTCTTTCTTGGGTACCCCTGTTAGGACCAGTTCACCTGGAACTGGCCAGTCACCAGTTCACACTTTGCAACCTGCAATATTCTTGGTGAACTTGTGCAATCTTCTCTCAATCGCTAAAAGGAACATTTCACAACTTTAAGTGTTTCGATTGTCTTGAGAAATTCCGAGTATAGATCAATTGTATTTCATAGGTTGTTAGGATATTTACATTCGTGTATTATCTTGGTTCCGCATCAACCTTGTAATTTGTTTAAATCAATAAATAAATTACACATTGAAAAATACATATTGTCTCATCAAGTTATCTTACAAGTTATTTGTATTATTGCATTGTTCTTTACTTATTGTCATTTATATAAGTAATCTATCTAGAACTTGGTATATACACACTGCAACTGGTCGTCTCCAGTTCAGTGCATATATTGCAAAGTAACTCCACCATCGACATAGAGGTGTCTTCAGTAGTACCATCTAACGAGTTGGGACTTACAAGTGGTATCAGAGCAGAAAAAAAAATAAACTTGCCTAGATCTGCTAAGATGAACACTACTAAAGGTGGAGATGGTTCTGGTTCAGGTGAAAACCCCTCGAATACTAATGCACAACCTTTTCAAAATGTTAACACCAACCCTCCTCCTCCTACTGCCCCAAACCATGTCCATGTACACTACTCTAACACTCCTGTTCCAAAATTTGATGGAAACAGTGAGACATTCGGTACATGGAAGGCTAGAATGCTTTTGCATTTTGGTGGGATTGAAAGGTATATGTTGAAAATCCTTAAGGATGGACCATATATACCCATGTCCCTTGGGGTCAGTCCTCTTCTTGATCCTACTGGAAGAAGAGGTTCAAGGGAAAAGCCAGAAGACCATTGGTCTGATGAGGATCGCAGACTGGTGGACTTGGTCACCAGACTGAAAAACATGATCCTTGGGGCTGTCCCTGAAGACCTAATTCCAACACTTGTGTTGTTTCCCAGTGCCAAGTTGCTTTGAACAAGAAGTATGAATCCTTCTTTGCCTTGCCCAATGAAAGTCTAACTGGTACATACACCAGATTTTCTAGCCTCATCAATCAGTTGAGAGGATTGGGTGTAGAGAAGGATAAGGATATTCTTCTTGAGAAGTTTTGTGATATTCTTCCTTCCAAATGGGAAAACATGGTTCTTGTCTTGAGACAAGGTAAAACCTTGCACACTCATACTCTTGCATCGCTCTATGGAGCCTTCAGATTCACTGAAGATAATAATGCTGCAAGACTTGTGGCTGAGCAAGATGCCATGAACCATGCCCAGAGTCCCAAGGTTGCTAGTGCAACTGAGCGACCTTGTGCTGCTTTAATGTCTGCTGAGAGTGTCCAGGTACACTCAATGAAGGAGATGTTGAACAGTTTCTTAAACTCTGGACTGACCACTGAAAACAGTGATGGTTGTAATGAAACTGACGATGATGATCTGGTCGCCATGATTGCTAAAACCTTTAATAGGTTTAAGCATAAATCCAAAAGATTTAATGGCCCCAACAATGCTTCCAGCTCCAGCTCTCTGGATAAGACCAATCTTACATGCTATAAGTGTGGCAAGAAAGGTCATTTTATGAAGGAATGCAGATCTAGTCAGTTGAACAACCAAACTGGCCCCTCTGTCCCTAATTTCAATCGGCCTGATGATAGCTACAAAGCTAAATACAAGAAGCTTAAGGCCCAGATTGCCCTCCTGTCCATGGAAAAGAAAAAGGATCAGTGCTTAATGGCACAAACTGAGGGAAAATGGGAGTACTCTGATGACTCATCTGATGATGAAGAAGAGGAAAGGGACATGTGCTTCATGGCCTTGGAAGATCAACAACAGCAACACGTGGTGAAAGAAGATGTCATCTCTGGAAGATGGGTGGACATCATACTGAAGAAGGTATGTGACTATGATAACCAGGTTGACCCTGAACTAAAACTGGACCTGGCTGAATCATTAAGTGGTGATTTGGCATTTGTGGAAACTGTAAGAGCTGATAGTGAAAGATATCTTGACACTATCCTAATTGAACTGAACAATGTTAAACCACAACTAAATGATTTGCAAAGTGTCCAGTTGGCTCTCAAGGAGTCAGTTTTAAAGATTGAGGCTTTAGAACTTGATAATCAAAAACTATTTTCTGATCTTGAAAAAGAACAAAAGATTATCAAGTCATGGGTAAAAGCATCTGGCAAAAACTATGATGCATTTTCAAGAACTATAGATGCCCAGAAGAATGCATGGAAATCTGGAGATCTGGAGATGGCAGCTCTCATACCAGATCTTCATGCATTGCCTCCAGCTCTCAAGGTTGAAACACCTTATGATCAACCTGAAGCTATTGAAACTGAAACCTTTGAGACCACCCCCTTTGAGGTTAAAACTGGAGCCGAACAGGCTAAAGCTCCAGTCAAAAAGGCCACTGGTAACAAGCCTTTACCTCAAAAGTCTATGGTGCCCAAGACCCGACAGACTAAAGCACCAGTTGAACCAAGGTCCAAGGTTCAACTGCCTGAAGAAAATAATATTTTGGTTAATCTGGAAAGACAACTCCAACTTTTGTCTCGGCAGGTTCAGAGTTGTACTGCCCGGATTAACAATCTGGAAGGAGGTTTATTACCTCCAGTTTTCAAACAAAATATTAAACCACTTCCTTCAATACCTAAACAAAAGAATGTTCCTTCTGGAACAAAATCTGGTAAAATTAAAGGGAGTAAGTATCAAATACCAATTGTTTTTACTCCTGCACCTGGAGCTGGTGATAATGCTCTAGATGCAGCCTCCAGTTCAACACCTCAACAATCAACTGTGGCTTCTGTAGAGAAGTCCAGTGGACCCATCAAGAAAAGATGGGTTCACAAAAAGAACTAATGATTTTTGTGTGTGTATAGGGCGATCGAAAGAAAAATATCTGGTATCTGGACAGCGCTGCTGGCCGGACTATGACCGGATGTAAGCCCCTACTGGAAGAGTTCACTGTCCAAGATGGACCGACAGTGACATTTGGTAACGATCAATCTGGAAAGACTGAAGGATATGGTGTGCTCAATAATGGACAAGTCGAATTCAAAAGAGTTGCATTTGTGAATGGTTTGAAATACAACCTGATCAGTGTCAGCCAACTTTGCGATGATGGCTTCAGAGTATTGTTCGATATTGCACAAGGCACCATATTTAACAAGGATTGGAAAGTGGTGATGATTGCACCAAGAAAAGGCAATGTGTACATCATGGATATGGAACCAGCTCCAAAAGAGCAATGTTTCTATACCAAAGCTGATGAGGACACCAACTGGCTATGGCATAAAAGATTATCCCATCTTAATTTTAAAAACATTAACAAGTTGTCTCGCAAGCAACTGGTTGATGGGATACCTCAAATTTCCTTCAATAAGGAAAAGCCATGTCCAGGGTGTGAGATGGGTAAGCAGAAGAGAGCCAGTTTTAAAACTAGGCAAAATTTTAGCATCACTGAACCTCTTCACATGCTCCATATGGATCTTTTTGGTCCAGTGAATGTTCAAACTAGAGCTGGAAAGAAGTACACTCTAGTTGTGGTTGATGAATTCACCAGATATTGCTGGGTGGTATTCATCAGATCCAAAAGTGATGCTCCTGCTGAAATCATCTCTCTTATCAAACGAATTGAGCTCAAGTATACTCGAAAAGTTTGTCAGTTGCGAAGTGATAATGGTACTGAATTCCAAAACAAAGTACTTGAAACATTTTGCAATGACACTGGCATCTCTCAAAACTTCTCATCAGTTCACTCTCCAGAGCAAAATGGAGTTGTTGAAAGAAAGAATCGTACACTGATAGAAGCCGCCAGAAGTATGCTATCTGAATCTGGTCTTCCCACCAGTTTTTGGGCTGAGGCAGTTGCAACTGCTTGTCACACCCAAAACCGGTCAGTCTACATCAAGAGACATAAGAAGACTGCCTACGAAGTACTCAGGAATCGTAAACCAAATATTGGATACTTCCATGTATTTGGTTGTCCAGTTTATATACTAAACGATTCCAGTCAGCTTGGGAAGTTTGATGCAAAAGCTGATGAAGGGGTATTTTTAGGATATTCAGATATTCGAAAGGCCTTTAGAGTTTATAATTATAGACTCCAAAAGGTGCATGAGACAATTCATGTCACATTCGATGAATCAACTGAAGCAATCAACAAGAGACCAAGCCTTGATATTTCTCCAGTCATTCCAATCAATTTTGGTGAAACTGACCAAGTTCATCGGTCAGTTGTTTCACCAGAAGATGCTTCCAGTTACAACAAACTGGAACCAGTTAAGAAGAAGAACACCTCCAGTGACACATCATTTTATCCTTCTATCAACTTCAACTTACCACAAGAATTGGTAATTGGATCTGATGTACGTGCCATTCCAATATCAGCACCAGTTCAAACACCTACCTCTCCAGTTCTTCATGAAATGCCTTCAAATGAGGAATTTCATGATGCTAATCGAGACCTCATTGACTCTGATGAGGATGTAGAAGTTGTTTGGACTGATCCTTCTCCAGATGCTGCTGCAACTGAAGAAGATCTCCAGGTGACTTGCACTGATATTGTAGTACACCAGCCTAGTCAATACACTAGATGGACTAAAGCCCACCCAATTGAACAGATTGTGGGTGATCCAACTAGTGGGGTTCAGACTAGAAGAGCCACCAGTGAGCAATGCTTAAACGTCACCTTCTTATCTTTAATTGAACCAAAGAAGATTGACGAGGCTATGGCAGACCCAAGCTGGGTGGAAGCTATGCAAGAAGAGCTCCTCCAGTTTGAAAGGAACAATGTTTGGGAACTTGTTCCTTGTCCACCAGGGTTAAAGAAAGAACCTATTGGTACCAGATGGGTCTACCGAAACAAAATGGATGAAGATGGCCATGTTGTAAGAAACAAGGCCAGACTAGTTGCCCAGGGTTATTGTCAAGCAGAGGGCGTTGACTTTGATGAAACTTTTGCTCCAGTTGCAAGACTTGAAGCCATAAGAATATTTTTGGCTTATGCAGCCCATCTGCAGTTCAAGGTCTTCCAGATGGATGTCAAAAGTGCGTTCCTTAATGGAACATTGGAAGAAGAAGTTTATGTTAAGCAGACTCCAGGTTTCATCGATGAGAAGCATCCTCATTGGGTTTATAGACTGAACAAAGCATTGTATGGTCTAAGACAAGCCCCAAGAGCCTGGTATGATACTTTAACTAAACATCTTCTTAAAAATGGCTTTCAAAGAGGTGCAATAGATAATACCTTGTTTATCTTGAAAGAAAGAGGTAATATCTTATTGGTACAAATTTATGTTGATGACATTATTTTTGGTTCAACTGATGATGCAATGTGTAAAAAGTTTTCTAAAATCATGTCATCTGAGTATGAGATGAGTTTAATGGGTGAATTAACATTTTTCTTAGGTCTTCAGATTAAGCAAACTGAAAATGGAATTTTCATAAACCAAGGAAAATATGTCAGAGATTTGTTAAGAAAATACAAATATGATTCAATCCCATCAAAAAACACACCTATTGCAGCACCATTGAATTTGGACTCTGACCCAACTGGCAAACCAGTTAACATAACTGACTATAGAGGTATGGTTGGTTCACTGATGTACTTAACTGCCAGTCGACCAGATATAATGTTTGCAACATGTTTATGTGCCAGGTTTCAGGCTAACCCTAAAGAATCACACTTGCACGCTGTAAAGCGTATCTTTAGATACCTGAAAGGGTGTCCTAATCTTGGTCTTTGGTACCCCAAAGGCTCAGGATTAGATCTAATGGGTTATTCAGATTCTGATCATGCAGGTTGTAAGATAGATAGAAAATCAACAACTGGTGGTTGTCATTTCCTTGGAGGAAAACTGGTAAGTTGGACCAGCAAGAAGCAGACTTCAGTCTCTATGTCCACTGCTGAGGCAGAGTACATTTCTGCGGCCAGTTGCTGTGCCCAGATTCTCTGGATCAAGAACCAGTTACTAGATTATGGTCAAAAGTTTACTAAGACCCCAATCTTTTGTGACAACACCAGTGCAATTGCTATATCTCACAACCCAGTGATGCACTCCAAAACAAAACATATTGACATCAGGTATCATTTCATTCGAGATCATGTTATGAAATGAGTTTAATGGGTGAATTAACATTTTTCTTAGGTCTTCAGATTAAGCAAACTGAAAATGGAATTTTCATAAACCAAGGAAAATATGTCAGAGATTTGTTAAGAAAATACAAATATGATTCAATCCCATCAAAAAACACACCTATTGCAGCACCATTGAATTTGGACTCTGACCCAACTGGCAAACCAGTTAACATAACTGACTATAGAGGTATGGTTGGTTCACTGATGTACTTAACTGCCAGTCGACCAGATATAATGTTTGCAACATGTTTATGTGCCAGGTTTCAGGCTAACCCTAAAGAATCACACTTGCACGCTGTAAAGCGTATCTTTAGATACCTGAAAGGGTGTCCTAATCTTGGTCTTTGGTACCCCAAAGGCTCAGGATTAGATCTAATGGGTTATTCAGATTCTGATCATGCAGGTTGTAAGATAGATAGAAAATCAACAACTGGTGGTTGTCATTTCCTTGGAGGAAAACTGGTAAGTTGGACCAGCAAGAAGCAGACTTCAGTCTCTATGTCCACTGCTGAGGCAGAGTACATTTCTGCGGCCAGTTGCTGTGCCCAGATTCTCTGGATCAAGAACCAGTTACTAGATTATGGTCAAAAGTTTACTAAGACCCCAATCTTTTGTGACAACACCAGTGCAATTGCTATATCTCACAACCCAGTGATGCACTCCAAAACAAAACATATTGACATCAGGTATCATTTCATTCGAGATCATGTTATGAAATGAGTTTAATGGGTGAATTAACATTTTTCTTAGGTCTTCAGATTAAGCAAACTGAAAATGGAATTTTCATAAACCAAGGAAAATATGTCAGAGATTTGTTAAGAAAATACAAATATGATTCAATCCCATCAAAAAACACACCTATTGCAGCACCATTGAATTTGGACTCTGACCCAACTGGCAAACCAGTTAACATAACTGACTATAGAGGTATGGTTGGTTCACTGATGTACTTAACTGCCAGTCGACCAGATATAATGTTTGCAACATGTTTATGTGCCAGGTTTCAGGCTAACCCTAAAGAATCACACTTGCACGCTGTAAAGCGTATCTTTAGATACCTGAAAGGGTGTCCTAATCTTGGTCTTTGGTACCCCAAAGGCTCAGGATTAGATCTAATGGGTTATTCAGATTCTGATCATGCAGGTTGTAAGATAGATAGAAAATCAACAACTGGTGGTTGTCATTTCCTTGGAGGAAAACTGGTAAGTTGGACCAGCAAGAAGCAGACTTCAGTCTCTATGTCCACTGCTGAGGCAGAGTACATTTCTGCGGCCAGTTGCTGTGCCCAGATTCTCTGGATCAAGAACCAGTTACTAGATTATGGTCAAAAGTTTACTAAGACCCCAATCTTTTGTGACAACACCAGTGCAATTGCTATATCTCACAACCCAGTGATGCACTCCAAAACAAAACATATTGACATCAGGTATCATTTCATTCGAGATCATGTTATGAAAGGAGATATTGAAATTCATTTCATCCCCACTGACAAACAGTTAGCTGATGTTTTTACTAAACCTCTCGATGAGAAAACTTTTAAACATCTCATCAGCGAACTGGGAATGTTAAACCCTTAACTGGAGCTTTCTTTGTTATTGAACGCGTCAGTGACACTGATGAAGTTCTCCAGTTGAGGAGGTCCAGATAATCTTTGCTCGCCAGGCTATCGAACGCCTTTGTGATACTATCTTGGCACTAATTGATTTCTGGATCATCATTTTAGGGGGAAAGACTCAAAATAATTTTCTGACTAAAATTCGTTTTTGTTTGAAAATGCAACTGGAGAACTCTTCAGTTGGAAACTGGTACTGGACTGATCCTCCAGTTACCAGGTTCAGTCTTGTCTTATTTTTATAACGTTACAAATACTTGGTCAATATGTGTGACACGTGATGATACTCGAGTGTTTTAAACCACTTGATATCATGATCTGACGTGTTTGAAACCATTTTAGTACTTGACAACTGTTTGTATTGGGAAAACAAAAAGTGAGTGGGCGCGTGGGTAAGATAAGCCGTCGTAGCATTTAATGCTGACATGGAAGCATTTAATGTTTACATGGCAAATTATTATTTTATTTCAAAATTCAAACCAACTTTTGTGAAAATATCTTCAAAAAGGGATTTTGTTTATTAAAATATAATTTTGGTGTTTCATTGGGATCTTGAATCCTTATAAATACCCTTATTTACTCCGAACTCATTTACTTCCTTCTCTTACATTCTTTCATTTACTTCCAATCATCAAAATCGCTTCATTCTTCTCTTTGCTTCATAAATCAAGAACCCTAAATCCCAAATTTCATTTTCATTCTTCTATGGCTCCTAGATCATCTCGTTCAAGAGATGTAAATCTCTTGACTGTTCCATACAATCCCTCACCAGATGTCACACAGGCACCTGGTGCCCCTAGTAGTGCTTCGGTCATAAAACTAAATCCAAATAATCCTATGGCCAGCCTACGAGGATCTCAAGGGTCCGATACCCTTATTGGTAGAATTCAAAAGTTTTTGAAGAATTCTCCAATAGGACCCTCATTCTCTCTAAACCCACGTAAGTTGTTTCACAACTACTTATGTGAGTTTTGGTACACTGCCGTTCTTTCTTCCGATTGTTCCTCCATCAGTTTCACATTAAAGGATGGAACAATCCAGTGTACCTTGTCAGCTGATATATTGAGGGATGCCTTACGCCTCAATTACTGGAGAGAGGGTGAATCTCCAGTCGTCTTGCCCCCAAATATAAACTTTCGCCAAGTACTTCTTGAAATGGGACACAGGGAGTGTTTGGAGAATGGGGTGTTGAAGACAAAAGGTGCGATGACCATGAAGGGCCTTACACCTTCATGGAGGTACTTTTTCATCCACCTGGTGGAGAGCATGGGTGGGAGTTCTGGTGGACTTGACCAGATTAACTCCTCGCAAGCAGAAATGGCTTACTGCTTGTGGAACGGATTGAGAGTGGACTTTGCAGATATTCTGTATAGAAGCCTAGTTCAAAAACTGAAGGGCACAAGGGGTGTTTGTATTCCCTTTTCAAGGTTCCTCTCACTTTGTTTTAAGCAAATTCTGGGCAGGGAAGCATATAATAGTACAGATTCTCCGTACACTGCTCCAGACATGCTAAGGAATCTAGACTCACTGGTATCTGAAGCTGGTGAGGTTGAAATTCCTGAACGAATGCAACTGGCATTCGCTTCAACTGATGCACCTCTTGAAGGTGAGTCAGAAAGGCAACTGGGCGGGCCTCAAAATAATGAGGGACCCTCCAGTGTGTCTAATGTTGTGGTTGAGGATAGAGCAACCATAACTGAAGCAACACCAATCTCATCTATCCCTGGTGAAGATACTTCGGTATCTGATCCTCCAACAGATGCACCCATCCAGGAAACTGGGGAAGGTCATCTGGAGACTGTCCAGGTAACTGAACAGCCCTCTGTCACATTCATGGATCTGGACATGAGTGTTAATGACGAGGAAATCCTTATAGAATCTTCGGATTCTGAAGGTACTGAAACAGACTTGGAGATTCTTGATGCTTCTGTACAAGCTCAAGACCCTTCATCTCCAGTCTTACCTCCAGACGCATCAATTTCATTTTCACCACCACAAGTAAATGTGCCTATAGATATATCTTTACCAACAAATTTCGCTCCTTTACCAACTGGGCAATTCTCACTTGCTCGAGAAATGCCACCCCCACCGTCGCCGTTGTTCACACCTGAGCATTCTCAGCATGAACAACAATTTGATTTTCCAGTCCTTTCTTCAACCACCACTCCAATAATTTCTTCAACTGCTGGCCTGACAACTGGGGAGACTTCCATCAGTTTGCCTCCTCCAGTTGCTCCAGTAGTAACTGCTAGTGGTCCAGTGACACCTTCTCCTTTGTCACTGGACAGTCAAGTTGTCTCACTACAAGCCGATCTCCAAAACCTTCTAACCAGGGTGGAGGAGATTCAGAAGACACTTGACAAGAACACCAAGTCATTCTCCAGATACCACAAAGATCATTTGACAAACATTAAGGTGGTCGATCTGGGGATAAACAAGTTTTCATCTAATGAAGACTTGGTGTTCAAAAAGCTTAATGAGTTGGTCACTGGCTGCAACAATCTAGCTGGTACTCTAAAGGAAGCCTTTGACCTAACTCACTCCAAGGTCTCCAGTTCAATCTCCAACTTGCTAGGAAATACTGTCAGAACTTCAGAAGTTGACTTGAAAGAGATTGAAAGGCAGGTTAAGGAACTTATTGAAAGACCTGGCCTAGATGTAACTGGCCTTGGAGAGCAGTTGATGACTTCGGTTGGTCAGAAAATAGAGGATACGCTGGGTGCTAGAGAAGAGCATTTGATTGAAAGGGTGATGTCTGAGATCACCAAGCTGGCCACTCCTCAGGTTGATCTGGCCCCACTTACCAGTGAGATCAACCAGTTGAGAGGCAGCATAGAAAGTTTGAACACCCAGGTATCTCTACATGCTCAATCTATAGAGAAACTGACAACTGAAGTGGAAAATCTGAAGAAGATGGATGATGAAGTTAAGGATAAGGTTGTCTCAGGTTTGGATGAGGACTCCAAGATCTTGAATGAATTGAAAACTGGTCAAGACCAAGTTGTTGCAAATGTCTTGACCCAGTCCAAGGAGACGAACCATTTATGGAGGTCCTTCAGGATGATGTGTGGCATTTTCAAAGAGTGTAAGGACTTGCAGTCATGGCAGCCTCTTGACCGGTTGCCATCTCACCCCTCTGAATGGGAAGCAATTAGGGCAGGTCTAGATGCTGCCAAGGGGGAAAGAAGTTCAGTCCTTACACGACCAGTTGCACCTGGAAGGACTCCATCTGGATCTGGAAGAGAATTGGTTGTGGCTACCAGTACTGAAGCTGGTGAGCAGAGTGATAGGGGGAATGTTGGTTTGGACAAAGGTAAAGGTTTAGCTGGTGATGCATCTGCCCAGCCGGCCACTGGTGAAATGTTAGAAACTGGTAATGCTGACATACTACCTCCAGTTTCAGATAGTGATAGTAGAAAACTGGCTAGACTTGGTAATGACATCAAAGAAAGAAAGAAAATGAAACAAAGAAACCAAGTTGAGGCCAGGGCACATCTTGCTCAGATTAAGTTGCTGGATATGAGTGATGCCAATCTACTGGGTATCACTAAGGATGAGTATGTTAGGGTTAAGAATGATCCTAGGATAGTTGACCAGTTGAATGAAATGCTAGATGTAGAACTGGATAGACACTATCATGAGGATGAAGCTGAATTCGATGCCAGGAGCTTAAACATTTCAGTGGAGAAGGCAAAAGAGATTAGGGCCAGTGGGATTCTTAAGAGAATTGAAAATGTTAAAAAGGTTGTGAAGGATGTATTGAATCCACCAAGAAGAAGGATTCCACAACCAAGAAGACCACTGACAAGAGATGCAAGAGATGCTGACCTTAGCACATTCGTTGAATCAACTGGCGAGGTATCCAATGAAGACATTAAGTCCGCTGTACTGGCTGCTGGTGCTGGGAGTATAAAAATCACAAATGAATCTGAAGCTAGAAACTACTACTCCCAGATCATGTCAACCAGAAGACATAGTGGTACTATTAATGGTGTCAATGTTACAATCAAGCCAGGCACCAAGGTTTTTCAAATCGAAGTTAAGTATACTGGTGGGCCACTGGTTAGAACTGATGATCCTGGTGCTATGCAGTATGGGTTCAGCGAATGGGTGGAGATGGTGAATGTTTTGGATGCTAAGGCACAAAAGAATAGGTTCGAGAAAGCATGGGTTAACTTTCTAAGGGGGAAGATTCAACATAAAGAAAATCTTGAGCAAAAGTTGAATATTGACCCTGAAGATACTCTGCCTATCTCTTCAGTTGCCAAGAGAAGAAGAACTAGCGAAGGGCCATCTCATTAAGTTCTTTCTTCAGTTTATCTACTTGTAATTTGTATTTACATTCTGTAACTTGTATAAATTTCATTTCCTTGTATAAATGAAGTTACCAGTTTGTAACCACAAGGTAGATAATAGATTAAAATCTAACAAACCTAAAAGAAAAACCTAAGGCATTTATTGATCTATAAAAATGCCTTAGATAACTTAAATAGATTTAAATCGAACAAGTCCTTCCAGTTCACACTTGTACAGATACAAGAACTAGAAAAGACTTAGACTATATTTCTAGACAAATAGGGGGAATTTGTTAGGACCAGTTCACCTGGAACTGGCCAGTCACCAGTTCACACTTTGCCAGTCACCAGTTGCATCTGGAGACTAGTGAACTGGTGACCAAGATGATTTGTCGAGAAATATATTGAAGTCCAGTTGCACCGTACAGTTAACGCAACTGAAGACTTCCTCCAGTTGAGAACTGACCAAGTTGAAGAAGCATTCCAGTTGAAGTCGAAGACAACAAATGGAAGATAGAGAATGACAATGGCAGCGAAGCCCAGTTGGCATTCTAGTCAGTTACAAACTGGAGACCATCAGTGGAAAGCCCTTACAAAGCTTTACACTGATTACGAGGAATTGACTTATATGCTTTATGTACCTTTACCCGGATAATAAGCCTTATCTTATTATTTAAGTATTAAAAGGTACATAAAGGTGGTTATGTAAAGTCACTTTAACATGCGACTTTACACTGCTTTTTAAGGAATTAAATGCTATTCCTTAAATGCTCCCAACCACATTTGTACGGCTAAAGTTAACATCCCAATGTTAACTTTGCCTATAAATACAAGTCATTGCACCACCAAGAATTTAAGTATTCGTTCTCACAAAGTTATTTCACAAAGACGAATAACTTCACACTTTGCAAACCTGCAATATTCTTGGTGAACTTGTGCAATCTTCTCTCAATCGCTAAAAGGAACATTTCACAACTTTAAGTGTTTCGATTGTCTTGAGAAATTCCGAGTATAGATCAATTGTATTTCATAGGTTGTTAGGATATTTACATTCGTGTATTATCTTGGTTCCGCATCAACCTTGTAATTTGTTTAAATCAATAAATAAATTACACATTGAAAAATACATATTGTCTCATCAAGTTATCTTACAAGTTATTTGTATTATTGCATTGTTCTTTACTTATTTTCATTTATATAAGTAATCTATCTAGAACTTGGTATATACACACTGCAACTGGTCGTCTCCAGTTCAGTGCATATATTGCAAAGTAACTCCACCATCGACATAGAGGTGTCTTCAGTAGTACCATCTAACGAGTTGGGACTTAAAACCCCTCTCATCATCGGGGGTATAAATGCTATGACTTGGCTACCAAGAAAATCATCATTTCTCGTCATGTTCTCTTTGATGAGTCTACCTTTCCTTATCATCAACCTCTCTCCCCGTCAACTTATGATTTCCTTCACAAGTCTACCGAGGCGGTTCCCCACCCTACCATATTACATCACCCAATTCAAGCCGCCACAAACCCTGGTTCCCCAACCGCACCTATTACGCCCCACCATTTTGGCACCACTTATCACCGAACTCGACCTAGACTAGCCATGTCCCAACCGACCGCACCAGTCATCGAGCCTTCTTTACCTATCGTGACCCCGTCACCTTCACCTTCACCCTCACCGCCACCTCCACCCCCACTGCCACCTCCACCCCTCACCGCCACCTCCACCCCCACCGCCACCTCCACCTTCTCACCCCATGCAAACTCGTAGTAAGACTGGTCACTTAAAGCCCAAACAACTGTTCAATCTACACACTACCATACCTCTCGAACCTTTGCCTAAAAACCTAAATGAGGCCATCACCAGTGCGGTATGGAATAAAGCCATGACCGATGAGTTTTCCGCCCTTCTTGCCAATCAAACGTGGACCTTGGTTCCTCGTCAGCCACACATGCATGTTATTCAGTGTATGTGGATTTATAAGCAGAAGATGAAATCAGATGGTACCTTGGAGCGCTACAAAGCTCGGTTAGTTGGGGATGGCCGCTCTCAACAGGTTGGGGTTGATTGTACTGAAACTTTCAGTCCGGTTGTAAAACCGGCGACTATACGGACAGTTCTTTCTTTAGCTTTATCTAATGATTGGGATATTAGTCAGCTGGATGTTAAAAATGCGTTTTTGCACGGCCATTTGTCTGAAACTGTATTTATGCATCAGCCTCCTGGGTTTCGTGATTCACGGTTTCCAGACCATGTTTGTCATTTGAAGAAATCCTTATACGGGCTCAAACAGGCACCTCGGGCATGGTACCAACGGTTTACAGATTACGTTACTTCTTTAGGTTTCAAGCTTAGTTCCTGTGATACTTCCTTGTTTGTGTATTGTCATGGTCGGGATACGGCCTATATCCTACTTTATGTGGATGATATCTTCATGGTTTCTTCATCTGTGGATTTAAAACAGCAGTTTATGTGGCGTCTGTCTTCTGAGTTTGCTATGAAGGACTTAGGACCTCTCAGTTATTTTTTGGGTGTTTCGGTTCAACGCACCAGCGAGGGCCTCTTTTTATCTCAGGCACGTTATGCACAGGATATCATTGCTCGAGCCAACATGACAGATTGTAATCCTGTTCAGACACCGGTTGATACAGCTGGAAAACTTGGAGCTGATGCTGGTGGACTCTTTGCTGATCCCTCACTTTACCGCAGTTTAGCGGGTGCCCTTCAGTATCTCACTTTTACTCGACCAGATATCTCTTATGCGGTCCAACAGATATGCATGCATATGCATGCTCCTCATAACGATCACTTTCTAGCTTTGAAGCGGATCATTAGATACTTGAAAGGCACATTACACATGGGACTACAAATGAGCAGGTCCTCTATGTCTTCTCTGGTTGGTTTCACCGATGCTGATTGGGATGGCTGTTCGGCTACACGTCGATCCACGTCAGGTTATTGTGTCTTTCTTGGTGATAATCTTTTATCATGGCCGTCCAAGCGTCAGTCAGTGGTCTCTCGTTCTAGTGCTGAGGCAGAATACCGTGGTATAGCTAATGTCGTTTTTGAGATTTGTTGGCTTCGTAATCTTCTTCTTGAGATTGGTCAACCTCTTCAGAAAGCTTCTTTGGTTTATATAGACAATATCAGTGCTGTCTATATGTCTGGCAATCCGGTTCATCACCAACGGACGAAGCATATAGAGATCGATATTCATTTTGTTCGTGAGAAAGTTTAGTGCGGACAGATTAGTGTGCTTCACATTCCTTCCCGACATAATTTTTCGGATATCTTTACTAAGGGCTTGCCTAAGATTTTGTTCCTTGACTTCCGATCCAGTCTCAGTCTTCGTGATCCTCCGCTTTCGACTTCAGGGGTATATTAGACTAGGATATATTCATTGTAGTTATTGTAATAGATAGAGGTATTATTGTGTAAATTATACTCTTATATATAGTGATTAATGAGAAGGGGAAACCCTAAGGAATTCCATCATCTTACATATAATCATTGTTAATCTGATAAGAAATAGGTTTAAAAGTATAAATTGATGATGAAAAAAAAAGTGTAAATTATATAATGATATGTGCTAATTTAAATAAATTAGAGAAATTAAGAGATGTGATTGATAGGTCCCAAAGGAGATAACAGGATGGTTTAAATGTCTCAAAGAGTTGTAGAGAGGGGGTGAATACAACTTTTAAACTTAATCAGCTTGGGAATACTTTTAAATGCGGAATATAAGTTATCTTAAAGTATTTGTCCATATTCAGATTTAGATAGATATGTTAATGAAACAGTAAACAACAGAACAGAATATAAAGACAGTAAAGTAAAAGTGCAAGCTGAGTTTCAACCAATTCTTTTATTGAATAATAAAAAGAATTACAAGTAGTTGTGGAACAGATTAGCCTACAAATCTAACTACTTAGCTGAATAGCAAGTTACAACTTTGTTTATTAACTCTACTAGCTCAAGCTAAGTACAACACAGATCCAAGCTGAATGCTTTAATCGTTGTGAGAGTTACTGTTATGTATGCACACATTCTTGACACACAAAGGCTGGTTTATATAGGCATCAACACTGCCTTGGATGTCGTTCATTTCTTTCCACGCGTCTTGATCTAATAGTCTCTGCATGATCAGTACTAGGTGACAGTGACATTGTCCTTTTTGTTCCCTACTGTTCACCAAGATAAATCGTGCAGCAACAATACAATGGACACCTCATAGAATGTTTACAATCAACAACTGGCACTTCTAGAATGTCCTTTCTGGTGTTTATCCAGTTGATTGATGATGTATACAAAGTTATAACAACCTTGGAGCACTTTCAAGACTTCAGGCTGACAATGTACCTTCCAAGCTGACTCTAAGATCCAAGCTGACTTCCACCCATCAGCTTGGTCTTCTATCCTTGTTCTTCATCTTCGATTTAGACCAAGTGCTAGTTCTTCATTTGATGCAACTTGAAAGATACCATCTTCAATTTGAAGATGTTCAGGCTGACTCAGCTTGGAACCATCCAAGCTGACCCAGCTCCAGAACCAAGGACTTAAGTATTTCTTGAGTTGTTTGTCATCTTCAAATCTATTTTGTGATATGTGAGTGACTTGACTCCAACAATCTCCCCCTATTTGATGATGACAAAACCTTTGCAGCTTCTTCTGATCAGACTGGAAATACTTAAACATATTGAAAAGGTTATCAAGTTGATAACATTATACATCTGACCCTTTTCAATCTTTTCCTTGGGTTCTTTTGATCTTTTCCAACTAATACAATATATACTTACAAAACTGAGTGAAAAAGATAACCTGAACACTATTTTCTTGAAAATAAATTTTACATTAAAGCATAACACAAAGTATTTACAAACATTTTGTTACATAAAGGACAGAGTTTGAGTTTCAATCTAGAAAGCTTTCATAATACTCTTCCTTTATGTGGTCAGGAGCAGGCTTATTCAAATCATACCCCCTTCTTGAGCCTTCAATCATTAGAGCTTGATGAAATCTGCTTTTGTTGTCACCAATTTGAGTGCAGACCAGCTTGAGAGCATATAGATGTACATTGGGGACCATTGTCAGCTCAGAAGCTCTTTGTAGCCCAATTTCTTCTTTGTGAGTTCTGATTATCATACCAAGTTCAGGGATTTCAATGATTTGGCCTTCTACTGGATTTGAAATTTCAGGAGGCAAGCTGAAGTTGAGCTTATCCATCTTTTCACCATATCCAGACTTTTGGATCTTGACATGCACTTCTCTTTTTTTGAGCAAGTCTTCAATGGTTACTTTCTTCTTTCTTCTTTTGAGACCAGGCACAGTCTCATCTTCATCAGCTTCAGAATGATCTTCAGGAGCAAATGGTTGTGGCAGTCCAGAAGTGTCAATATTGTAACTTTTCATCTTGTCAAATCTTCTGGACAAGTCACCAGCCACTACTCCATAATTGCTTGGCTTGTTTAGCATAAGAAGATTGTACAGCTCCACACATTCAGCATATCCAAGAGTGAACAACTCAGAGATCTCCAACACTTCACTTGCACCAGAGTCACCTTCTCTTCTTAAGTGGATTTTGGGGTATTTACTTGTTTTAGACTTTGTGAGCTTGACCCCAACAATCTCTTCTTGAATAGCCCTAGTCAGCTTGAATCTCTCCAGTTTCTCCTTTTCTGTCATTGATTGCTTTCTGGAGATGACTGCTGGCTTTTTCTTCACTTGAGCTGACTGCTTCTTCTTTGAGGAAGTCTTCAATGGTTACTTTCTTCTTTCTTCTTTTGAGACCAGGCACAGTCTCATCTTCATCAGCTTCAAATTCAGTAAGATCTGCATCAGCTTGGAGAGCTAAGACAACTTTGACTTCTGCTCCTTCTTCTTCTTCATCACCAGAATCTTCCACAACTACTTCTTCTTGCATTAAACCTAACTCAGTCTGAATTTGCATATCTTCTTGAGTTTCAGACTGATCAGCTCCAATGTTCACTATGGCCACAGCAGCTTCAACTTCTTCATCATTTACCTCATTATCAACTTCCTTTGTGGCAACATCATCATCACGATCTACTCTCTCCCTTTCTACTTCCTTCTCCCCCTTTTTGTCATCATCAATGAGAGCAGAGGAATTGGAGCTTATTGACTTTATGAGCTGAGTAAGATTATTTCTTAAATAGGAATCCAGCTCAGTCAATTTTGTAGTGTGGGATGAGCTTGAAGTCTTCAGCTCATCAACTGTTGAGCTGATTGTTGCAACTTTGTTTCTCAGCTCAGCTTCATACTCTTCCACTTTGGAAGGTGCATTTTCAACTTCTTTGAGTTGAGTCTTCAAAGTCTTGATGTCTTTGAGAACCCTTTTGTTTTGCCTCTGCAGTCTAAGCCTATTGGCTTTGAATCTGGTTCTCATTGACTTCTTCATCTTATTCTGGGATTTGGCAAGAAGATCTAAGTATCTTCTATTTTCTGCATTTATTTCAGTCATCCCTTGACCCCAACCCCTGATTGTACCACTTAGTCTGGCACCCATTCTCATTATTTCATTTGTATCCACCCTTATTTCTTCTTGTTGAGTTGTCACAATATCTTGAAGCTGATCCTGCAATGATACCTGTTTACCCTGTAAAGCATCCATACGTTCACCAAGCTGTGTGATGTCAGCCTTGTGGGCAGTATTCATCTCAGTGAGCTTGGCTACCACATCCTTTAATATGGATCTAGCCGTAATGGGAGGACCAGCAGTTTGCTTTTCAGCTTGAACCCTTCCAGAGGTTTCACTGGTGGCCCTAGAGGTCGGTATATGAGGTGAATTTAGAAGTAGTGGAGCTGATGGAGTTGTAGGATGATTTTCCTCATGAGAGTGAGTCTCAAGAGGTGGATCTGAAGATGTCAGTCTGGCATCAGCTTGAGGAGAATTAACATGTAATTCAAGCTGTACATTGCCTGCTTCAGGAAACTGATTTGATTGATCAGCTTTAGCAGTGGCAGTCATCAGAACATCCCTTGAGGATGGATGAGTGCCAGACTGACCAAGTGACTGATCACCCCTTGTGGTGGTGATAAGTCTTTGACTACCAACATCGTGAGGACCATCGGTAGCTGTCTCACCTGCAAGAGACGTATTGAGGCCTTGACAAGTCAAGTCCTCTTGATCAAAAACAGTCCCTTGTGTTTTCACAAGTGCAGAGACGACTGCAGTTGATGTAATGTTAAGTGTAGAATTGGAAGGCCCATCTTCTGTGGTGTGTTTTTGCACCACAGCCTCATTGGGACAGTATGTTGAGGCCTGTACTCCACCTTGTGATCTAGGTGGAGCATTGGCAGTCTGTGCAGACCCAGAATGTAAAAGAGAAGAATCAGCTTGAATACCCTTTCATTTTGGAGATCTTTGGTATTTAAGCTCAAATCTTTGCAACTGTGAAAGACTTGACTCTTTATGGACTTGGGTTGAGTCCAAGGGTGTCCCTTTAGTGATTTCACCACTCTGTTTGGAAAGTGATGAAGGCGAAATAATTATGGACTCAGTCTGACCTTGGGCTGAGGTCTGTCTTTCAATGTGTACATCCTTTTGGGAGGATGCAGCAGTAACAGTTTTCCCTTTTATCTTACCTGCACCCTTTTTAGAGGATGCAGATGGGCGAATCGGCTTAGCAGCAGGTGAAGCTAAGTCAGCTTGGGAACGTTCCCTTGTAAATTCAGCCTCAAGAGGTAGTCTCCTTTTAGATGAGGAGACTTTAGCAGCTTTTGCAGCATGCTCCCCCTCAACTGATGCTCTTTTTCTCTTCTGAGATCTTTTCTTTTTGGGGATTTGAGAGTTTTGCTCATTTTGCAAAATTGGAGATTTTTGTGAGGGATCGGCTAGGAAGGGATTTTGTGGGTCCACTTCCCTACCCTCTAAAAATGAAGAGCGATGAGATGGAGAAGGAGTCTCTGGGATATTAGAAGTCATACCTTGATCACCACCCTGAATGGCTAAGTCTGAGTCAGCTTGAGACTAATCAGCTTGCGTCGAAGGGTGGTCAGATTCAGCTTCCTCCTGAGAATCATATTGATCCTCAAGATTCTCTATTTCCCTATTCACACAAAAATCTAAACAATCCTGCATAGCAGGGGTTAGTGTCTGGTGAACCTCAATGGGTCCAAAATTTTTGAGGTCAGGGGTGAAATTTTTATGAAATCCCCTGTTGCCCTTTGGAAATCTCCTTTCAAAATTTTTTCAATAATATAACCTAAGATTCTGCCATAGTAAACATTTTCAGATTTTGCAAAAATCTTGGTTACAAGATCATCAAAGATTAGTTTTCCAAAATCAATTAACCTATTATTGATCATGCAGTAAAAGATTTGCATTTCAAGTCTGTTTGGTGTATCAAAACCACCAACCTTAGTCTGCAATGATCTTACAATAGTTGAGATCCAATATTTATAAATACCAGAAAAATGAGATATTTTGATCGAATCACCAATCCTCCCTGAATAAACAATATTATTTAAAGCAGTTTTAGCAACTTCCATGGTTGGAACTGACTCATAAGCAAGATCAGACTTGTACTCTAAATCAAAAATCTTTTTAAAACTATCAAGAGTAAGTACAAGTTGACGAGATGCATTATCTATAGTACCAACAATGCATTGCTTACCCTTGGTGGTGGTCGAAACCCTGCTTGTGAGCCAAAACTCACAAAGCTGATTAAAATTAATAAAACCAGGAGAAAAGTGCAGAATCTTACCCAAAGGATGATAAAAGATATACCTTGCCATGTCAGAGTAATCAGACTTGTTTGAAGGTGGATGGAGATTGGCATATTGTGGAGGCCGTACCTTGATCTGAGTAGAAACCCATTTGGCACCCTCTATTTCTGGTACCCTATCTCCCTTCAAATAAGTACCGATCTTTTTGACTTGTTTTGGTTAAGAATAACTAACATTAGAAGGTTAAGCCATTTGTATGATTAAACTGATTGAGAATAAACTTAAAAAAAATCGAGAAGCTGAAAACAGAGTATGAGAGCTTTTGAGAGAAAAACTGAATGAGAATGAGATTAGAAAGATGAGAATGCAATGGAATAGTGATTTGATCAAACGGGTTGGCTTTTATATGACCTTCCCACCAAAAAAATGCCGTTTTGTGATTGGAGAGAGAAAGTACATTTACCCTAACGGTCACTTTTTACTATGAACAAATGACAGTTTCGGTTTGTACAGAGGAAAGAGAGACAAAAATAGTGAAACAATATTTTATATACAACAAAAGGGAATAAAAAATATGAAATACTTTATTAAGTAAAGAGAAAATCATTACATACCCATATGGTGATTTTTTGTATCATTCCCCACCCCTCCTCGTAACGTCCGTTTGTTGCCATCCGTTAACCTCCTCATGTGCATTGCACATGAGGGTATTTTAGTCTTTTTGCTTAAATAGCTTTTATAACAATAACCCTTGTGTTTTTATCCACACAAATAAACACACACTAACCCCTTTTAAACATGTCACCATCTTCTGTAAAAATTCCAGATTCATACATCAATAAGAAATCAAAATCAATCCAAAACCAATTCAAAATCATACACATATATGTACATAAAAAAACATGATATGATAAAAAAAATATCTCCATAGTCCATGCCCATGAGTTGCCGTCGATCTAATCTAAAAAGCATTTCCAAACCAATACAAAAAAATATAACAAAGTTACATCGATTTAACAAAGTTATTTCCAAACCGGACATGTTCCGGCGACCGTCCAAGATCCAGCGATCTGCCACCGCCAGCCACTGCCCAGCTTCAATCTTTTGTCATCATTCTGGCACGACCACCACCATAACCGCAACCCGCTATCAATAACCTCACACCACCGCCATCCTTATTGTAGATCTTTGATACAATCAAGCCAATCGCTTTGGATACTAATATTACATATACATCATGATTATTATTATTATTATTTATTTTATTCTTTATTTTATTAAATTTTCATAGAAGTTACAAGAAATTATTATTATTATTATTATTATTATTATTATTATTATTATTATTATTATTTTAGGAAAATAAATATAAATTTATTATTATTATTATTATTATTATTATTATTATTATTATTATTATTATTATTATTATTATTATTATTATTATTATTATTATTATTATTATTATTATTATTATTATTATTATTATTATTATTATTATTATTATTATTATTATTATTATTATTATTATTCAGAATTATTATTATTATTATTATTATTATTATT
>CM067167.1:68798524-68849175 GCA_034093135.1 Erigeron breviscapus
TCTCTCTCTCTCTCTCTCTCTCTCTCTCTCTCTCTCTCTCTCTCTCTCTCTCTCTCTCTCTCTCTCTCTCTCTCTCTCTCTCTCTCTCTCTCTCTCTCTCTCTCTCTCTCTCTCTCTCTCTCTCTCTCTCTCTCTCTCTCTCTCTCTCTCTCTCTCTCTCTCTCTCTCTCTCTCTCTCTCTCTCTCTCTCTCTCTCTCTCTCTCTCTCGCACACACACACACACACACACACACACTCTCTCTCTCTCTCTCTCTCTTTCTCTCTTCTTTCTCTTCTCTCTCTTCTATCTTTCTTTTCTTATTATGTCTTCTGTTCATTCTCTTTCTATTTCCTTGCAAGAACTTAAACACACACACATAGCTCTCTCTCTCTCTCTAGAATTCTTGCGTCCAAACATTGTTATTAGTGAAATTGTTAGTAGATTCAAGGGTTATTATCATTATCATCATCATCTAGCAAAGATTTGGGTTATCAAAGTGCAAGAAACTTCTCCTCTAGCTCCAAATTCGGGTTTGATCATCTAAGGAGGTTTTGGTAAGTGGTTCTTAGCTCAAATTCTTCATTCTTAGTTAGTAAACATGTTATGATATCAAACCTAAACATTTTTGGTCTTCAAACTCCAAAAACCCAAAATTAGGGTTTCAAAGTCTTCAAACTAGGTCAAAAACCGATTTGAGTCAAAAGTGATGCTATGAAGTGAAATTATCAAGTGGGTTATGTTCAAACAAGTTAGCTTTAACTAAAAACAAGTCATGGAACCTTTCAAACCGTAACTTCGTTTTAGACGTATGACCTATCGTTAGAATCGTATAAGAGTCTAGTT
This sequence comes from Erigeron breviscapus, assembly GCA_034093135.1. NCBI lineage: Eukaryota > Viridiplantae > Streptophyta > Magnoliopsida > Asterales > Asteraceae > Erigeron > Erigeron breviscapus. The sequence goes on from CM067167.1 coordinate 68,799,349, forward strand.
TCTTGTGGTAACATTTGTTTGACTTGAATCTTCCTCCATTTCTAAAAATGTTGGGTCAAAGTGTTCTGGTTCATGCTCGGGAGAGTCATTAAGGCATTTGTGGGATTTTGGCGTGACTTAAACTAACTGGACCCTATTGCCTAACGTATTAGTATTGACTTTTGTTGTATCGTGATATACGTTGATAGGTTGTGGACACGTGGCGGTTGTTGGACCTTTATAGCTCGATATCAACTTGTCGTTTTGCTTGGAAATCAAGGTGAGTTTCGTAGTTCCCTACTCAATTGAGATTCGGGCTGAAAAGTGTACAAGTTTTGTGTGTTGACTTGCTTGATTGTGCAATTATGTGTTTGCCTTGGATGATGACGTATTTTAATTGTGCATACGGATGACATGTCTTATTGGAACGTTGATTGATTTATGGACTATTCGCTTGGTTGATTGTGCATTCGATTATGAATATATGTTGTGATTAGGATAGTTGTACATACATGGAAGACGATGATACCTTTAATGAGTTGTAGATGTGGTGGGAAGGCTGCGGGTGACCCTATATATAAGCATCTATGATTCCTTAAATGTAAAGTCGTATGAAATGTATGTGCATTGTGATTTGGTTGAGTTGAGGGACAAGATGAACATGATGGCAATATAAACGGGCACCTTAAGTGCTTGATGACAATACACGGGTACTCTAAGTACTTGATGACAATTGGATGACATGAGAACAATTGAGGGACATTGATGAACATGTTTGACATTTTAGAACTTGATGGATACTTGTTGATGTCAATATTATGTGTTCTTGTGCATTATACGTGTTCTAGCTATTGTATAGTTTGTGCAATGGATACGTGTGGGACTAGGTTGCGCTACGAGCCAACTTAAATTGAGTACTAGTGCCTTTTAAGGACTTACTGTAAGTTTATTACTTGCTCATTATCCTTGTGCATATTGTGAATGGACATGATGACAATAAACGGGTACTATACGTACTTGATGACAATAAACGGGTACTATACATACTTGATGACAATAAACGGGTACTATACGTACTTGATGACAATTGGATGACATGAGAACAATTGAGGGACATTGATGAACATGTTTGACATTTTAGAACTTGATGGATACTTGTTGATGTCAATATTATGTGTTCTTGTGCATTATACGTGTTCTAGCTATTGTATAGTTTGTGCAATGGATACGTGTGGGACTAGGTTGCGCTACGAGCCAACTTAAATTGAGTACTAGTGCCTTTTAAGGACTTACTGTAAGTTTATTACTTGCTCATTATCCTTGTGCATATTGTGAATGGCATTGGCATTAGATCCTTGTCATTCTTTCCTACGAACTCACCAACCTAGTGTTGACCTTGTTTAGTACACTTTTCAGGTTATCAAGTGAATCCAAGATGTGATGGTTGATTGGTGCTTGTGCTAGAACTTGGGCTTGGACTTACATGGATCCAGGATTCATTTGCCCCTTATTTTGCATTATGCATTATGTACTTGTTTGATGATGATGGATTCACCGAATCCCCTTTTGTTCATTTAGTTCATGTTCTACAATAATTCCATGCAAATGCTATATCTTTTCATGTTCTACGATAATTCCATGCAAATGCTATATCTTTTCAGTGTCATTACGAGCCTAGCTCGGGGTGTTACAAAAAATAATGTCATCCACATAAATTTGTACTAATAGGATATCTTTTCCTAACTTTCTCACAAACAAAGTTTTATCAACATTACCTCTTTCAAACTTATTCTTTATCAAGAATTTAGACAAAGTATCATACCATGCTCTTGGAGCTTGCTTCAATCCATAGAGAGCTTTGTCCAGCTTGTAAACATGGTTTGGATACTTGGAGCTTTCAAAACCAGGAGGTTGATGTACAAAAACTTCTTCATCAAGTTTGCCATTTAGAAAGGCACTTTTCACATCCATTTGGTACACTTTGAATCCTTTGTAGGCTGAGTATGCTAGAAACATTCTTATTGCTTCAAGCCTAGCAACAGGAGCAAAGGTCTCATAATAATCTATTCCATCTTGTTGACTGTAACCTTGAGCTACCAATCTTGCCTTGTTCCTTCATCCATCTTGTTTCTAAAGACCTATCTTGTGCCAATAATGGTCTTATCAGCTGGTTTAGGAACCAGTTTGTACACCTTGTTCCTTTCAAACTGAGTGAGTTCTTCTTGCATTGCACTCACCTAAGATGGATCATTTAGAGCTTCTTCAACTTCAGTTGGTTCAGTTTTGCTGACAAAGTTCACAAACATGCAGAAATTTCTAGTTGCATTTCTTCTTGTTTGAATTCTTGAAGTAGGATCACCAATGATTTGATCAATTGGATGACTTTTAGTCCACCTTGTAGTATGAGCTGGAGCATTTTGTACTTCTTGTTCAGCTTCATCTTCAGTAGCTTGAGAGTCAGCGTGAGGCATAGAATCAGCTTGGTCACTGTTGAGATCTTGAACAACTGAGTTTGCTGTATTGATAGAGTTATCAGCTTGAGCTCCTTCACGAATGGGTAAGATAGCTTCATCTGTCTTTTGAGGTTGAGTAGAAACATGAGGTTGATTCAGCTCATCATCAAGATCATGAAAAATAGGAATCTCCCCCTCAATAGGTTCATCATCTTCTTCAATAATAGGATCAGTGGGAGGATCACAGTCAGGAACTGCAAGCTCTTCAAAGTCAAAATTACCATCTTCTTGAGCTGAGCTGACTGAGTTTGATTCATCTATTTTTACATGTACTGTGTCTTCAACTACTCTGGTTCTTTTATTATACACTCTGTAGGCTTTCATGAGTGTAGAATAACCAAGAAATATTCCTTCATCAGCTTTGGCATCAAATTTGCCAAGATGGTCTCTTTGATTCAGAATGAAGCAAGGGTTTCCAAACATTCTTAAGAACCCTATTTCAGGTCTTCTGCCCTTCAAAACTTCATATGCTGTCTTCTGATGTTCACATGGGTTTTCTTTCTCAAAGCAAAGAGTGAAGCTGCTGAAGTAATCATTAATTTCATCAAGAATGCTGAAGTCCTTTACAAGAAGCCAGTCAGGCAGCTTAGAAGTGATAATGGAACTGAGTTCAGAAATCAAACTCTGCCTCTTTCTGCATTAGTAAAGGTATCTCTCAGTGTTACTCAGCTGCAAGAACTCCACAACAAAATGGATTTGCTGAAAGGAGAAACAGAACCCTGATTGAAGCTGCAAGATCCATGTTAGCTCAAAATGGTGTGAAGGTTCATTTCTGGGCTGAAGCTATTCACACAGCTTGCTTCAATTAATGATCTGTTTTGGGTGAAGCAAGCTGTGTGAATAGCTTCAGCCCAGAAATGAACCTTCACACCATTTTGAGCTAACATGGATCTTGCAGCTTCAATCAGGGTTCTGTTTCTCCTTTCAGCAAATCCATTTTGTTGTGGAGTTCTTGCAGCTGAGTAACACTGAGAGATACCTTTACTAATGCAGAAAGAGGCAGAGTTTGATTTCTGAACTCAGTTCCATTATCACTTCTAAGCTGCCTGACTGGCTTCTTGTAAAGGACTTCAGCATTCTTGATGAAATTAATGATTACTTCAGCAGCTTCACTCTTTGCTTTGAGAAAGAAAACCCATGTGAACCTTGAATATTCATCTACAATAACCAGTGAATACCTCTTACCACTTAAGGAAGGAGTACTAATTGGACCAAACAGATCCATATGCAGTAAATCCAAACAAGATTCAATAGTTGAACATGTTCTAGATTTGAAAGAAGCCTTGTGTTGTTTCCCTTTTTCACAAGCACTGCACAATTTGTCTTTCTCATACTTGATAGCAGGAAGACTAGAGACTAATTCATTTTTGCTCAATTTATTTACATCTCTAAAATTCATATGAGATAATCTCTTGTGTCATAACCAATTCAGCTCATATTGAGTTTTAGACAAGAAACACACTTCTTTCAATACTGTAGGCTTGCTCATATCAAAAGTGTAAAGAGATTCATCTCTTTTGGCAATCAAAACAACATTACCTTCCAAATCACAAACAATTCCTCTATCAGCTCTAAATCTTACTTCATAGCCAGCATCACACAATTGGCTAACACTTATCAGATTGTGTTTTAGCCTACTGACATAAGAGACTCTTCTGAATGTTAGAGGACCATTTGTAAGAGAACCATATCCTTCTGTAGTTCCTTGAAATGTCTTTGCAAAAGGACCTCATCACCAAGTTTGTTTAATTTAGCAAGTTTTTCCTCATCAGAAAGAGAAAGGAAAGGAGATACCTCTTGAATAGTGGATGCAGAGTGAGCTGACTGAGTAAGCTGATTACTTTCTTCTCTCAGCTTGGTCATGTCTTCAAGAATCTTTTCTGTAGCATCTTTGGCCATCAAGCATTTCTCTTTGATTTCTTGACACTTAGCAGACTGTTCTTTAACCATGAAGCATTGAGCATCTTCATAGCTTTCATCATCAGATGAAGTGGCACTCTCAGCCCAATCTTTTGCAACTAGACTCTTTTCACTCAGCTTAGCAACTTGTGCTTTAAGTTTCTTATATTTTAATCTGAGTTTCGAGTACTTTTCATCTTTTCCACTAGTCTTAGGTTTAGAATTATCAGCTTGTTGTGTGGTTTTAGATTTACAATCATTTGCCATATGACCAGTTTTACCACACTTATAACAAGTGACTTTTGACAGATCTAAAGGCTTTCTAGGTTTATTACTCTTAGAAATTCTTTTTCCTTTATAAATTGAAAAATTCCCCCTTTTTAATCTTTCAGCAAACATGGCAACCTCATTTGCCAAACTCTCAGCTTCCTCACTAGAATAGTATTCAGTCTCAAATTCACAAGGTTTATTAGTTTCAACACTATCACTCACAAGCTGACTTGGAACAGGCTCATCACAGAGTGGGCTGGGATGCTCAGTTGAAGATGCAACAAGTGCAGAGCTAGAGCTTCCCACAGCATCACCCATGGGAATCAGCTTTTCAGCTTAAGTGCATTCATGGTTGTGAAGCAACCCATAGAGACCTGGTAAGTCAAGTTCTTTGTACACAGGACTCAACTTGACACTAGCAACATAATTATTCCATTTTAAAGGTAATGAATCTAGAAATTTGCTTTTAAGTACATCATCATCTTTATGTATGTCAATAGCAATCAAGTCGTTTACAAGTGCATTAAATCTGGTATGAGTGTCAGTGAGGGATTCATTCTTATGTGCAAAGAATCTTTCATACCTTCTAGTTAAGGTAGTCTTGGTAGACTCCATAGAAGTTGCACAACCCTCATACATGACAGTCAAAGTATCCCACATCTTTTTAGCACTTGGACAATGTCTAATGGCTCTATAAATGTCCTTAGGTACAGCTTGGACAATAAAGTTTCTGGCCTTTACATCCAAGTTGACCATTCTTTTATCTTCATCACCCCAATCTGCTCTGGGTTTGATAACAACTCTGACATCAGGTGCACCAGGCTCAGATCCATCAGTTGGAGCTGGCCTAGGTGTGATTACTGTATCCCTTGGAACATAAGGTCCATCAACAAGTATGTCAGGCATGTCATTATCAATAGATTCAAGAAAAAGGGACATTCTTCCTTTCCACCCACTGAAATCAATCTTGTCAAACATGGGTGGTCTGGTTGAAGAACCATTATCAGTGTACATAGGTTGAGACATATTTTAAACCAAAATAAAAGTTAAAATGAGAGGGATCAAGTTAAGTGTATTACAAAACCCCTGCTCTGATACCACCTGATAGGTCCCAAAGGAGATAACAGGATGGTTTAAATGTCTCAAAGAGTTGTAGAGGGGGGGTGAATACAACTTTTAAACTTAATCAGCTTGAGAATACTTTTAAATGCGGAATATAAGTTATCTTAAAGTATTTGTCCATATTCAGATTTAGATAGATATGTTAATGAAACTGTGTAAGTCCCTACCATTGAATGGATCATAAATAAGATGTGATTCGTTATGTTAAGAGTGCGGAATCCTATTGAGATAACTAGATTGCTACTGCCTTTTGTCAATTAATAAGTAATTAATCAACCTAAGGTCACACACGAAGTGCTAGTTCGTGTAGGAGGTCACACGAGCAACAATTTGACTTTCTAAGTTTTTCATCCGTTACTAATTGCGTAAATTAGTGATGTAATTATACTAAAAGGGTTTGTGTTCGTGTGGGCTTGGACCTTACACAAAGTGGGCCAAGCGGATTCACCAAACAGTGTTGCCTTCATGCTGACGTTAGCACGAGGACAACACAACGTGCTGATGACGTCAGCACGAGGAGCGTCTCTTGAATCCTTATTTCGCATATTACATAACGTCCAGCCATCGTTTAAGTATTCTATGACACTTATAAACCTTGGCTCTACATTCTGGTACCTGCAAAACAATATACAACACACAAACACACTAATAAACTTAAACATATATCATATTGAAGTTCAGACATAATCATTAAACATTTACAAATGTCGTAACGACTTATTATTCAATGATTACAAATATATTCCTAAGAACATAAACGTTAATCAAATCTATGTTGCTACTGTCACACAAATCTGCATCTACAGACTCCCCCTTGACATTAGCGACTAGATTTCTTTAACTTGAACTTCAATCTTGATTTCCAAAAAGAAGTCTTGTGCTATTCGCATGAATTCTCTCAACTAAACAAAATCCGAGAATATTGCGATAGCGCCTTTCTTCAGTTCTCCAAAAACTTATTTTGTACAAGGTGTCTTAATCAATCTTTTTTGATCACCTCTTGACAAGTTGACAACTTGCATTGGATCATACATGCGCAACAACATCTGTTTCTTTGAGTCATCAACAAACATTTGTGCTTTGCCTGACTTGATATCTATCTGCCAATAAGTCATGTTTGTCAGCAAATCTTGATCCCATTTGATAGCAGGAACTTCTTTAACACACTCAATCTTTCTTTGAACAAAATGAACTGTGCCATCTGGTTTTGTAATCTTCTTCATTGGCCTAGGTTTAATCAACCTATCTTCAGGCTTCAAACCTATTTCACTGAAATTCCAAATTCTTTCTCTTTGGAATCTCTGCCAATAATAATCAGCATTTCCATTCTTCTGAAGATTAACAAACCATCTCCTTCCCAAATCTATCAAATCAGATTCACTAAGACTTTGGAAATGTCTTGCACTGATTGACATATACTGGCAACCTTCTATTCTCTTGATAACAAATAGCTTAATTCTATGATCATAGAACCAACTTTGTATCACTGAGAAATAAGTAGGTGCGTCCTTGTCTGAGATGAACTCCCAAAACATCGACGGCTTATCAAATCCACCCATTGGCATACCAGTACGTCCTCTATAAACTGGAACCCATCTATAGAGGTATATTAAAGTTTCTAATATTAAACTCTCGCGTAGCATTTATCTTCCAGCTTAAATCAACAATATATTCATGTTCTTCATGCATTAACTTTGCAAACACTTTGAATCTTAACTTTGCAACATTTCTTGGATCATTTGGACTTTCTCTGACCGTATTAAGTCTGAAATTTTCCTCTTTGGCTATTGGTTTAACCAGAATGTCTCTATCTTCATTAAAGACACGATTGAAATCATAAGGTTCTTTCATCAACCTTTGTCTATCAGCTTCAGAAACAAATTCTCCTTCTTCCAGATCTTCATCAATGATACTATCTAAGTCATCATCAACACGATCAATATCGTCCAATGCACCTATTTGGATCTTATCTGCAATTTAAAAATTCAAACATACAAAGATAAAGAACATAAAATATATAAGTCAAGACATAAAAAACAAGTATAAATACATAAAACATGATAAAATAAATAATATTATACCATAAATATAATGTAACTATTACATCAATATTTATCTTATAATCTTTATCTATTTTAACTAACAAAAATTAATAACATTAAGGTTGATAATCTGAGTCTTCAGGATCATCAGAACTAGAACCAGAGACAAACGGTAAACGATTTAAAATCATTAATCGTTTTCTCTCTTTCCTATGACGATCTGTATCTGACCATTGATCACTATCAAGATCAATATTGGCCTGATCAACCTCAAAGTTATGACTTTCCCATACTTTAGCTTCTGTCTCAACTCGAATATGAGGATCATTCCCAAATTTCTCTGCAATCTCCCATTCTATTCTATCTTCTTCTGATCTCACACTCCGTGGATTATGATAATCAGGATTTTTAATAGAATTTGAGTTACCTGAATTGGAATCTTCATCATCTTCTGAGTTATCTGGATCATCAGGAACTGCATCTGGAGCAGCAGCCATCACAGCTTTTCCTTTCTGAGTCCCAGATGTACTAGCACCAGATGTACCAGCAATCTCTGACTCTCTTTGTCTTGGCGAGTCCCCCTGAATTTCAACAGTCTCTGAATTAATCACATTAACAGCATCAGCATCAGTATCTTGACCTTGACCTTGATTCTTTGGCTCAACAATGTCTCTGGTTGGTGGATCTTGAGTTGGATCTTGATCATCTTGATCATCATCTCTTCTTGTCAACTCATCATCCTTACAACCATTTTTATCTCCCCCTTGAGACAAGAATCGGTCAAATCTATCATCAAGAGAACGAACAAGTGTAAGCATTTTGTCCATCTCACTCTGATGTGCATCAGCCTGAATCTTTAATTGATTCTCCAAGGCTGAGACTCTCATTTCTAACATCCTCTTCTCAGAAAATAAACGAGTCAGCTGAACTTGAACTGACAAAGCCGAATCAGAAGAAATGTCAGAAGTAGCAACAGGCGGTGGCATCGTAGTCTCAAATGAAGGCATACGGGCATTAAAAGTTCCCGATGGAGGCATATGCGGTCTTTGTAATGGTAACAACAGACGATCCATAACTGTAGCAACATGAACTAACGCCTGAGTAGGAGTAGAACGAGGCCTAGGAGCAGGAACTGTCGGCTCTGGCTCCTGACGAACTGACGACTCTGGAGCTCTAGTAGTCGTAACAGTTGTAGCCTCAGTGACAACTCTAGCATGAGAACCATCTAAACGAATCATGAACTTGGTTCTCGGCCTTTTCTCTCCAACAGAAGTACCAACTGAAGTAGTAGACACCGAAACTGGAACTTTAGTAACAGAAGCTCTCAAGGCAGCAACTGATGGTGTATCAACTGATCCGGGTGTATGAGACATCTCCATAGCAGTATGATACTCAGCAAACTCCCTATCAACCTCTGACTGAGGTCGCTGAAGGGCTTGAATCTTCTCAACAGCGTCAATCTCTTTCCCTTGTCTTCTTCTTCTCTTCAGTGGCCTATCTTCATTTTCATCTTCAGTTTCTGAACCATTATCAGCATTAACAGCAACAACATGTGGTTCAGAAGGACCAACAACATCTACTGGAGCAGATGTAGAAGTAGAAACCCCAGTAGTTGGCACAAGATTTGCCGGATCATCAATATCCTCCTCTATAGCATCCATCTCCGAATCATCTTCTGGAACATCAGTAAATAAAGGAACTTCATTCAATCCCTCAAACTGATCAGCTTGCTCTTCTTGAGGATCATCTTGACCCTGAGCATCATTAGTAGCAGCAGCAGCAGGTACATCATCTTCCCAACCTTCTCTTGGAGCCACATAATCTGGATTGATTAAGTGTCCGAATAATGGTGGATTATCAACATTAGAAGGTACACCATTACCCCTTAGATGCTTCATCATATCATCAAACACTCGATGTGTAAGACGACCCAAATTAAACGTCTCTCCATCAAAAGGTATTTGAGCTGCTCTATACCTAATGATAATCATAACAAATCTTGGAAACAGAAAGAATTTCTTCTCGTTCCCAAATGATCTCAACTGCCTAACAAAAGTATATTCATCTGATCATGACCTGAACTCCGATGACTTATTGACCTCAATAAGTAATAGGCAAGCAATCTCCATTTGCCTCTAATACGATTCTTAGGATATGGATGCTTGATGTCGTTCACATACCCCATACGTCTAATAGCACCGTCACAGAAAGATTCTTCAAATTCTGTAGGACCTTGCTCCATCTCGACGCTTCCTAAGTCCAAAATAGTCCTTAAGTCTCCAGCAGTAAACTCAATATTACGTTCCTGAACCGTAGTGCGAATCATAGTATGATCACCAACTTGCACTAATCTAGCAGAGTTCCAGAACTGAGTAATAAGACTTATAACCAATGGAGGGTTCTCGGTCAATGCAAAACGAATACGTGATCGTGCCAGATACTGTAAGATGCCGTGAAATTCCGCCGTGCATCCTTGCTGAGTAATGCCGATGTTGATAGCAGCATTATGCTCCTTAACAAAAACACGAGCAACAGCACCTTGTCCTGCCATACCTGCAAAAAGAAAAACGAAAAGAAAAACGAAAATTAAAATTAAAATACAAAATTCACAATCTGCTTCGTGGTGACGTCGGCACGATGAGAAATCCCTTTGTGTGACGTCAGCGCGAGCTGATCTTCAAAATTCATACAAACATCTCCATTCGATTAATAAATCGATTAAAATCAACTTATTTCATCAACTTGGACTTGTTTATTACGAATTTCATGCCCAGAAACTAAAAAATTTAATTCAATTTCATGAACACGAGCCACTTCGTGTGGAGCGTGTTCTTCGTGTGAATAGTGGCCGAAATACAAAATTCACAATCTGCTTCGTGGTGACGTCGGCACGATGAGAAATCCCTTTGTGTGACGTCAGCGCGAGCTGATCTTCAAAATTCATACAAACATCTCCATTCGATTAATAAATCGATTAAAATCAACTTATTTCATCAACTTGGACTTGTTTATTACGAATTTCATGCCCAGAAACTAAAAAATTTAATTCAATTTCATGAACACGAGCCACTTCGTGTGGAGCGTGTTCTTCGTGTGAATAGTGGCCTAAATACAAAATCTCCAATTAATCTCAACTTTAGACAAGTTAAATAAAACTTTTGTTAGATTCAAGGTGTACTAACATCACTTAATCTAATTTTAAGTCCAATTTTAGTCAAAATTATCAATAATCAAATATCTAAAAGTCAATTCGTCCTTGTTACTATTCACGCGAAGAGAAATTTGAAAAACGGGCATTATAACGGCTTAAATTTGATGATTTTTGGAATCAAAACATCATAAATCAATCCTAGGTTAGGATTATACCTACAAATCTGGATTAAAATCACAAAAAGAGGATGAAATCGATCGAAATAGGGTCGGATGAACAGTTCGCGCGAAGTGAGCTCTTCGTGTGGTTAATTTTTAGGGTTAAAATCGATTAAGGTGAAAAATAAAAAGTAAAACCCGTATATATATATTCGAATCCTCGTGGGCCGGGCCGAATAGGCTCTTCGTGGGCTTCCAGCTGACGTCAGCGCGAGCTGATCTTCAAAATTCATACAAACATCTCCATTCGATTAATAAATTGATTAAAATCAACTTATTTCATCAACTTGGACTTGTTTATTACGAATTTCATGCCCAGAAACTAAAAAATTTAATTCAATTTCATGAACACGAGCCACTTCGTGTGGAGCGTGTTCTTCGTGTGAATAGTGGCCGAAATACAAAATCTCACAATCTGCTTCGTGGTGACGTCGGCACGATGAGAAATCCCTTTGTGTGACGTCAGCGCGAGCTGATCTTCAAAATTCATACAAACATCTCCATTCGATTAATAAATTGATTAAAATCACAAAAAGAAGATGAAATCGATCGAAATAGGTTCGGATGAACAGTTCGCACGAAGTGAGCTTTTCGTGTGGTTAATTTTTAGGGTTAAAATCGATTATAGGTGAAAAATAAAAAGTAAAACCCGTATATATATATTCGAATCCTCGTGGGCCGGGCCGAATAGGCTCTTCGTGGGCTTCCAGCTGACGTCAGCGCGAGCTGATCTTCAAAATTCATACAAACATCTCCATTCGATTAATAAATCGATTAAAATCACAAAAAGAGGATGAAATCGATCGAAATAGGGTCGGATGAACAGTTCGCGCGAAGTGAGCTCTTCGTGTGGTTAATTTTTAGGGTTAAAATCGATTAAGGTGAAAAATAAAAAGTAAAACCCGTATATATATTCGAATCCTCGTGGGCCGGGCCGAATAGGCTCTTCGTGGGCTTCCAGCTGACGTCAGCGCGAGCTGATCTTCAAAATTCATACAAACATCTCCATTCGATTAATAAATCGATTAAAATCAACTTATTTCATCAACTTGGACTTGTTTATTACGAATTTCATGCCCAGAAACTAAAAAATTTAATTCAATTTCATGAACACGAGCCACTTCGTGTGGAGCGTGTTCTTCGTGTGAATAGTGGCCGAAATACAAAATTCACAATCTGCTTCGTGGTGACGTCGGCACGATGAGAAATCCCTTTGTGTGACGTCAGCGCGAGCTGATCTTCAAAATTCATACAAACATCTCCATTCGATTAATAAATTGATTAAAATCACAAAAAGAAGATGAAATCGATCGAAATAGGTTCGGATGAACAGTTCGCACGAAGTGAGCTCTTCGTGTGGTTAATTTTTAGGGTTAAAATCGATTAAGGTGAAAAATAAAAAGTAAAACCCGTATATATATTCGAATCCTCGTGGGCCGGGCCGAATAGGCTCTTCGTGGGCTTCCAGCTGACGTCAGCGCGAGCTGATCTTCAAAATTCATACAAACATCTCCATTCGATTAATAAATTGATTAAAATCAACTTATTTCATCAACTTGGACTTGTTTATTACGAATTTCATGCCCAGAAACTAAAAAATTTAATTCAATTTCATGAACACGAGCCACTTCGTGTGGAGCGTGTTCTTCGTGTGAATAGTGGCCGAAATACAAAATCTCCAATTATAATGGTTTAAGAATAGTCAAAAACTATTCAGCGGATCAGTGTAGAAAGTTATACACCATGTCCACCATGTAATTCATTAACAATTAACCTATCACACTAAGTCTTAGGTTATTGTTCTAAATCCATAAATACAAACCATTTATCCTTGTAGCAAAGATCTATATCCCATGCCACACAGATGTATACTCTATTTGGTGTATAATGCATCAAAAATGAAATTTGATACCTGTAACCTGCACACTTAACAAACTTCATCAATGCATCAAAATCAACAAATAACATAAGCATGCAAAAACAACCAAAACCTTAACCTAGCAATTAAAAATCTAAGTCAGGTCAAATCTTTGTCAAGCATACTTATCAACCAAACCCAATTGAAATTTCAAAAATATACTGAAACTCATTCAAAATTATATTTTGACTTTTCAATAACCAAATAAAATCATTTTCTAAATTTAAACAACTTATGTTAATATTAGAAAATCCATCTTTTAAACACATATACCATAAGCAACAAGACTTATATAATCCACTAAGGATCATATAACTTCCTATGGAATCATCAGATGCTTATCAAATCTCTCGTGCAATAAGAACTAGTTTGACACTACAAACTGACACTAAAATAAAGTAAAAAGTAAAATAAAATAAAATAAAATAAAATAAAATAAAATAAAATAAAATAAAATAAAACTAAAATAAAACTATAAAATAAAATAAAATTAAAATAAAATAAAATCCAGATAAAAAAAATCTAAACTACTTTATTTATTTACAAGAAATAAAATAAAATAAAATAAAATAAAATAAAATAAAATAAAATAAAATAAAATAAAATAAAATAAAATAAAATAAAATAAAATAAAATAAAATAAAATAAAATAAAATAAAATAAAATAAAATAAAATAAAATAAAATAAAATAAAATAAAATAAAATAAAATAAAATAAAATAAAATAAAATAAAATAAAATAAAATAAAATAAAATAAAATAAAATAAAATAAAATAAAATAAAATAAAATAAAATAAAATAAAATAAAATAAAATAAAATAAAATAAAATAAAATAAAATAAAATAAAATAAAATAAAATAAAATAAAATAAAATAAAATAAAATAAAATAAAATAAAATAAAATAAAATAAAATAAAATAAAATAAAATAAAATAAAATAAAATAAAATAAAATAAAATAAAATAAAATAAAATAAAATAAAATAAAATAAAATAAAATAAAATAAAATAAAATAAAATAAAATAAAATAAAATAAAATAAAATAAAATAAAATAAAATAAAATAAAATAAAATAAAATAAAATAAAATAAAATAAAATAAAATAAAATAAAATAAAATAAAATAAAATAAAATAAAATAAAATAAAATAAAATAAAATAAAATAAAATAAAATAAAATAAAATAAAATAAAATAAAATAAAATAAAATAAAATAAAATAAAATAAAATAAAATAATGAATTTAGTATTTTACGATTTAACTTTCATATGCATTTGCATTTCTTTGTGTTAAGGAACCCGTGATTTTCTATGAGACCCATGTAGCGAACTTTCTGACAACCTATCCCAAGTTGGAAGCTTTAGGTAGGCTAGGTATACAAAGACACCCCGAGGACATACTTGTCCGAATCTCAAAGACCACATTAGCCCTTAACTTGAATTCATTTCATAACAATTATCACATTATAACTAAATTTAACTTTCATGCTCATGACTTGGATAAGTTTGCATATATATACTGAATAAATCCTATAATAATGCTAGATCTTTCACAGAATTTAAGGACCAGATCTAATCATTACTGAAAAGCAAGCATTCTCAGCCATATATCTGAATATGTTTCCCACAAGAACATTGTATAAATTAAGTTCAGATTGAAGAAAACTTTGGTACTTTGTGCCTACCGATACATCCTAAATTGTAATCACTGAACTAAACAGTTATATTACGATTAAGCAGGCTTAAAAGCTAAGATTATCCTCACTTCTAATCATCTGAATGCATCAACTTAAATCTCTATCTTATTTATATTGATTATCTTATTTTTCAAATTTTTATATTTTTGTGACACTAACTATATACAAAACTTAAACTAGACACTCTTTTTGTATTTTTATGACTCTAGCTATTTACAAACTTAACTAAGACACAAATAAATATACAAAAATAGTTCTTTGAGAGATCTAATATGAATCAGCATTCTTCATACCATTAAGAAGAATCAGCTTCTCAAAGCGAGTGTTATCAAATGCTTTAGTATACAAATCAGCTAGATTATCATCAGTTATAACCTTTTCCAAATGAATTAATTTCTTTTGGGCACAGTCACGTAAGAAATGATGTCTAATATCAATATGCTTGGTGACTTTATGCATGACAGGGTTATTTGTAATGTCTATAGCTGACTTATTGTCTATTCTAATAGGAGTATCAAGAAAATCCATACCGTAGTCACGTAGTTGTTGCTGAATCCACAATACCTGGGAACAACAGCTACCAGCAGCCATATACTCTGCCTCACATGAAGACTTTGCAACCGATGTCTGCTTCTTACACTGCCACGATACAAGTCTCCCTCCTAAGAACTGACATCCTCCAGTTGTAGACTTCATGTCGTTGTTACAACCGCCAAAATCCGAATCAGTATATGCAACAAACTCAAACAATCCTCCCATAGGATACCATAGACCAAGCCATTGGTTTCCTTTCAAGTAACGTAGGATACGTTTTGCTGCAGCTAAATGCGACTCTTTCGGACTAGCTTGGAATCTAGCGCAAAGACAAACCCCGAGGACATACTTGTCCGAATCTCAAAGACCACATTAGCCCTTAACTTGAATTCATTTCATAACAATTATCACATTATAACTAAATTTAACTTTCATGCTCATGACTTGGATAAGTTTGCATATATATACTGAATAAATCCTATAATAATGCTAGATCTTTCACAGAATTTAAGGACCAGATCTAATCATTACTGAAAAGCAAGCATTCTCAGCCATATATCTGAATATGTTTCCCACAAGAACATTGTATAAATTAAGTTCAGATTGAAGAAAACTTTGGTACTTTGTGCCTACCGATACATCCTAAATTGTAATCACTGAACTAAACAGTTATATTACGATTAAGCAGGCTTAAAAGCTAAGATTATCCTCACTTCTAATCATCTGAATGCATCAACTTAAATCTCTATCTTATTTATATTGATTATCTTATTTTTCAAATTTTTATATTTTTGTGACACTAACTATATACAAAACTTAAACTAGACACTCTTTTTGTATTTTTATGACTCTAGCTATTTACAAACTTAACTAAGACACAAATAAATATACAAAAATAGTTCTTTGAGAGATCTAATATGAATCAGCATTCTTCATACCATTAAGAAGAATCAGCTTCTCAAAGCGAGTGTTATCAAATGCTTTAGTATACAAATCAGCTAGATTATCATCAGTTATAACCTTTTCCAAATGAATTAATTTCTTTTGGGCACAGTCACGTAAGAAATGATGTCTAATATCAATATGCTTGGTGACTTTATGCATGACAGGGTTATTTGTAATGTCTATAGCTGACTTATTGTCTATTCTAATAGGAGTATCAAGAAAATCCATACCGTAGTCACGTAGTTGTTGCTGAATCCACAATACCTGGGAACAACAGCTACCAGCAGCCATATACTCTGCCTCACATGAAGACTTTGCAACCGATGTCTGCTTCTTACACTGCCACGATACAAGTCTCCCTCCTAAGAACTGACATCCTCCAGTTGTAGACTTCATGTCGTTGTTACAACCGCCAAAATCCGAATCAGTATATGCAACAAACTCAAACGATCCTCCCATAGGATACCATAGACCAAGCCCTTGGTTTCCTTTCAAGTAACGTAGGATACGTTTTGCTGCAGCTAAATGTGACTCTTTCGGACTAGCTTGGAATCTAGCGCAAAGACAAAAAACAAACATAATATCCGGTCGTGAAGCTGTCAGATACATTAATGAGCCAATGATAGCACGATAATAAGTTGCATCAACAGGCAGATCTTTAGGATCAAGAACCCCTAAACCATGATTTAGCTGAATAGGAGTACCATATGTCTTGGATTCTAACATTTGAAACCTCTCCAAGATGTCATCAACATACTTAGACTGGTGAATGAAAAATCCATCTTTCCTTTGATCAACCTGCAGTCCGAGGAAGAATTGTAGTTCCCCCATAGCACTCATTTCAAACTGCTTTTTCATGCTCATTTCAAATTCCTTGCACATCTTTACATTAGATGAACCAAAAATGATATCATCAACATAAACTTGTACAATCAAATAATCTCGCTTCCGCCATTTGATAAACAATGTGCTGTCTATCGATCCTCTTGTAAAACCAATTGTCAACAAATGTGTCGACAACTTTTCATACCACACTCTGGGTGCTTGATGCAATCCATAAAGATCCTTATCAAGTCGATATGCTCGTCTTGGATAATTAGGATCTTCAAACCCCGGTGGTTGAAAAACATAAACTTCCTCTTTAACTTCACCATACAAGAAGGCACTCTTAACGTCTAACAGATACACCTTTATACCTTTAAAGCTTGCATAGGCTAA
Source organism: Erigeron breviscapus (assembly GCA_034093135.1). NCBI lineage: Eukaryota > Viridiplantae > Streptophyta > Magnoliopsida > Asterales > Asteraceae > Erigeron > Erigeron breviscapus. The sequence goes on from CM067167.1 coordinate 68,816,855, forward strand.
AAATAACCTTATAGCTTCAATCCGGGTAACTGGCGCAAAAGTTTCGTTATAGTCATATCCTTCTCGTTGTGCGAACCCCTGAACAACCAAACGTGCCTTATTCCTTGTAACGATCCCTTTGTCATCTCGTTTGCATTTGAATACCCAACGAGTTCCAATCGGTTCTTTACCTCTAGGCACATCTACTAACTCCCATACTCCAAGTTTCTCGAATTGAGCTAATTCTTCTTGCATAGCTGCAACCCAAAAAGGATCTTGAAGTGCAACCTTAACATTCTTAGGTTCTTCTTGTGAAATGAAACTGGAATACAAACACTCAGTTATTAGTCCTGAATCCTTCACTTCACAAAATAAACTAGTCATCTCCTTATTTAATTGATTTCTAGTTCGAACAGGCTCTGAAGCATCACCAAGAATATTCTCAACAGGATGAGCCTTATTAATTCTATATTGAGGAGCCGAACCAACATTTAGATTATCTCCTAAATTCGATTGAATCTGCAATTCAGGAGAGCCAAAATCATATTCCGACTTGTCAGAAATAGGATCATCATCTGGCAATGGAACCTTTGAAGGAGTAGTTGGAGCAGTGTTCTCGGGTTCAATAACATCTGAATCTGAAGTTGTATCTTTGTTTTTACTACTTTCACCAACAACAGTAGTAGACTGAACTTTGGTTGGAGTAGTATCAACATTTTGAGCAGGAGGAGATGTAGGAGTATAATCCATATGATCTCTTAAAATGATCACATCATCAACTTTGTCAGGACCTGAATAAGAAGCAGGACCGTGTAACGAACTAAACACACTATCATAATCGAAGTTCTTGCCAGTTCCAGAATGAATAGCAGGTTTATGACTGACAATCTTGACATTTGTACCTAAGTCAACTTTGTCAGGACCTGAATAAGAAGCAGGACCGTGTAACGAACTAAACACACTATCATAATCGAAGTTCTTGCCAGTTCCAGAATGAATAGCAGGTTTATGACTGACAATCTTGACATTTGTACCTAAGTCAACTTTGTCGGTCTGTGTATTTGTAAACCCTTCGAATTGAAGTACCTGGTTTATAACCCATGAAAAATCCCTCTTCAACTTTTGAATCAAACTTTGACTGAGGTAGATATTTCAAGAAGGTACATGGTACACCAAATGGTTCAACATTCTGTAAATTGGGTTTCTTCTTATGTAGAAGTTCATAGCAAGTCTTATCATGACGCTTAACTACTAAAACCCGATTTAAAATATGACATGCTGTATTCACTGCTTCTGCCCAAAACATAGTAGGAAGCCCTGAATCAGCAAGCATTGTTCTGGCAGTTTCGATTAGAGTCCTATTCTTTCTTTCAGCAACTCCATTTTGTTGTGGTTCATACGGTGCACTGAATTGATGTTGGATTCCCTTGGACATACAGAAGACTTCCAACATTTTATTCTTGAATCCAGTTCCGTTATCACCCCTGATTCTCTTAACACGAACTCCATAAACATTTTCAGTTTCAACAAAGAAATTTATCAAAATCTGTGGAGTTTCATCTTTCGATTGAAGAAAGAATACCCATGAGAATCTCGAGTAGTCATCAGTAACCACCAAACAATAGTAGATCCCACCTATACTTCTAACATTTACAGGACCAAACAAGTCTATGTGAAGTAGCTCAAATGGGTTGGCAATAGAATTTTCACTCTTTGGTTTGTGTGAAGACTTCTGCTGCTTACCTTTCAGACAAGGTACACATTTGTCTTCCATTTCAAACCTTTTCAATGGAACACCTTCAACCAAACCATGTTTCACTATATAATTCATCTTTCGGAAATGAATATGTCCCATTCTTCTATGCCATAACAGAGATTCAGATTCATTTGCTTTCGTTAATAAGCAAATTGGCTCCTTCGAATCATCAACACCTAACATAAGGCCATAGATGTCTTTCTTCCTAGGAGCTTTCAGTAGGATCCAGTCTTCAGGAATAACAAATCCCGGTTTCAAAATAAGTGCTTCTTTCTCAGTAAAATGGACATGATTCCCCTTGTCACAAATCTGAGAAACACTCATCAGATTATGAGATAGTTGTTCCACATAATTGACTTTCTCCAATGTAATTTTCCCATTGACAACATCACCTTGACCTGAGATGTTGCCGCCCTTGGGACCAGCGAAACTAACATAAGAACCATTAATATCTACATAGTTGGACAACAATTTCTTGTCCCCTGTCATGTGCCGAGAGCATCCACTGTCAACATACCAAAGACTGATAGGCTTCCTTGGTTCTCCCTGCACAATGAACACAAATTAAGTTAGTTTCTGAAAGGTACCCAAACCTTTTGAGGTTTAGGTTTGCCGAATTCATCTCTCAAAATTAATTCGGTCCAATATCCATCTCTCTTAGTTGGAGCCTTGGATGTAGATGGTGTCACCGATTTTCTTTTAGTCGGCGAAGTGAAACGAGTCTTAGGAGGAGAATTCTTAGGTGAATGTGGACCAAACCTAGGAGGAGTTTCTAATCGATCATAAAACTTGGAAACATTTCCATTTCTACGAGGGGGTGACCGATTCTGTTGAACTTGCTTATTCCTAGGTGAATTACTCCTATGAGGTGTACGAGATCGACTCGGACTTCCACTTTCATGAATACAATTTGTATCATTTTGTGAATGTCCCTGTCGTTTGGGGGTCTTAGATCGATTTTCTTTAGGTGAGATACTCCTAGATTGAGGTGATAAATTCCTCAACTTTTGAGATGGTTTTCTATGTTCATTGTCCTGACTTGAACTATTAGAACTACCATAAGATATGGATCTAAGAAATTTGACATAGTTCTGTGCATTTATATCATTTGGATGCCGCTTAGCGTAATCCTCATAATATTTCCTTTTATATGCACTCATAAACTGGCTAAAGCTAACTTGATCAACTAATCTACCTTTCCCATTAATCTTATGAGATCCAAACGTATCCTTAGACTTGGCTGAAGATTCATTCTTAGGATCCTTGGACATCTTAAGTGGACACTTACTAGCTATATGACCCTTATCACGACAAATATAACATGATTTAACCTGTTTTCTTTTAGGGTGATCATATGCTATTTCAGGGACTGGTATTCCATAAGCCTTCATTTCAGCAATCGCATCTAGTGTTTGAATTGCTTCTTCCATAGTCTTTACAGGCTTACGTGGAGCAAAATGTCTATCCTTATATGGAATTTGTTCTTCTAACCATTCTTCTTTATTTTCTATACACCAGACTTTATCAATTCTAGATTTAGGCTGAATCCTTGTTATGGATACTTCTCTATCGAAAAATACTGTATCGCAGTCTTTTAGAGTATAGTACACAACCTCCTCAGAATTAAAGTCTAATTCTGGTGTTGTCTCTTCTTTGAGACTTTGTTGTAGAGGTTTTTTAGAATCTTTAGCTAGAACATTTTCCTTCTTAAGAGTATCATTTTGAGTAGTTAAGTTAGCTATGGTCTTATTAAGACTAGACACCTCTTGTTTCATTTCAGACACCATTTTGCAAACATTGACAATTGAAAGTAAAGAACATGATACCTTCTGATCTGCAGCCTTGCAGTCTGCCATGTATGCAACAAAATCTTCAGTTGTCATACCTTCAGGTATCACAAATTCTTTCATCTGATCTTCAATGCTCTTCTCGGCAATGTCATCAACTGGTTTAGATGACTCAGTATTTCCTTCAGTGGCTTTAACAGCTGTCATAGATTCACTCTCAGATCTCACTATCTCAGCAACCTTCTTCATATTCTGCTTGACTATCTCAGATGCTCTCTCTTCACTAGTGTATACAGCATAATCAATTGTTTCAGCAACTTCATTTGCAACATGCGCATAGTCATCATAAATCTCAACTAAAAATGCATGATTTGAAGTATCTTCAGATTGTGTATCCCACTGATAAGTACCATCTGGATTTTGAACAACAACAGCCTTGGACTCCAGAAGCTGAGGAGAACCTTGCTGTTGAGGAGTAGCAGGAAATGTAATCATTGCTTGAGTTTTCTGATAATTGGGTGGAGTAATACCGCCTTGATTGTAGTTCTGTCTACCAGCAACGGTATTATCAGTCCTCTTTGGACGTTGACACTCTCTTGCAAAATGACCAAATCCATCGCAATTATAACATTTCACCTTGGATTTGTCAAAACCTTTTGTGCCATTACCCAAAAATCTTCCAGTTCTCTGAGTAAATCTTCTGACCTTAATAGTTAACATTGCAAGCTGCCATTGTAGATCCATTTCTTCTAAGTCATCAGGATCTATCTGATTGTAATCATCATCAATCAATGCAGGGTCAGTAACCTTTCCACCAATATAAGCTTCATGAGCCGAACAGAAGGCTGAGTAGAGATTCATTCTTCCCTCTGCAGAGCTCATACTCATTGGCATGGAATGATATGACTGAGTATTGCTCTTAACATTAGTTGTGGAATTGTCATAAGCAACATAACCTGCAATTCCATCTGCATCAACTATTGGTGTAGCTTCAACACCACTTAGAAATGCATTAGTTCCTGAGCTAGTACTTGCCAAATGAACTGAAGAAGCATGATATAAAGATGGATCTTGAGTAAAATCCGCATGAGTATCCTTGATTCTTCTTTTCATTTCTCTATTCTTCAGTTTGGAAACTACTGTTTCAAAATCCCATGAACTGTATTCCTTGTCATCTTGAAGGTGATGAACATATTCAGTCCATATTTTTGGTAGTGAATCCAAAAACTTATCTACTAACTCAGTCTGGGGGTATACAACCTCAAAATATGATAACTCAGTTGTCAAATGACTGAATCGAGCAATTATCTCATCAAGAGATTCTCCTTTCAGTCCATTAAAGGCTTCATACTGACGTTTAAGAAGTTTAATACGATTTCTCTTCAAAGTAGCATCGCCCTCACAGTACTTTTCTAGAGCGTCCCACAAATCCTTTGAAGTAGTGTACTTTTTGAACAAATGTACACTTTCTTGAGGTAAGGCCATAGTAAGAGTTGAAAGAGCCTTTCCTTCCACAACGTATTTCTTCTTTTCATCATCTGGCATATCAGTATAAGTATATCTACCAATTACGCCATTTTTCTCATAAGTTGGCCAGTCAAAACCTTGAGTTATCACCACCCACATATCAATATCATTCAGACGAATATAATCTTCAAATCGTCTTTTCCACATCCAATAATTCTCCATACGGAAAAGCTTTGGAGGTGTGTTTCCACGACCAACCTCATGATCGTGCATTATAAGTTGATTGATAAGTGTGGCATTAGGAGAGTTTCCGGCAGCAGGTACAGTAGTCATTTTGAATCGTTAAACAAAAAGAGTTACTGTAGCACACGAGTTCGTGCTGATGTGGCACGAAGTTAAGCACACGAAGACACTGAGTTCGTGCTGATGTGGCACGAAGTTAAGCACACGAAGACACTGAGTTCGTGCTGATGTGGCACGAAGTTAAGCACACGAAGACACTAAGTTCGTGCTGACGTGGCACGAAGTTAAGCACACGAACACACCTCGTGCTGACGTAAGCACGAGGTCGCGCGAAGACGATTACGAATTCAAAGAAAAACTTGAATTTCGAATTGATTTTTCAATCAATAGCTAATCACACGATCTTACACCTTCTGGTAATCAACCTTAGGGCTCTGATACCACTTGTAAGTCCCTACCGTTGAATGGATCGTAAATAAGACGTGATTCGTTATGTCAAGAGTGCGGAATCCTCTTGAGATAACTAGATTGCTACTGCCTTTTGTCAATTAATAAGTAATTAATCAACCTAAGGTCACACACGAAGTGCTAGTTCGTGTAGGAGGTCACACGAGCAACAATTCGACTTTCTAAGTTTTTCATCCGTTACTAATTGCGTAAATTAGTGATGTATTTATACTAAAAGGGTTTGTGTTCGTGTGGGCTTGGACCTTACACGAAGTGGGCCAAGCGGATTCACCAAACAGTGTTGCCTTCGTGCTGACGTCAGCACGAGGACAGCACAACGTGCTGATGACGTCAGCACGAGGAGCGTCTCTTGAATCCTTATTTCGCATATTACATAACGTCCAGCCATCGTTTAAGTATTCTATGACACTTATAAACCTTGGCTCTACATTCTTGTACCTGCAAAACAATATACAACACACAAACACACTAATAAACTTAAACAGATATCATATTGAAGTTCAGACGTAATCATTAAACATTAACAAATGTCCTAACGACTTATTATTCAACGATTACAAATATATTCCTAAGAACATAAACGTTAATCAAATCTATGTTGCTACTGTCACACAAATCTGCATCTACAAACTGTAAACAACAGAACAGAATATAAAGACAGTAAAGTAAAAGTGCAGTCCAAGAACAAAGTGCAAGCTGAGTTTCAACAAATTCTTTTATTGAATAATAAAAAGAATTACAAGTAGTTGTGGAACATATTAGCCTACAAATCTAACTACTTGGCTGAATAACAAGTTACAACTTTGTTTATTAACTCTACTAGCTCAAGCTGAGTACAACACAGATCCAAGCTGAATGCTTTAATCGTTGTGAGAGTTAATGTTATGGATGCACACATTCTTGAGACACAAAGGCTGGTTTATATAGGCATCAACACTGCCTTGGATGCCGTCCATTTCTTTCCACGCATCTTGATCTAATAGTCTCTGCATGATCAGTACTAGGTGACAGTGACATTGTCCTTTTTGTTCCCTACTTGTTCACCAAGATAAATCGTGCAGCAACAATACAATGGACACCTCATAGAATGTTTACAATCAACAACTGACACTTCTAGAATGTCTTTTTTGGTGTTTATCCAGTTGATTGATGATGTATACAAAGTTATAACAACCTTGGAGCACTCGCAAGACTCCAGGTTGACAATGTACGTTCCAAGCTGACTTCCACCCATCAACTTGGTCTTCTATCCTTGTTCTTCATCTTCGATTTAGACCAAGTGCTAGTTCTTCATTTGATGCAACTTGAAAGGTACCATCTTCAATTTGAAGATGTTCAGGCTAACTCAGCTTGGAACCATCCAAGCTGACTCAGCTCCAGAACCAAGGACTTAAGTATTTCTTGAGTTGTTTGTCATCTTCAAATCTATTTTGTGATATGTGAGTGACTTGACTCCAACAGTAATTGGTCAATTGAGGTTAGGTCAGTTGCCTTTTGCTATATATATTAAAAATTAAGATTAAGATTTTCTAGCTTTTCGAGCGGAGCTTGAGTCATATCTACTAATGAGACAAGCTCGAGCATTATACTTAAAGCTTATATGTTTGGCTTTTTCGAGCTAAGATCTAGCCCGATCTCGGCCGGCTCGGCAGTGCCCACGTATGAGCCTCGCGTGATACATATAATAAACATTGGGACATAGTTGGACATATCTTAAACCTCATGTGACTTTAAACTCCATTCATATTCTCCGGTTAATTTCCAATAATAGTATTTTTTTTCAGGAGTGTTTATATAAAATATGTACATTCATATCTCTTCATATCATATTCAATGAAAAAACACCCATTACAACCATCTTTTCTAATCCACTTAATTTCAAAGAATCAAAACAAATTAATATTCTTTAATCCCCAATCATGCAATAAACCATATATTTTGGAAAGATATAAACCAAACCAAAATCACCCCCTCTTTTTTTTTTCACCCTCTTTCCAATTCAATCAATGATACTTTCATATCAAATCAAACTGAATTATGTTGTTTGCTTTTTCTTTATCCTGAAAATTTTCTTTTCTTAAATTCTAAATAGATTGACAACCTTAAAGGCATTATAATTCAGAAAAACAACAAATAGACAAAGAGAGTCAGTGTAATGTTTTTCTTTTCGCTCGCTGTCAATCAGCTGTAACTTTCAATATATTTTCTTTTAGGTTCACTTTAAATCCTAATGCTCGTAATCGTAATAACAAATCCAACAGTTCTCATAACGGTATCCGGATTTTTAAAAATCAAAAGAAACACACAATCCTGTTTAGTTCTATACGATTCTCTTTGTACTATTCTAAATGTCTTCGACTCAAAATTGCAAGGGTTTTGTTGACCAGGTCATTCTTATCATGTCCAATCTTTTTATCATTGATTTTCTTTGGCGATTTGTTAATTGCTTGGACAACAAATTTATCAGAGAGCAAATCTTAATCACTATGATGACCGGCTAAGCATTCAGCCAGTTATGTAATACATGTTTTGGACAAAATTGCGAGCTTCATGCATAAGATGAACACTCGAGTAGATCACTAGACAACATAACCATTTGCGTATAGTTGGTTATATTTGACGTCATTAATTATCCCTATCATAAAAAAGTTAGTATCCAGAATGTTTTCTCCAGAACGGTTGCAACTTCTTATTTAAATATGAATGGTTGTGTATGCAATGACGGAACGAGGATTGCAAGTAACCTGTAACACAAACTTTTTAAAACTAGACTATCCGTTTAAAGTAATTGACGGGTTCAAATGTTTACATCTAGGATCTTGTATCTTAGATCTTGAACATGCTAATGAGAACCTAAACTAGTTAGGGATCTTAAATGTATATCTTAAACTTATGAGTTTTGTTAATGGCAGCCTTAACTATTTTGGTGCATTAAAATTTGTACCTTTTTATGCGAAAATTCAGCGAGTGGTTTTTGATATCTAAAATACTACTTTTTATGCATGTAATAAGTTGTTAATGAAAACCCTTAGGTTTGTCATTATCATTTTCCTAAACTTATTTATACACCCAGGATTTCAACATACGCAAGATCTTGAATATATTTTGTATAAATTTCAAGTTTTATTAACGGCTATTTTCCTACTTTATCTTGACTTGGTTATTTGCCTACTAATTAATTGGCCGAGAAACTTATACGGAGTCTAGATCTATTCAACATGCGAAGAATCAAGCTCAACAAATCAAATCAGCAACGTTGAACATGAAGACCCGGAAGACCTGAGATATTCCGGATAGTTAGTTCCATGCTTAGTCTTTATAAACGAAACGTTTATTCAGTCATAGAATATCTGTATTCACTTTCTTCACTCACTCATCCACACTTACACTACAATACGCTCTTAGCTTTCATTCAAATTATACACAACACTATCACTTAAAATCGATGAATTGTGCTCTCAGTTTGTATTGTCACAAATTATCCTAATAAAAACAACAAATTAAGGCATGGGTTATTGTCTCTTCCCAAAGTTTTATGTGGCAATCCAAAAGGATTAATGGTTTTCTTTGTATATCCTATGTCGTTTACATTTTATTTACTTTTACTTCAAACTTTCTCAAAAATAATTAGTTTCAAGATCACCACCACACAAACTAAGTTTAATTACTAATTTTTTTTTAAGTATTATTATTGGTTGATTAGCTTCAGTATATTCTGGTCCAAACAGTAACATTAGCGACTAAATTGTTACAATTTTTAAGTAATTTTTAAAGATTTTTTGTTATTTTTAACGTTTTTTTAATGGTATTTAGTCTTTTTTGGAAATTTTTATTTTTCCAATCAGTTGCACAAATACATCTCTATATACATTTCATTGCTATGGTAAATCTTTCTTTAAACTTTAAAGTTAGCTTTATTAACAATATCTCATACTTTATCGGTTCTAATTTAAATGTTTTAGTTTAATCTTTTGAGTTCTTTTTTTTTTCTTCCAATTTTGACAATAAATGTTTTTGTTTATATTATATAATACTTGATAAATATTATTTCAATGAAAATAAATTTAAAACCAATTTCATTCATACATTTTACATGGAATTTATATTATATAACCAAAAAAATAAAAAAAAAAAAAAAAAAAAAAAAAAAAAAAAAAAAAAAAAAAAAAAAAAAAAAAAAAAAAAAAAAAAAAAAAAAAAAAAAAAAAAAAAAAAAAAAAAAAAAAAAAAAAAAAAAAAAAAAAAAAAAAAAAAAAAAAAAAAAAAAAAAAAAAAAAAAAAAAAAAAAAAAAAAAAAAAAAAAAAAAAAAAAAAAAAAAAAAAAAAAAAAAAAAAAAAAAAAAAAAAAAAAAAAAAAAAAAAAAAAAAAAAAAAAAAAAAAAAAAAAAAAAAAAAAAAAAAAAAAAAAAAAAAAAAAAAAAAAAAAAAAAAAAAAAAAAAAAAAAAAAAAAAAAAAAAAAAAAAAAAAAAAAAAAAAAATAACACACGAATGAAAAAAAAAAAAAAAAAAAAAAAAAAAAAAAAAAAAAAAAAAAAAAAAAAAAAAAAAACACTATAAAAAGTTTACACTTAGTTTGAAAATCTTTTTTCTTTTTTCTAGACCCACTATCCTAATAATCATTCTAATCGATCGAATGCTTTTTTAAAAAGCATCCACTATCCGAATGTTTTTTTCTTTTTTCTAGACTCCTTCCCGAAAAGAGCTCTCGTGAAAAACGATCGAATGCTTTTTTCTTTTTTCTAAATACATTGTTTCGATAATCATTCTAATCATGAACTATCTTACTGTCTATAGTTAATTATTTCATTTGATCAGTTGTTTGGTTCTAATTTTTTGATGATCTTTATTATTATTATTATTATTATTATTATTATTATTATTATTATTATTATTATTATTATTATTATTGTTATTATTATTATTATTATTATTAATATTATTATTATTATTATTATTATTATTATTATTATTATTATTATTATATAGTATTATTTTGTTGATATTATTATTATTATTATTATTATTATTATTATTATTATTATTATTATTATTATTATTATTATTATTATTATTATTATTATTATTATTATTATTATTATTATTATTATTATTATTATTATTATTATTATTATTATTATTATTATTATTATTATTATTATTATTATTATTATTATTATTATTATTATTATTATTATTATTATTATTATTATTATTATTATTATTATTATTATTATTATTATTATTATTATTATTATTATTATTATTATTATTATTATTATTATTATTATTATTATTATTATTATTATTATTATTATTATTATTATTATTATTATTATTATTATTATTATTATTATTATTATTATTATTATTATTATTATTATTATTATTATTATTATTATTATTATTATTATTATTATTATTATTATTATTATTATTATTATTATTATTATTATTATTATTATTATTATTATTATTATTATTATTATTATTATTATTATTATTATTATTATTATTATTATTATTATTATTATTATTATTATTATTATTATTATTATTATTATTATTATTATTATTATTATTATTATTATTATTATTATTATTATTATTATTATTATTATTATTATTATTATTATTATTATTATTATTATTATTATTATTATTATTATTATTATTATTATTATTATTATTATTATTATTATTATTATTATTATTATTATTATTATTATTATTATTATTATTATTATTATTATTATTATTATTATTATTATTATTATTATTATTATTATTATTATTATTATTATTATTATTATTATTATTATTATTATTATTATTATTATTATTATTATTATTATTATTATTATTATTATTATTATTATTATTATTATTATTATTATTATTATTATTATTATTATTATTATTATTATTATTATTATTATTATTATTATTATTATTATTATTATTATTATTATTATTATTATTATTATTATTATTATTATTATTATTATTATTATTATTATTATTATTATTATTATTATTATTATTATTATTATTATTATTATTATTATTATTATTATTATTATTATTATTATTATTATTATTATTATTATTATTATTATTATTATTATTATTATTATTATTATTATTATTATTATTATTATTATTATTATTATTATTATTATTATTATTATTATTATTATTATTATTATTATTATTATTATTATTATTATTATTATTATTATTATTATTATTATTATTATTATTATTATTATTATTATTATTATTATTATTATTATTATTATTATTATTATTATTATTATTATTATTATTATTATTATTATTATTATTATTATTATTATTATTATTATTATTATTATTATTATTATTATTATTATTATTATTATTATTATTATTATTATTATTATTATTATTATTATTATTATTATTATTATTATTATTATTATTATTATTATTATTATTATTATTATTATTATTATTATTATTATTATTATTATTATTATTATTATTATTATTATTATTATTATTATTATTATTATTATTATTATTATTATTATTATTATTATTATTACTTTTCTTTAATCGTACTATTTATTATAATAATTATTATTATTGTTATTATTGTTGTTGTTATTATTATATTATTATTATTATTATTATTATTATTATTATTATTATTATTATTATTATTATTATTATTATTATTATTATTATTATATATTAAAAAATTAATAAAATTTATGCCCCCTTTAAACTTATGCACCGGCCGGCAATCGGGTTTGCACACCCTCTAGGCCTCCCCTACTACAAACATTAGTTTTGAAATTTGTAAAAGTGCGAAAAACGGTGTCTAAGACACCGGTCTTAAGATTTTCGGGCAAATCCGGTGTCTTAGACACCGGTCTTAGCTTATGTGGCAATCCAATTCATTTTTCTGTCAAAGACGGTGTCATAAAGGCCGGTTTTAATGTGATTTCTCCATTCCTGCCAAATATGGTGTCTCAGACACCGACTTTAATCCATTGTTACCAAGACTGGTGTCTTAGACACCGGTTTTAACATTACGCGTCAATGTCCCAGACCGGTGACTTTCTTTTTTCATTGAAACCCGATGTGTGGAACGCCGCTCTTCACTTCTTTGATCGGATTATTTTTGTTGCACTTTAGTTGCTGTGTGTTCCAATTTTTTCCGGCCGGCTAGTTGGAAAAGAAAAAGGTTGAAGAAGGTAAAGTCATAATGTTGGTATATGTGTACAAGTTCTATGGGTGAAATATATATATATAATATTAGGATAACTTACAAGGTGTGTAAGTCAAGTACTCAACAGCTGTAGGTTTTTATATAGTATTTTTAAATTATTATAGTAATGTTTTACATTAAAAATTAGTAAGTTAATTTTATTAAATGTCCTGATTCAAAAAACCAAACGCAATAAAATTAATTTTGTTAAATGCCGTGATTTAAAAAAAATTAATTACTCTTCTATTTTTCAATGTTTAGTTTTTGTTCATGGTACTTTTAAGTATAGTTGTCAACTTGTAATTTTTAATTCGACTCAAAAACATGAATTTTTGACTTGTGATTGGTAAGAGTCAAGACATTTTTATACAGTACATAATATTGTATAATTTTATATATGTGACGTTTTTTAAAACAAAATAATAAAATAATTATTTATAAAAAGATTAAATATTCGATAGTTTCGAGTCATAAACGTACCGTTTATCTCCAAATTCGAACTAAAGGATCAAAATTATATCTATAACATACAAAATAATGTAACCATAAATATAATATGTAATGTATGTCCATCGTATCAAACTACAACAATCATAAGTTTGCGACTCGTATTGACTCGGTTCAAGTTCACACCTCCACTTGTAAGAGTCCAAAGAAAAAATCATCGACTTGTACAAGTTTTTAGTCTAAATTGACTCGACTCGACTCGTAACTCATAAAAATTTGGCCTTTTGCCATTCCAAATAAAAAATAAATGGTAAATATGTCATTTATTATATCTTGATTTTTAATACTTTTTTTCTTTATATGTAGCTACCATCCATTACATGTATATGATCGATATGATACTGACAAGACAAGTTACAACTACAAAAAACTTGTTAATTAATATATGGAAAATAAAAAGAATCAATAAATATAGTACGCATTTTTTACCCACGCCATACACATATATCGATAGTAAAGTACTATTTATCCTAACTTTTTTTATGTCGTCTACTTTTTATGCACAAGATCTGTACACACATATCCATGACTTTATCATGTCCAAGACTTCAACCTTGTCATTTCCACCTCACCGACCGGAAAATTTAATCAAACACACACACACTACACGTACACAGTATATCGATTGTAGCAAGTTTTGTTTAAATCCGACCGGTTTTCACTTGTATACTATAGAAGTTAGAGGTTGAATGTATCATTATAAATAGTACAGGGACTGGTATTGTAAATATTAGAGTTTGTTAGAAAATATTTAAATTAGTTTAGGCGGTTAATCTAGATAAAAAAAATTAGATATTGATTTTGATATATATACTCTGAGATTGTATTTTCAATTCATTATTCTAGTTAATAAAATCACATCTTTTTATTTTCTCTCTCAAATTCTATATGGTATCAGAGCTTGGAGATCGAGTTCTTCCATGACGATTTCGATCATCGTCATTACGATAAGATATTTGATTCCGTTTTCTTCAAATCGGAGTCCATAGTTTGTTCGATTTCGTTTTATCTGCTCGATCTTTAGTATTTTCTTGCCCTAATTCCTAATTTTGCTATAATTAGGGTTTTAATCGAACATTTGTTCATTCTTATTGCTCTAATTCTGAGTTTGATCAATTTAGGGTTTATTTGAGAAATTAATCTTGATTCTTGAATATTCAATAATGGCAAACCCAAATAATAATAATGCTGAAATCGCCATTAATGATCCTTTGTATACTGCAAGTTCGGATCATCCTGGCATGGTGTTGACTAATACACCTTTTAATGGAAACAATTTCCTTGGATGGAGCCGTAATGTGAAAATGGCATTAGGTGCAAAACTCAAATTAGGGTTTATTGATGGCACACTGAAAATGCCAGATGCTGTTGATGCTACTTACAATCGGTGGATAAGATGTAACTATATGGTTACATGTTGGATTCTTAATTCTATGACTGCAGAATTGTCAGAGGCTTTTTTGTATGCTCAAACTGCTCATGAGTTTTGGAAGGAATTAGAAGAAAGATATGGCCAGAGTAATGGTCCCCTTATTTTTCATCTTGAAAGGGAATTGAGCAAAGTTGTTCAAGGTAATCTTTCTGTTGTTGCATACTATAATAAGATGAAAAAGGTTTGGGATGAATTGCATAGTCTTAATGGTATTCCTGCTTGTTCTTGTGGAAAGATGAGTGAGTGTAGTTGTGGTATAGTTGAGAAATATGCTAAGATTGAGAGCAGGTCAAGATGGATGCAATTCTTGATGAAGTTGAATGATAATTTTGAGTCTGTGAGAAATCAAATCCTGTCTATGGATCCTCTTACAACAATTAACAAGGCTTATTATATTGTGCAACAAGTGGAGAAACAAAACCAGGTCACTCATAGCACCCCTGAACCTACTGCTTTCTTTGCAACTAATTCAAATAGCGGTAATCAGTCTTTTATGAAGCATGTGGTAGGAGATAATAGGGGAGAAAAACCAAGCTGCACCTTCTGTAAGCAGTCTGGTCATGTGTATGATCAGTGTTTTGAAAGGTTGGGGTATCCTGATTGGTATAATGGTAAGAAGTCAAAGAGAGTAGGAAGAATGGCTGCACAAGTTAGTACTAATATGGGTGAATGTGTGCAAAGAGATTCTCCTTTTGATTTGAACTATGAGAATGAGATTCATAATGAACACAAGGCTGAATTGGATCAAAAGTTGGTGGCTGCTGTTTGCACTGAAATGATGAAGATGCTTAAAGGAAATCCTGTGGTTATGGGACCAAATTATGATTTTGGTAAAACTGTAGAGCTACATGCAGGTATGTCTTTTCATACCAGACTGCAGGCTCTCACTTCTCTTATTGATATAGATTTTAAGAAAGATTGGGTTGATGATTCTAGTGCCACTGACCATATGTCTCCTCATATTGATTTATTTCATGACATTATCAGTCTTAAAAACCCCATTCGTGTCAAACTTCCTGATGGTACATACAAATTTGTCACTAAAATTGGAAAAGTTAGGATTAATTCATCCTTGCTTTTAACCAATGTATTTTATGTACCTGATTTTCAAATAAATCTGCTATCTATTGGCAGACTGTTAAATTCTAGACCTCTCATTGCTATTTTTGGTGATTCTTGGTTTGCTTACCAGGACTTTACAACTAAGCATGTGATTGCTGTTGGAAAGGGCACCAAGAATCTCTACGTTTTCAAAGGATCTGCAAGTTCTCTCTCTACTGCTTCTGCAAATTTCTCTTATGTGGTTGATGTTTTTGTAAATAATGTTGTTAATAATAACCACAAAAACTCAGATGCTACTTTGTTACATCATAGATTGGGTCATACTTCAGTATCTAAGATGATTCATATCAATGATTGTAAGCATGTGAATGTTACACATTTTTTTTGTGATACTTGTGTTTTGGCTAAGCAACACAGAATTCCTTTTCCTGTCAGTCATACTAGAGCTTTGTCTCCCTTTGAGCTTATTCATGCTAATCTTTGGGGTCCATATAAAACTCCTGCTCTTACTGGTGCACATTATTTTCTTACCATAGTTGATGATTGCACCAGGACTACTTGGACTTATTTGTTGCATACTAAAGACCAAGTGGTCTCTATTATTCCCAGTTTCATTTCTTATGTCAAAAACCATTTCAAAACTAAACCCAAATACATAAGGACTGATAATGGAACTGAATTTGTCAATAATGAGTTCATGACATATTTGAGATCTCAAGGGATTTTACATCAAAAATCCATGGTATACACACCTCAACAGAATGGGGTGGTAGAGAGAAAACATAGGCATTTACTAGATACTGCTAGAGCTTTGAGAATTACTGCTAGTTTGCCTATTCAGTTTTGGGGGCATTGTGTATTAACTGCAACTTATTTGATAAACAAAATGCCAATGAAAATTCTTAATTGGAAAACCCCTTATGAACTGCTTCATGGAAAACCTCCCATTTATGATCATTTGAGGGTGTTTGGATGCTTGTGCTATGCTGCTGTTACCAGACCACACAAGGATAAGTTTGATTCAAGAGGGATCAAATGTCTATTTTTAGGGTATCCACCTGGCCAAAAAGGATACATTGTGTACAATTTGCTAAACAAAAGAAGTTTTTTATAGCAGAGATGTAATTTTTAGGGAGCATAAATTTTCTTTTAAGGAAAATGTTGCACCCATTCCTCCTTCATTGCAAAAATCTGCTATTAGTTTTCCTTTTCCTGAAGAAGAAGAAGAACAAGGTTCACAACCTTCAATGAACACTCAAACTCAACCTTCTCATATCACTCCCATTACTCCAAATGAATCTTCAGTTTCACAACCTCCTGTTAGGAAATCTAACAGAAATCCAAATCCTCCTGTTTGGTTGAAGGATTTTATTGTTTCTAAACAAAAAAATGTTATAGCATCTATGGTTTCTGTATCTTCTCAACCTAAGTGCCATGCTTATCCAATTTTTAAAAATCAGGATTTTGAGGCATATCCTTCAGATTATGTTGCATCTTTAGCCAATGTTCTGAATCATTTTGAGCCAACCACTTATATTCAGGCTGCTCCACATGCTGAGTGGGTTGAGGCCATGAATAAAGAATTATTGGCTTTAGAGCAAAATGACACCTGGATTCTCACCACTTTACCCTCAAATCACAAAGCTATCACCTCTAAGTGGGTTTACAAGACCAAATATCTCCCTGATGGTTCCATAGACAGACTTAAGGCCAGATTGGTTATAAGAGGTTTTGATCAAAGGGAGGGAACATACTACAAGCATACTTTTTCTCCAGTGGCAAAGGCTGCCACTTTTAGAGTTTTGATTGTTATTGCCACTGCAAAAGGCTGGCCTTTACATCAAATGGATGTAAATAATGCTTTTCTTCATGGATATGTGGAAGAAGAAATTTATATGCTTCCACCTGAAGGATATACTAAAGCATTGCCAGATCAGGTCTGCAAATTGAATAAATCATAATATGGTTTGAAATAAGCTTCCAGACAATGGAATATTGAATTGACTAAATTCTTGGTTTCTTTGGGTTTTACTCAGTCTAAGCATGATTGTTCTCTATTTGTCAAAGCAAGAGGGGACTCATTTACTGCTATTTTAGTCTATGTGGATGACATTATTGTCACAGGAAATGATGTCAAGGAAATTACAGATGTTAAGATTGCTTTGGACAAAAAGATCACAATTAAAGATTTGGGCTTAGCTAGATATTTTTTGGGTATTGAGCTATGTAGAACAGATTCTGGTACATATCTTAATCAGAGAAAGTATACACTTGATTTGCTTAAGGATGCAGGCCTCACTGCAGCTAAGCCAGTTTGATTTCCTTTGCCCACTTACACAAAATTGTCTTTAGACAAGGGTCAATTACTTTCTTCATCAGATGCTTATAGAAGATTAATTGGAAGATTATTATACTTGTCTATGACAAAACCTGATATTTCCTATGCTGTCCAGCATTAGTTTATAAATTTGTAAAAGTGCGAAAAACGGTGTCTAAGACACCGGTCTTAAGATTTTCGGGCAAATCCGGTGTCTTAGACACCGGTCTTAGCTTATGTGGCAATCCAATTCATTTTTCTGTCAAAGACGGTGTCATAAAGGCCGGTTTTAATGTGATTTCTCTATTCCTGCCAAATATGGTGTCTCAGACACCGACTTTAATCCATTGTTACCAAGAATGGTGTCTTAGACACCGGTTTTAACATTACGCGTCAATGTCCCAGACCGGTGACTTTCTTTTTTCATTGAAACCCGGTGTGTGGAACACCGCTCTTCACTTCTTTGATCGGATTATTTTTGTTGCACTTTAGTTGCTGTGTGTTCCAGTTTCATTTCTTATGTCAAAAACCATTTCAAAACTAAACCCAATTACATAAGGACTGATAATGGAACTGAATTTGTCAATAATGAGTTCATGACATATTTGAGATCTCAAGGGATTTTACATCAAAAATCCATGGTATACACACCTCAGCAGAATGGGGTGGTAGAGAGAAAACATAGGCATTTACTAGATACTGCTAGAGCTTTGAGAATTACTACTAGTTTGCCTATTCAGTTTTGGGGGCATTGTGTATTAACTGCAACTTATTTGATAAACAAAATGCCAATGAAAATTCTTAATTGGAAAACCCCTTATGAACTGCTTCATGGAAAACCTCCCATTTATGATCATTTGAGGGTGTTTGGATGCTTGTGCTATGCTGCTGTTACCAGACCACACAAGGATAAGTTTGATTCAAGAGGGATCAAATGTCTATTTTTAGGGTATCCACCTGGCCAAAAAGGATACATTGTGTACAATTTTCTCACAAAAGAAGTTTTTTATAGCAGAGATGTAATTTTTAGGGAGCATGAATTTCCTTTTAAGGAAAATGTTGCACCCATTCTTCCTTCATTGCAAAAATTTGCTATTAGTTTTCCTTTTCCTGAAGAAGAAGAAGAACAAGGTTCACAACCTTCAATAAACACTCAAACTCAACCTTCTCATATCACTCCCATTACTCCAAATGAATCTTCAGTTTTACAACCTCCTGTTAGGAAATCTAACAGAAATCCAAATCCTCCTGTTTGGTTGAAGGATTTTATTGTTTCTAAACAAAAAAATGGTATAGCATCTATGGTTTCTGCATCTTCTCAACCTAAGTGCCCTGCTTATCCAATTTTTAAAAATCAGGATTTTGAGGCATATCCTTCAGATTATGTTGCATCTTTAGCCAATGTTCTGAATCATTTTGAGCCAACCACTTATATTCAGGCTGCTCCACATGCTGAGTGGGTTGAGGCCATGAATAAAGAATTATTGTCTTTAGAGCAAAATGACACCTGGATTCTCACCACTTTACCCTCAAATCACAAAGCTATCACCTCTAAGTGGGTTTACAAGACCAAATATCTCCCTGATGGTTCCATAGACAGACTTAAGGCCAGATTGGTTATAAGAGGTTTTGATCAAAGGGAGGGAACAGACTACAAGCATACTTTTTCTCCAGTGGCAAAGGCTGCCACTGTTAGAGTTTTGATTGTTATTGCCACTGCAAAAGGCTGGCCTTTACATCAAATGGATGTAAATAATGCTTTTCTTCATGGATATGTGGAAGAAGAAATTTATATGCTTCCACCTGAAGGATATACTAAAGCATTGCCAGATCAGGTCTGCAAATTGAATAAATCATAATATGGTTTGAAATAAGCTTCCAGACAATGGAATATTGAATTGACTAAATTCTTGGTTTCTTTGGGTTTTACTCAGTCTAAGCATGATTGTTCTCTATTTGTCAAAGCAAGAGGGGACTCATTTACTGCTATTTTAGTCTATGTGGATGACATTATTGTCACAGGAAATGATGTCAAGGAAATTACAGATGTTAAGATTGCTTTGGACAAAAAGATCACAATTAAAGATTTGGGCTTAGCTAGATATTTTTTGGGTATTGAGCTATGTAGAACAGATTCTGGTACATATCTTAATCAGAGAAAGTATACACTTGATTTGCTTAAGGATGCAGGCCTCACTGCAGCTAAGCCAGTTTGATTTCCTTTGCCCACTTACACAAAATTGTCTTTAGACAAGGGTCAATTACTTTCTTCATCAGATGCTTATAGAAGATTAATTGGAAGATTATTATACTTGTCTATGACAAAACCTGATATTTCCTATGCTGTCCAGCATTAGTTTATAAATTTGTAAAAGTGCGAAAAACAGTGTCTAAGACACCGGTCTTAAGATTTTCGCGCAAATCCGGTGTCTTAGACACCGGTCTTAGCTTATGTGGCAATCCAATTCATTTTTCTGTCAAAGACGGTGTCATAAAGGCCGGTTTTAATGTGATTTCTCCATTCCTGCCAAATATGGTGTCTCAGACACCGACTTAAATCAATTGTTACCAAGAATGGTGTCTTAGACACCGGTTTTAACATTACGCGTCAATGTCCCAGACCGGTGACTTTCTTTTTTCATTGAAACCCGGTGTGTGGAACACCGCTCTTCACTTCTTTGATCGGATTATTTTTGTTGCACTTTAGTTACTGTGTGTTCCAGTTTCATTTCTTATGTCAAAAACCATTTCAAAACTAAACCCAATTACATAAGGACTGATAATGGAACTGAATTTGTCAATAATGAGTTCATGACATATTTGAGATCTCAAGGGATTTTAGATCAAAAATCCATGGTATACACACCTCAGCAGAATGGGGTGGTAGAGAGAAAACATAGGCATTTACTAGATACTGCTAGAGCTTTGAGAATTACTGCTAGTTTGCCTATTCAGTTTTGGGGGCATTGTGTATTAACTGCAACTTATTTGATAAACAAAATGCCAATGAAAATTCTTAATTGGAAAACCCCTTATGAACTGCTTCATGGAAAACCTCCCATTTATGATCATTTGAGGGTGTTTGGATGCTTGTGCTATGCTGCTGTTACCAGACCACACAAGGATAAGTTTGATTCAAGAGGGATCAAATGTCTATTTTTAGGGTATCCACCTGGCCAAAAAGGATACATTGTGTACAATTTTCTCACAAAAGAAGTTTTTTATAGCAGAGATGTAATTTTTAGGGAGCATGAATTTCCTTTTAAGGAAAATGTTGCACCCATTCTTCCTTCATTGCAAAAATCTGCTATTAGTTTTCCTTTTCCTGAAGAAGAAGAAGAACAAGGTTCACAACCTTAAATGAACACTCAAACTCAACCTTCTCATATCACTCCCATTACTCCAAATGAATCTTCAGTTTTACAACCTCCTGTTAGGAAATCTAACAGAAATCCAAATCCTCCTGTTTGGTTGAAGGATTTTATTGTTTCTAAACAAAAAAATGGTATAGCATCTATGGTTTCTGCATCTTCTCAACCTAAGTGCCCTGCTTATCCAATTTTTAAAAATCAGGATTTTGAGGCATATCCTTCAGATTATGTTGCATCTTTAGCCAATGTTCTGAATCATTTTGAGCCAACCACTTATATTCAGGCTGCTCCACATGCTGAGTGGGTTGAGGCCATGAATAAAGAATTATTGTCTTTAGAGCAAAATGACACCTGGATTCTCACCACTTTACCCTCAAATCACAAAGCTATCACCTCTAAGTGGGTTTACAAGACAAAATATCTCCCTGATGGTTCCATAGACAGACTTAAGGCCAGATTGGTTATAAGAGGTTTTGATCAAAGGGAGGGAACAGACTACAAGCATACTTTTTCTCCAGTGGCAAAGGCTGCCACTGTTAGAGTTTTGATTGTTATTGCCACTGCAAAAGGCTGGCCTTTACATCAAATGGATGTAAATAATGCTTTTCTTCATGGATATGTGGAAGAAGAAATTTATATGCTTCCACCTGAAGGATATACTAAAGCATTGCCAGATCAGGTCTGCAAATTGAATAAATCATAATATGGTTTGAAATAAGCTTCCAGACAATGGAATATTGAATTGACTAAATTCTTGGTTTCTTTGGGTTTTACTCAGTCTAAGCATGATTGTTCTCTATTTGTCAAAGCAAGAGGGGACTCATTTACTGCTATTTTAGTCTATGTGGATGACATTATTGTCACAGGAAATGATGTCAAGGAAATTACAGATGTTAAGATTGCTTTGGACAAAAAGATCACAATTAAAGATTTGGGCTTAGCTAGATATTTTTTGGGTATTGAGCTATGTAGAACAGATTCTGGTACATATCTTAATCAGAGAAAGTATACACTTGATTTGCTTAAGGATGCAGGCCTCACTGCAGCTAAGCCAGTTTGATTCCCTTTGCCCACTTACACAAAATTGTCTTTAGACAAGGGTCAATTACTTTCTTCATCAGATGCTTATAGAAGATTAATTGGAAGATTATTATACTTGTCTATGACAAAACCTGATATTTCCTATGCTGTCCAGCATTAGTTTATAAATTTGTAAAAGTGCGAAAAACGGTGTCTAAGACACCGGTCTTAAGATTTTCGGGCAAATCCGGTGTCTTAGACACCGGTCTTAGCTTATGTGGCAATCCAATTCATTTTTCTGTCAAAGACGGTGTCATAAAGGCCGGTTTTAATGTGATTTCTCCATTCCTGCCAAATATGGTGTCTCAGACACCGACTTTAAATCCATTGTTACCAAGAATGGTGTCTTAGACACCGGTTTTAACATTACGCGTCAATGTCCCAGACCGGTGACTTTCTTTTTTCATTGAAACCCGGTGTGTGGAACACCGCTCTTCACTTCTTTGATCGGATTATTTTTGTTGCACTTTAGTTGCTGTGTGTTCCAGTTTCATTTCTTATGTCAAAAACCATTTCAAAACTAAACCCAATTACATAAGGACTGATAATGGAACTGAATTTGTCAATAATGAGTTCATGACATATTTGAGATCTCAAGGGATTTTAGATCAAAAATCCATGGTATACACACCTCAGCAGAATGGGGTGGTAGAGAGAAAACATAGGCATTTACTAGATACTGCTAGAGCTTTGAGAATTACTGCTAGTTTGCCTATTCAGTTTTGGGGGCATTGTGTATTAACTGCAACTTATTTGATAAACAAAATGCCAATGAAAATTCTTAATTGGAAAACCCCTTATGAACTGCTTCATGGAAAACCTCCCATTTATGATCATTTGAGGGTGTTTGGATGCTTGTGCTATGCTGCTGTTACCAGACCACACAAGGATAAGTTTGATTCAAGAGGGATCAAATGTCTATTTTTAGGGTATCCACCTGGCCAAAAAGGATACATAGTGTACAATTTGCTCACAAAAGAAGTTTTTTATAGCAGAGATATAATTTTTAGGGAGCATGAATTTCCTTTTAAGGAAAATGTTGCACCCATTCTTCCTTCATTGCAAAAATCTGCTATTAGTTTTCCTTTTCCTGAAGAAGAAGAAGAACAAGGTTCACAACCTTAAATGAACACTCAAACTCAACCTTCTCATATCACTCCCATTACTCCAAATGAATCTTCAGTTTTACAACCTCCTGTTAGGAAATCTAACAGAAATCCAAATCCTCCTGTTTGGTTGAATAATTTTATTGTTTCTAAACCAAAAAATGGTATAGCATCTATGGTTTCTGCATCTTCTCAACCTAAGTGCCCTGCTTATCCAATTTTTAAAAATCAGGATTTTGAGGCATATCCTTCAGATTATGTTGCATCTTTAGGCAATGTTCTGAATCACTTTGAGCCAACCACTTATATTCAGGTTGCTCAACATGCTTAGTGGGTTGAGGCCATGAATAAAGAATTATTGTCTTTAGAGCAAAATGACACCTGGATTCTCACCACTTTACCCTCAAATCACAAAGCTATCACCTCTAAGTGGGTTTACAAGACAAAATATCTCCCTGATGGTTCCATAGACAGACTTAAGGCCAGATTGGTTATAAGAGGTTTTGATCAAAGGGAGGGAACAGACTACAAGTGTAACACCCCAACATGGCGGAATCATGGGGTATCACTTAGAAAAGCACAGCACGACATGGAAATTATGTAGAGTCAAACTATATGCATTCATAGGATTGAAACAATCCACAAACTCACTCAAATGTATACAATAATCAACATCTATCAAAGATACACACTCAATCAATATTAAATGAAAATGTTTAAATGATAGTAGTTGATCCTAAGCATAACCCGTTAAAGGGAAATAAGGATCACGGATCCAGAAATCCAAAGCAAGTCCAATCTTAGCAATGCAAGCACATAATCATCCATTTTGTCTCTGATTAACCTGATTACCTGAAAAGTGTACTAAAATACGTCAACATAAAGTTGGTGAGTTCGTAGGGACAAGTAACAAGGAATAACCGTATCGGGATAACAACCGTTAACGATAAGCGAGGATTAGAATATCTAATCAAGTCCAAAGAAACCCTAAAAGGTTTCACATTAGCACAAATCAATACAATCAACGTTTCAACAACAATATCATTATACATAAACCGTTACGCCTTACCTGTCAAACAGTGCGCCAATAAACCGTTACGACTTACATGATAAACAATGCGCCATTATACATTAACCATTACGCCTAACATGATAAATCATTTACATGATTATCAATGCGCCATTCATCATTAACCAATACGCCTAACATGATATATCATTTACATGATAATGAAAGCGACATTCATTATTCACCAATACGCCTAACATGATAAACCACTTACATGGTTATCAAAGCGACATTCATCATTAATCAATACGCCTAACATGATAAACCACTTACATGGTTATCAAAGCGACAATCATCATTAACATTCACATCAACAATCAACAATTAAGCAAATTGACATCGCGGTCCATATCATAACAAGTGAATCAACCAACAAATACGATGCACATACACTTCTTATAATTCTACTTTAAAGGAATCATCGATGCTTATATATAGGGTCACCCGCAGCCTTCCCACCACATCTACTATTCATAAAAAGTATAATTATCTTCCATGTATGTACAACTATCTAAAGCACAACAAGTATTCATAACGAAGTCAAAGTTAACCGAGCAACAAGTCAATACATTAAACAAACAATCAATCAACAAGCATGTACACTTTTCAGCCCGAATCTCAATTGAGTAGGGAGGGTTTACGAAACTCACCTGGAAGTAAAGCAATTCCAAGTACAAGTACAAGTACTTTACTATGCTCAAAATGTACTCCCAGGTACCTAGAACAAGTATAAGATCAACTTATAAGCTACCACAAAGCCTAAGTGCAAAATAGGGAAATTTCAGCATGTTCCCAGATCAGCGATTTTTGAAAAGCCTTCAATAAATCGTCTATAGTTCTTTACTGCTTCAATTTTACTTGGGTCCACATGAATTCCTTCTTTTCTCACTACTTGACCAAGAAAGTGGACCTCTTCAAGCCAAAAATTCACATTTGGAGAACTTGGCATAAAGCTTTTCTTTCCGGAGTAACTCTAAGACTTGTTTCAAATGTTCCAAATGATCTTCTTTTGTCTTAGAATAGATAAGAATGTCATCGATTAAAACAATGACAAATTGGTCCAAGTAGGGTTGACACACTCGGTTCATCAAATCCATGAACACAGCTGGTGCATTAGTCAATCAAAAAGGCATCACCGTAAATTCAAAATGTCCATATCTCGTTCGAAAGGCGGTTTTTGGAATGTCGTCTTCATGAACCTCAATTGATGATAACCCGACCTCAAATCAATTTTGGAAAAGAAACGAGCACCTTGGAGTTGGTCGAATAAATCGTCAATCCTAGGAAGAGGATAACGATTCTTTACCGTTAGTTTGTTCAATTCTCTATAATCGATACACATTCGGAATGTGCCATCTTTCTTTTTAACGAACAAAACCGGTGCTCCCCAAGGCGATTGACTAGGGCGAATGAAACCCTTGTCTTGAAGCTCTTTGAGTTGGGCGGCCAACTCTTGTAATTCGGTCATGGCTAAGCGATAAGGTGCTTTGGCCACGGGAGAAGCGTTAGGAATAAGTTCAATACGAAAGTCAAGTTCACGAGATGGAGGTAAACCCGGGAGGTCATCTGGGAATACGTCCGCAAAATCTTTAACTACGGGCACGGTCTTCAATTCGACCTTAGTAACGTTTACATTATATACTTTCCTTCCCATGGCTCGATTGCCTCACCTTGAACCACTAATTCTTCTCCATTTTCTAAAGGTATTCTCACCACCCTACTACCACAATCTATTACCGCGTTCATAGCCGACAACCAGTCCATACCCACGATTACGTCAAAACTACCGATATCAAAAGGCATTAAGTCTATGTAAAACGGGTAGTCACATAATTCTAACACACAATCACGAACAACTTGACTAATTCTAGACAATCCACCATTTACCATTTCAAGTTCAAAGTAATAAGATAATGGGCTAAGACTTGCATCGATCAACGGAATAAAATCATTGGAAATGAGGCTATAATCGGCCCCGGAATTAAATAACACGGTAGCATATTGGTGATTGAGAAGAAAAGTACCTGCTACCACGTTTGGATCAACACGAGCCTTGGCCGCATTCACGGCAAAAGCTCTTCCACGGGGAACGAGTTGTTGTTGAGGAGCTTTCTGTTGTTGACCTTGATTTCCTCGGTTTTGATTTGGACCGGCAATTTGCAGTTGATTCGGTTGCACGGTCACTTGAACTTGTTGGCCGATGAGATTTGGGCATCGGTTACGATAGTGGTCTTGGCTACCACATTCATAACAACTGCCCCGGGCCATTTGGGGGTATCTAGCATTTAGTGGAGCAACATTTAATGGAGCAGTTTGACGGGTAGGACAAAATCTTGAGGTGTGACCCTGATTGTTACAAATAAAGCAAGCATCACATCTCACATTAGTTCGATGATGACGGTTACACCTAGGGCATAAAGGACTTGTTCCAGTATAACCACCCTTTTGCGGCTCAACTCTCGGTTCAACCACCGCATATACCTTTCCACCACGACCATGGCGCTTATTATTGCGCCTATCATCTTTCTTGGTGCCACTCGACTCTGGCGTATCTTTTCTCTTGTTATCACTTTTGGCTATTTCACCACCCTTCACCAGCTCCATGGTGACACTAGCGGTTCGGTTAATGGCTTCATTGATTGTCAATGGCATGGTGGGATGAGAAACAAGTACCCTCACTTTGTGGGGTAAGCCAACCACATACTTTTCTACCTTCTAGGCCTCAGGTCTCACAAGATGAGGAATGAGTCTAGAAGTTGTCCGAAGCGGCGAGTGTACCCCACATGATCGGCTCCCTTCATGGTGAGCTTAGTAAATTCTTCTTCCAAATTTCTCATTTCATATGGTGGGCAATACTTGGAGATGATCATTTCTTTGAAATTTTCCCAAGGTATGGAATCTGCGAGGTCAATCCCCAAAGTATCCTTTTTTACATTCCACCATTCTAGAGGATCACCTGCTAACATACCGGTGGCGTGAGAAACTCTTTGATCCTGAGTACAACCACTTCTAGGGATCACAGATTCAATCTTCTCTAGCCACTCTAAACAACCGGTGGCTCCACCTTCACCCTTCCATTCCGGAGTTCCACAAGCCTTGAAATCTTTGAAAATACAACCTTGGCGGTAAACATTGTTGTTTCTTGGTTGAACAAAAACATTTTCCCCGTTCCCATCACCATTCACATTCATATTTTCATCTGCTTCAATTTTCGGTTCTTCTTGTTCATTTCCATCCATGGCCGCCGCGAGATTCGAGCCACAAGTTCCGGCATAAGCTCATTGAGAGCTTGAGTAATGACCTCGGCTCTTACCGGGGGATTAGCACCACCCCGGCCACCTCGGCCACCACGACCTCCTCGGCCACCTCTACCTCCACGACCACCTCTACCACCACGTCCACCTATAATTTCTTCTTGAACTATCGGCTCCTCTTGCTCATTTTGACGCCTATAGTTAGTGTTAGCTCTTCTTGGTCTAACCATCTTTCCTGAACACACGTATTAGATTAACAAGTTAAGTCTCACAATTCACACCCGAATATCAAAATTTTCCTTCAAGTAATACACAATTTCCACATCAAGTCTTCTAAATCATTGCATGAATATAGTTATCTCCACGGGGAATAATCTAAGGCTTCACCGATCGTACAATTTACAATTAACAATACAATCACGAACCATTCGACACAATATAAATGGGTCAAGTCATAACAAGGTGGGTAAAGTATAGTCCGGATCTTAACTTCAACATTCGACACATTAAAAGTGTTTGTATACAGGGTGTACCATCGGCTAACCCTCCACACCGTTAATATATTGAATGGATGTCAAGACTCGGTTCCGATATGTTCTCTAAGTGTTGGCCGGGTATGTATACTTCCAAGATTCCACATATCAACGTTTATCACAATAATTCCACAATTCACGGTGTATCCCGACACTATCATATACGTCCATCAAGTTGTGGCAATGACTTAACTTTAAATGGGTAATGCATTTGATGTGAATCAAAAGTTTATGTATGAAGACTCATGCAAATCTTCATAACATAATGTTTAATAAAATTTATTTTTATAGTCTTAGTAACACAAGAGAGCTCGGTAGCTCCATTTGAACGCACAAAGAAGCGCAAGGGCAAAGGTTTGCGAAGGACGCAATTAAAAACCCGCCCTTTTAGGAGGCTAGCGCACTCCGACTTATACCTCTCTTAGAGTTTGTTCAAATAGGTGAGCCGGTGTATCTCAAGGTTGTAAGACTCCAATTTTTATTAAAGAAATCTCTATTTCGATAGTTCTTAGTCAACTTTATTCTTTTCTATGAGTAACCTACGAACTCAGTTTAAACCATTTTTATGCATAATACAGTTCACGTTGCACACAAAATTTCCTATCATGCATGCTAATATGAAATGTGGGTAATGGCTATAGACTAGGTCAATCCACCTAGCTCCCTACAACCACGGCTCTGATACCATTCTGTAACACCCCAACATGGCGGAATCATGGGTATCACTTAGAAAAGCACAGCACGACATGGAAATTATGTAGAGTCAAACTATATGCATTCATAGGATTGAAACAATCCACAACTCACTCAAATGTATACAATAATCAACATCTATCAAAGATACACACTCAATCAATATTAAATGGAAATGTTTAAATGATAGTAGTTGATCCAGAAAGTCCAAAGCAAGTCCAATCTTAGCAATGCAAGCACATAATCATCCATTTTGTCTCTGATTAACCTGATTACCTGAAAAATGTACTAAAATACGTCAACATAAAGTTGGTGAGTTCGTAGGGACAAGTAACAAGGAATAACCGTATCGGATAACAACCGTTAACGATAAGCGAGGATTAGAATATCTAATCAAGTCCAAAGAAACCCTAAAAGGTTTCACATTAGCACAAATCAATACAATCAACGTTTCAACAACAATATCATTATACATAAACCGTTACGCCTTACCTGTCAAACAGTGCGCCAGTAAACCGTTACGACTTACATGATAAACAATGCGCCATTATACATTAACCATTACGCCTAACATGATAAATCATTTACATGATAATCAAAGCGACATTCATCATTAACCAATACGCCTAACATGATATATCATTTACATGATAATCAAAGCGACATTCATCATTCACCAATACGCCTAACATGATAAACCACTTACATGGTTATCAAAGCGACATTCATCATTAATCAATACGCCTAACATGATAAACCACTTACATGGTTATCAAAGCGACAATCATCATTAACATTCACATAAACAATCAACAATTAAGCAAATTGACATCGCGGTCCATATCATAACAAGTGAATCAACCAACAAATACGATGCAAATACACTTCTTATAATTTTACTTTAAAGGAATCATCGATGCCTATATATAGGGTCACCCGCAGCCTTCCCACCACATCTACTATTCATAAAAAGTATAGTTATCTTCCATGTATGTACAACTATCTAAAGCACAACAAGTATTCATAACGAAGTCAAAGTTAACCGAGCAACAAGTCAATACATTAAACAAACAATCAATCAACAAGCATGTACACTTTTCAGCCCGAATCTCAATTGAGTAGGGAGGGTTTACGAAACTCACCTGGAAGTAAAGCAATTCCAAGTACTAGTACAAGTACTTTACTATGCTCAAAATGTACTCCCGGGTACCTAGACAAGTATAAGATCAACTTATAAGCTACCACAAAGCCTAAGTGCAAAATAGGGAAATTTCAGCATGTTCCCAGCTTTGCGCCATCAAGAAGACTAGATACAACAAAACTCAGTTCTAGACATTTGTTGGGCACTCAATGGCCTTTTCAAAAATGTAAGGTTTGGCTCTTGAAGAGCTTTAATGAAAGAATTATGATTTTTACAAAAACAAACCTGTAGCCTCGTCAGAAATCAGACCAGTTCTGAAAATCGTCGTTTTTGGAACTCTTCTGAGCAAAACCAGAAGAAACTTCGTTCTTATCAAATTTTACTGACACTTGGACCTTTCAAAAATATAAGATTCGTCTCCTAATTCGTCCAGATGAATCTTCTATGATGTTTGCAAGATGACTGAATTTCAGTCCTATAGAGTCCTTAAATTCAACTTGAAACTTCAAGTGATGAACCCAAGACTTTATGAACTTGATTGTTTTGTGTTATGAATGTGAGAGAGAGAGGAAAGAACAGAGATGGATGATAGAATGATCATCAAATGCTTGCGTATATAGTCCAAGAGTTGCAACTAAGTGCCAAGAACACACACCTTGACCATGAGGTGTTCATCATGTGTTTACAACTCATCCTTGAGTGTAATGGCTAAAACTTTGGCCTTAAAACAAACTATAATTCAGTAGGAACATGTTCATTGCATGATTACAAGCTATAATCCAAGTCTTGGTTAGTTTGTGTGGGGTTTATGCCAAGAACACAAGCTTGACTTGACTTATTGACTTTGGTTGACTCTAAACTTTGATTCTTGATTATTATTTGTGTAATTAAGTGTAGTAACTAGTTTATATAAGTATAATTACTTTTATCTATGTGGTTATAAATCAATTACATGTATTTATATATTTATTAGTTATTTAATTCAAGTACACAATTGCATATTTATTTTACTAGTATGTACAATATATCTAGCTAGTTAATTGATTCCGAAATTAATAACACAACAAAAATACTCACGAGCGTACAACTTTTATAAATTATTATAAATCCATAATATGGATAAATCATTTCATATAATATAAAGGTTGTGTCGGTTTTTGTCCTATTAATGGAATTATCATCTAGCCACCGACACTGTTCCACCGACACTGTTTCACCGACACTGTTCCACCGACACTGTTGGAATCGTACATTATACTTAAGGTTTCGTATATACGTTTTTCCTGTTACCACAGTTACTCAATTATCATCTATCATATAATTTCCATAACATACTGGGCCAATTTCATTAAGTCATTTTAATTAGGCATACATATCGTCATATAAACATATCCACGTCACATATAAGCATAGAGTTCATGACCCTAAATGTGCCTAATCAATTTCGTCACTTTGGTTCATCTCGTTAAATTGTGACTAGGTCACCGTTAAGTTGTAACCGAAGTTACCGTTATCATATAGGGTATGAGTTTGTGTGCAGGCGGTCATACGACTTCAAGGAAGCCTCACACCCGACTTGATGGAGAAGTCTTTTGACGGTCCATCTGCGTCGTTAAGGAAAGACAATGTCGATCCCTGAGTAGCACGTTATGTTCATGACATTAGGTGGGTCATCAGACCACCCGAAACTACTCGCCACGTATGACTGTTGCAAGGAGCAACCCAAGCAACCACCTCAGCGTACCTATATCTACCGTCAGGCACGGGTTATGCATAACACTCATCATCTAATTAGCTCGA
>CM067167.1:68850175-68947675 GCA_034093135.1 Erigeron breviscapus
CGGGTAGGGGAGGGGAGAGTATAGAGTCTTACCCCTACTGAGACCGCTTCCATAAGGAACTTCTGGTAAAAGTCGAAAAAGGTGTAAAGAGATTAGGTTACATACCTGTCGGTTGAAAGAAGCATGCGAAACCTGTTTACTAAAGTATCCCCGTCAGCGTTAAGAGTAGGGAAGAGTAACGTTTTCTGGTCAAATCTTCAGTGAGGCTCCAGTAGTCGGGTCTGGAGCGAGACCAGCAAAACACGTTTCTTAACAAACCTAAATAAGGTTCCAGTAGTCCAGTCTGGAGCCAGTCCAGTAAGTCTGGACTAAATCTGGACCTAATAATTTTATAGGCACAAGCGCTCCTTCATTAGGTGTCCGTTGTAGCTACGTGTTCTTCAATCAGTGGTTGATGAAGGAATAATCAATCGTGCCTTTCATGGTACTTGTGGTCCCCCACGTACTGACGCACATTCTTCATCTACCAATAGGAGTATAGACACGCATATGTAAAACAACCACCAACCTGGATCCTAGGATTCTTCCTAGTCACGTCATTTGTCCTTCTCTTCAATCCAGGTTGTTATCTTCACTTGATTGTCAGACACAGATTGGGCCGTTTGTCAAGGCACCAATCTGCCTAAGTGTTTCCAAGCTGACTGCTAATCCCAAGCTGTCTTCCACTAACATCTTGGTCTTCTATCTTCAATCCTCCTCTTCGACTTGGACTGAATGCTAATACATTTGATGCAGCTTGAATAACACTTGCTTCCATAAGATATTACAATTACAAGTATGAAGCATGATTTGGGTCAGAGACAGATCGTAAGCTGTGTCAGCTTAGTCTGACCCAGATCAGATTACAAGAACCAAAGAGTTACTAAGTGTTTATAGTCAGATTTGTCATCATTAAATTTACAATAAATGGGACTCAACAAATACAATCCCATGGTGATTGAAATTTCCATTCACAATGTGATTTGTTTGGCTAGTGAATCAAAAATAATATATTTTATATTTTAAACACATTCCTTACAACTTCTATCAATACATCATGAATTATAATGGATTGTAGTCTTGTAACAAACGTATAGGTCACCATTTTATCAAATTATATCATCTGTGGTTGAAAGCTAAAAAACACAAATGAGATGTAGTTTGTAATTTCTGAAGATCACCTCTTGCACAAAACAATGGTATTTGAATTGAGATCATTAGAATCAAAGCCACATTACATTACAAAGTCTTAAATATACAAAAAACTATTAACTATAGATAGAAGAAACATGAGAAACCAAATGTTTATTCCTAATAGACGACTAAAGCTGTATAGTCTGCATCCACAATAATATCTTCTTGGTGCAGTACTTCTTTATCAAGTAATCGCTCTGCAAGCTGAGCTACTTGCTCTTTATGCTCCTCGAGCAGTTGCAATGTACGTTGGATTGACCCTAATCCAAAGAGAAGACTCATCCTGCTTTACCCACGTCTTTCCAAACGGTACCTTATTGCAAACTTAGTCACTTATTCTGCACTTGTCATCCAATGAGCCTCATCACACACCATGGCTAATCCTGACTCCATGTAAGGTTGAGAAACATGAACATACTCAGATCGACTAATCTGCCCTTATTGTTGTATCACCTGCAACTGCATCAGCAGCAACAATAAACTAGAAGCCACAATAAACTAGCAGCTGTGGCTGCGCCACAAGTGAGACCAGAAGCAAGAGCTGCAACAGCGGCAGTACTTGCACTAGTAGCACAGGCTGCAACACAGTAGCTGCACTAGTAGCACGGGCCACTAAAGCAAGAAAGCAATAACCCGATGAGCCAAATTGAAACATAAGATACATTCTTACTAGTAGTAAATCGACCCTACTCATGTAATAACAACCTACCTAGTACATACACATACTACATTGTTAATAATTTTAAAAACGACTATAGATATACCAAATGACAACCAACTGCTTACATTTACTCCATCTTGGCTAGACTAAAACAACTCATAAATATATTATCCACTTTGACCAATTGGATATATAATGTCTATTGATTACCATGTACGGTTTCATTTAGAATCAATAAAAGTTGACCTCTTGTAGGAAGGGTGCACATTCCAGCAAAGAAAATATGGTTCTGACTGCCCATGTGTGGTATGGTATGGTTCAGAAACTCGTTGATATGCTGTTCTAGCCGCTTTATTTAGTGAGTGGTTCCTAAAACATTACAAGAACATCAAAATACGTAACATAACTGAAAACTCACGTATGACTAAAATTCATCTCATGATTTTTGGATAGTTATTGAATTCAAACTGCCATTAAGTATCTGCTTTCCTATGTACCACATAATAAGTAGGCTTATTGCATCCTGCAAAAATTAGAGCTGTGACTTGTAAAGCCAAAGAAAGTAAAAAGTAGAGACTACCACTGAACAAAGAAAATGATGGATGTTAGAAGCAATCACTGAAGATAATTATCAATTGTCAAGTTATTCGTATTTCGTATCCCCCATCCATTGTGATATATCTCACCCATGGAATCGTCTGGTATCCGCTTTTTTTGAATAATCTGGAGATAACGAACCTGCAGCATAGCAACTTACAATCAGGGTTTAAACTTATAGCTAGGATGTAGGCTGTTAATGTTTGACCATCTTACAGAAACACCCATAAGGCCATAATATTATGTAGCACCATATTCCGTCTGTCGTAAAATCTAAACCAAAAACACAAATTCCGTCTCAAGTTAATGACCCAGCTGATGTAAAAAATATATTTTTATTTCATGTGAAGAAGCAATAAACATGCACAAAAATCGATCATAGTTATCTAACAGAAAAACAACAGATTCTGCAAAGTATGCACCTACGAAGAAGAGGTGTCTTTATCCCGAGCTAAGTCTAGATAAAGGCTGAGTTCTTTGACATGTGGCTATACGCTCTGTCTAAAAGACGATTACCAGGTGGAACAAAACTTTGGGGAGTTTGGGCTCAAAATTGACCGATTGTAAGTATTATCAGAATGTTTATCTTTTCTCTGGGGATAAAAATACAATGACTCAATTTAATGTTGTTTTTTAGAGGACGGCACGACCAACTTATTACCAAGTATTTCTAGATCAGATTGGTTTGAAATGACTCAATTTAATGTCGTTTTTTAGGGGACGACACGACCAACCCATTACCAAGTATTCTAGATCAGGTTGGTTTTTCCGCCGATCAGTTGCAAGAGCTTGTTCATTCCCTATCCTATGTGCAAGTCATTTTAACTTGTGAAATCATCATTTAACAGCTAAAAGGATAATTAGTGAGAGATTTGTTTTGTTAACCACGCCTGTGAGCTCGACTTTTAGCCCACAAGGTTGAAAATTTTGTCAAACAACCACAACAGTAAAAAGAATTAAAATAGGAACAATCTCATGTCGGCTAGTTTTAGACTTTTAGCAAACTAGAACTAACACAGAAATAGCAAACTAGACTAGCAAATAACAAAACAATAACGAAGTGACTACATGGACACATAATAAACCATACTGACTAATTACGAAACTAGCGAGTTCATGAGTTCACGACCAAAGATAAAAACAAACAGAATACCGAGTTTGAGAAGTACTAAACTTATAGTATCGAGCATTAAGCATGTAACGACAAAATATAAACTAGGAAAGCAACTATAAACCTAGGAAATTTACTATAAACTGAACTACACTAACAAGTAACAACAAAATAACCAAAAAATTTACACAGGCAACATGTTTTTTTCTGGCATTTTGTCAAACAGTTCATGTGCAATTCAGAGAGGTAATGAACCAAAACAGAATTCTGTCAAAAAAAAAAGCTTACTTTTCCATCTAAAGCACATCAGTACTTAGTTAACAAAATTCCAGGATTAGTTGCTAAGTTCCGTTATTCCGAATGTGTCTCATAATCAATACAACTCAGCTAGCCTTCTAATCCTTTCAAATTCCTTTTTTTATGATTACTTACATCACAATGTGTAATTTTATATAGAACAATTGTTTTCAAAAGTACAATCAGAATGTGTAATATAACACAAATTCAGATATACAATTCTCGTATGATTATTAAAAAACTCAAATGCTATAATGTATAATAGAATCGTGTATTTATACATACCGGTTCGTGTTGGATACTTTCTTCATCACTAGTTTCATCTTGTATATCCATTGATTAAACGATGATTATTGATGACGTTGATTACGGTTACAGCGGTTATAAACAACTCGCTAGAGCTTAGGACGACGATGAAGAAAACGTATGCTTTGACGGCGGTGATGATACGCTTTTCCGATTAGGTTTTTAATAATAATGATGACGATTGTAACGGAGAATATGTTTATAAGAAGTATCCTTTACGGCAGCAATGAAAATTGGGATCTCCGGCGAATCATTTTTCCGATCAGGTTCAGGAATCAAGTGGAGTGTGTGTTTTCCCACTGTGTTTTGTCGATTGGTTTGAGTGTGAGAAGGTACGGTGCATTTGTTTTTGGATGTAAATTGACGTAATTAGCCTTCCAGTGTTATTTTTGAGCCTGATCTCCACCTTACATTATAACTGATCCAAGGGCTCATATGAATCCCTTGATTTGCACCAAAATCTTCATATGCACGGGAATACAACTCATAAATATTATAACTAATAAATAAAAAACGAAAAAAAATAAAAAAATAATATATATTATAACAAGTAATAGAAAAGCAATCAACCTAAATTGTATAAATATACAATTGTAATTATAATAATACATTTGGTTCAAAAAAATTATACTTCCTAACACATAAAGTCATAAACCGTTGTAAATTTGTAAGCAACGGATTTATCATTGTTGGTCCATTGGGTCTGAATTGTTGTGCAGTAAAAATTTTTGTAGTTTACCGTAAACACAAAAACTCACGTGGGGCAAAAAGAATAAAATAAAGGATGCAATGGAAAAGAAAGTCAGGTGGGGAAAGAAACAAAACGAAAAACGTTTTTATATTTATTTTTGTGGTTAGATACAAAGATACCACTACACGAAAAACGTTGCATTCATTTTAGTATATATAACAGTGAAATGTTCATTTGAAAACTAAAATTTCTGTGAAAACTAAAAAACTGACCAAAACACACTGTGATCTGAATCTAACACAATGTGTTTTAATTGTGTTTTCTAAAAACACAATGTGTTTTTATTGTGTAATCTAAAAACACATTGTTAAGTTTTAAATCACAGTGTGTTTTTAAATAAAATATGTAGCAACCATGAAACGATTATAACAAACTTTTAAACAATATGTCTTATTGCATTGTATGTTTGTCAAAATGGTAAATGTCACACATCGATTTTAATAAATGATTGTGAAGCACCAAAAAAGACACAACCAATTATATACACAATTAATCTAAAAGCAAACCAATACTTATTTTAATAAAATTAAAAATTAGGTAAATAAAATATCTAACTCTAATGTAAAATATACATATGCCCATGTTACAAAATCCAAAGTAGCTATCGATAAAATGTACAATTAATTCAAGATTTTCAATTTTGGTTAAAATAATAAATTTTGACCTAAAATAAATAAATTTTAATATCTATATAGCATTTGGAAATTAAGTAAGTCATAATATTTTTAAATATTTAAAATAATTAAATTTAAAGAAAGAAAAATATTATCAAAAAAATATGGAGATGCTACATAAGATAAAATCCTATGTGATAATGTTTTAAGATAGTTTAAAACTGAGGAGGGCTTGAAAAAGCTTGGATTACTACTGTTTTAATATATATATATTTATATATAGATATTTAGTTTTTTATATTAATTAAACAATCACAAAAAATTTGTTAAGTCATAATTGGTTTGGTTAGACTCGATCTGATGAGTGATGACTTTATCCCAAGTTAAAACTATAAAGTTGAGATGCATTTTAGCATAACAACGAAATTTCAGGTTCTTTTACCATTTTCAAAATACATTTAAAACTCTATTTTTAATTTTATTCTAGTAATAACCCTTATTTTGAGACTAGTGGTCTTATCATCAGAGTCTTCTTTAAGACGCAGTCAACTACATACATAGTCAATTATTGGTATTTCTTTAGGAGCATTTCAATGTTTTAAATACCGGTAAATACTGGCTGGTATTATCGGTATCGGAGGGTACTCCGATATTTTAAGTCCGGTATTTTGCCAGTATTTTTACTATTCAATACCGTCCGGTATTTCTGGTATTCCTGATATTTTCCGGTATTACCATTCGGTATTTCCGATATTTTCAAAAAAAATTGAATTTTTTTAAAATTGTTTTTATGATACTTTAATGTTATTTTTTGTTATTTGTGAACTTTAAAACTAATATTTTGTTATGAAATACCTATTTGATATTATTTTTGAGGATTATAATTGTATTTGACTATTTTCGTTAAATTATAACAAGTTTTGTAGGATTTTTAAAAAAAAAATAAAATAAATTAAGAATAGGCATACCGGCCGGTATTTTCGATAATACCTATAATACCGGTAATACCGGAAAAATTTTTCACACCGGTATAACTAAGGTTTTTAAAACATTGTAGCATTTGTATTGATAGCCGGCCATTATATAAAATGCAATGATAATATGATATTGTGTTGAAACATAAACAATAAAGGTGTTATACACAATTGAATAGATACAAACATGATTCTTTATTACATGATCCTTTGTCTAGTTTCATTTCTTCCTGCAATGGCAGGGGAACTTGGAAATTTTTTTTGAAACGGTCGTATTTCAAGGGTGTTTTGTCAAACAAGTTTTCGAAAAAAAAAAGTTGTACAAGTGGGTAAACCGGTAATTCAATTACCGGGTTCAAATATTAGGCTCGAAACCGGTATTTGAAATACCGGGTTCAAAAAAACCAAATTGAAGCCGGTATTTCAAATACCGGGTTCAGAGTTTTGCAGGTGTACAGTAGATGTGACAGCGTCTGATGCAGGTCTGATGCAGGGTGTACAGTAGATGTGACAACACACTCGAACCCGGTATTTGAAATACCGGTTTCACGAGCCACGACAAAAAGACAACATGCAACGTAGCAGCTTTTTACTATATATACATGCATATTATAGATGAACTAACTCAAACATAAGCAAACATATAATAAGCAAACATATATTTCTCAGTTTTCAAGCATCAACAAAAGTAGTGTTTTCAAAATAAAAAATGGCATCTGTTAATTTTAGCTGTGTACCAAGAAACCAAGAGTTGTTGTGGTTACAAGCTCCAGATGTGCATCGCTCATACAATATTTCCCAAGAACGTGATGTGATATTCATAAGATGTAGAAAAGGTGATGGAGGGCTGACTAGAGCAATGCAGGCTGGTATGCCCAGCAAAGTCGTTCAGCATCTCAAGAATGCTGGGTTTTTCCAACTCTTCAAAGCGGCGATTTGCCAACTTGATCATTCTTTGATCAACGCGTTGGTGGAGAGATGGCGTCCAGAAACCAACACGTTTCACTTTCCTATTGGTGAAGCAACTGTCACCTTGCAAGATGTGCAGGTGATATGGGGTTTACCCATAGATGGACCAGCCGTGACTGGTGAGTGGGTTACAGAAACACGAAATGTTGATTACTGGAACAACCTGTGTTTAGAATATCTGGGC
Source organism: Erigeron breviscapus (assembly GCA_034093135.1). NCBI lineage: Eukaryota > Viridiplantae > Streptophyta > Magnoliopsida > Asterales > Asteraceae > Erigeron > Erigeron breviscapus. Next base: position 68,857,813 of record CM067167.1, read on the forward strand.
TTTTTTCCTACAGATGAACTACATGCTGATAATTTGAAAAACGGTCGGATCAAATTTAAAACCTTAACAAGGCACATTGATGTGGAGTTCGACGAGGAAGATGATCAGCTGTGTCTATTCATGGCTAGAAGGGTTATTCTAGCTCTTCTTGGTTCGGAGCTTTTTCTTGATCCTAACACCTATGATGTTAGTTTGAATTTGTTGAGGAACCTAGGAGACCTGAGCAAAGAAGGTCGAAAGAGCTGGGGTTCAGCAGCTCTTGCTTGTTTGTATAGAAACCTGTCCAAGGCGAGTATGCCTTCAAGAAAGGGCATTGATGGGCCTTTGTTGTTGCTCCAGTATTGGGCGTGGGAAAGAATGCCACGGATTGCCCCACGCGTCACGACACGCAAAGAGAACAGAGAGAGACCGTATGCTTATCGGTCTTGTTTAGCAAACAGGTGGAATGGAGACCACTCAAATCTTCAGACACCGGCCCACGTTCTTGTTTCGTACCGGTCTTTTTTCAATACGCTCAGGAATGAGCAGGTATAAAATTTTAATGTGTTTAATATTTTATATACTTTGTAAGTTATAATAATTTAAAATTTTTATAATTCAGTTCAAATGGACTCCGTATGAAGAGTTCATCAACGTACTCCCCCCGAGTTGTAGGTCTGGTCAACACATATGGAGATATATTGGTCCCTTGATCTTTTGGGATGAGGTGGAGGTACATGTAGCAAATAGAGTTGCTAGACAGTTTGGCACTATACAAACCATTCCATCTAATTTTGGTTTGTTGGAACCAAAGGAGTTTACTGACCTTCAAAAACTACGGAAGGGGAGACCGGTTGTGGTCGATTGGGGTGTTAAACATACCGACTATATCAACCAGTGGGAGAACCGACACCAGCGGCTCGACCACCAAGGAGAGCCAGGGACCACCACTGCGGATGGCTATATGCAGTGGTATCATGCTCGTACCGTCTTAATAGTCGGTAAACCCGGTCAGGCCCAGCCTCCAGGCCAATACCCTGAATGGGGGTCTACTCAACAATTTTTTGTAAGTATATTTTTTTAAAATAAAAACTTGCTACTAATAAATATTAAATTGTTACTAATATTTGAATGTGCGCAGCAAGAGGGTTTGATACAGGTAGACGAGCGAGCTCGTCTAAATCAAGAATCACATCCGCAGATTAGTCAGTTGTTTGCGGATTTTAGAACAATACCGAGGGAGGTATTTTCTTTCAGTCAACAGGAAGAACGTATGAATTATCAGTCACAAAATTTCCAGTTTCCTGAGTCACAGCAATTTCAAATGCCTCCCTCCCAAAATGATCAAAGTGGGACTTCATGGGGCGCTGGTCCTTCCAATTGGGGTGTTGGTCCTTCCAGTTTTAATACCCAAACTGTGTTTAGGCCGTCACCAAATTCGGGTTTTCAAAGTTACCAACCGGGTAATTCACAAGCTGGACCCTCAAGTTCAGGACCCCAACAAATGTTCCCGGGTAGCCACCAGTTTTTCACGGGTACCTCCCAAAACCCGGGTTATTATACCCCGAATGCAACACTTCATCTATTCGATGTTCCTCCACATCTTTTTGGACCTGATTTTTATGGAAGTGGTCAACCGGCACGAAACATCTCTCCTTATCCGATGCAAAACTTCTCTCCTTTTCCAAGTTCTTCTCAACACCCAGTTACAAATCTGGGAAATGACGAAGGAGAAGACGACGACGACGAAAGAAGAAGAAGAAGAAGAAGAAGAACCACAACAATATGTGCCGCCGCGAAGAAGTCGCAGAGTTCGCCGTGATCGACCAGGATGTGGAACGGGGGGTCAAAGATAGATTGTATATGTTTTTTTTTAATGTTTTTATTAATAAATATTTGTTATTTAATAAGATAAATATTATCTTTTTTTATTATGTTATTTAATCGATATTTTATAAAAAACATCATAGTCAAACATAAACTTACATTAAAATAATACATATTCAAAATAATACATATTCAAAATAACGATATAAAACTTAGATAAAAATAATACATATTCAAAATACTACATAAATAAATTTTCTAACGGAAACCGTCTTCAGCTAGCAATTTATAAGCTGTCGCATAGTCGATCTTTCTGTCAATCAACTTTAGCAGTTTCTCAAGTTCAGAAGTTATTTTGTCGATGCTTGGTAATGTAGACTCAAGATATTCGCTATGCATTTCTTCACTTGGGATGATTCCGCTGCCAATTTTCCTTATTTCTTTTATTTTCTTCTTATGTCGCGCTTCCTTTGTTCCATAAGAAGCTTACAATCATTAATTTTGTGGTATAGTTCATAACCGTCGTCTATATCCTCTTTACATTGCGCTTTCAATGCATGAAATGTTACCGTAGGAGGTGATGATGGGTCAGATGACGATGAAGAAGCCATAACCTTTGTTTTTAAAAATATATACTGATGGTTGATTTTTTTAGTAAGATAATTTGTTACAAATGAAAGCAAAACACGAATTATATATATAGTGGATTCGAAACCGGTATTTCAAATACCGGTTTCGAAATACGTAAAAGGGGCCCCTGTAGCAAGTCAACTCTCGTACCTGCCCTAGTCAAATCACCTGCAAAACTCTGAACCCGGTATTTGAAATACCGGCTTCAATTTGGTTTTTTTGAACCCGGTATTTCAAATACCGGTTTCGAGCCTAATATTTGAACCCGGTATTTGAAATACCGGGTTACCCACTTGTACAAATTTTTTGAAAACTTGTTTGACAAAACACCCTTCAAATACGACCGTTTCAAAAAAAAATTCACCTTTGTTGGCGCTATAAAGCCAGGATGCCAAACACAGTGTGGTAATGTGACGGTTCCATACCCTTTTGGTATCGCCGACAGAAGTTGTTCCCTAGGTGATGCGTTCCTCTTGACCTGCAGAAATTCTACCGATGAACAACCCGCCCCAAAGTTGTATTTGACATTTCTGATTCAGAGCTACGCCTCAACAGTTGGGTTGGGTTTAGATGCTACAACCCAAATGGGACTGTATCTCAAGGTAATGGATGGAATTCATCCTTAGATACAGATGAATACACTTTTTCTCAAAAGAACAAGCTAACAGTCATTGGATGTGATGACTATGTATTGATCAAAGGCAAAATTAATTATACAGCACCAACAAATGACTTTTCTAGTGGCTGTATTAGTTCATGTCTCAAAGAATCCGCTGTCGCTGATGATGGGCAATGCTCAGGAAATGGGTGCTGTATGATATCTCTAGCAAAGGGTCTCCACAGTTACACGTATGAACTTAATAGTTTTCAGAACCACACAGAAGTTTGGTCCTTCAACCAATATAATGTAGCTTTATGTTTTTTGGTGAGGAAGGTACTTTTGAGTTTCGCGGAGTAGATGATTTATTACATATTAGCGCAACTTGGGACAGGATGCGGCTCAATATCCCTGTTGTGGTCGATTGGGTAATTGCAACCAACAGAAATTGCTCAGAGGCTACGGAATGCAAAGAGAATAGTGAATGCTATGATGTAGAAGGTGGTGGGTATCGTTGTAGATGCATCAATGGTTACGAGGGTAATCCATATCTTGATTCAGGCTGCCAAGGTCAGTCTCCGTAGTATTTTTCCGAACAGCAAATATCATATTTGACTTCTTAAAACTTTTCTTTAATAATTTTTCAACGAAAATCTATCCTACTTTTACTACTATGGCGCACAATGTGACGGCGAGGCATCATGTTGATGGCGACGAGCCGATGACGGGTGGAACTGGCGGCTAGTGGTGGTGGCGGTATCCAGTGGCGAATCTAGGATTCTAAACTAGATAGGTCCTGATTATTGGCTTTGTTAAATCGAAATGATGAGTGTATTAATTGGTGTTGTCAGGTCGGGTGGACACTAATACCATCTATTGCATAAAGCTTGATACAAAAAATAAAAAACAATTTTTAATAATTTTCTAAGTAAAATGTTATGTTAAAGTTCTAGAAACATATAATGATGAAGATGACAAAAGGATGATGATACTTCATTAAAATTAAGGTTTTGTTTAACTTTAGTAGACCAGGGTTCGAATCCGAGCAATCAAGGTTTTCCCCCAATTTAGCGTCGTGCCTTCTGTAACGGCTAATTTGGTGTGGTTTTCCCTCCCCTGTGGTTCCCTGACTTCGTGGATCGGTCGCTAGTGACTGCCTGCCCAATTGAATGTAACGGCTAGCCGTCCCGTGACACGAACGTTAAAAAAAAAAGAATTAAAATTGCATGGATTTTTCTTTTAAAGTTTTTATGAAAAAGGTCAATATGTGATGACTAATGTAAATATATAAATTTAATTAGTTAAATAAGTTATTTATTGGTGTAATCAAAATTAATGATAAATATATATTAAGTTGGTCTATGTTGTACGTATTATTGTTTTTTACATCCTTTATTAAACCAAAAGGATGTGAATAGTAAAAATTTAAAAATTGCCGTTTTGAATATATAAATAATGCACCAAAAACTAAATAAAAGTGTTGTTGGTTTGAGTAGAATAGTCCTTGGCTTTTATAGAAAAGGTCAAGGGTTCAAATTCCCTCAACCTTAATATTTTTTTTTGCTTCGAAAATTCAGCAACCATCATAAAATTACTCACCTTTTTGACTTTCTTTTGGGCTCAGTAACAACAGTCCATTTAAGCCTTTTCATTCTTTGTTTTTTGGGTTTTCTTTGTCCTCTTTTGTTTTTTTTCCCTTTTAATTATTTTATCTTTTACTTTATTTTAGTTTTTATTATTCGGTTTACTAGAATCCTTTAAAGGTGATCCAACTTCATAGGTGAAGTTGGATCAACTTTAACCATTGGATTAAATCCAATGGTTAAGATTAAATTTTGATGTTTAAATCTTAACCATTGGATTTAATCCAATGGTTAAAAGTGTGAAGTTGGATCAACTTTAGAGGATCTAAATCCATAAATATATGTATTGTAAAATTTTCAACATGGTTGTAATACTTTTAAATAAATATGTTTTAGCAAATATATATTTGTTATATAATGTGTTTCAATTAATCAATTTTCAATTCAATTGGATTACAATGGTATAACAAAATCGTATCAACATGATAATTGATGTCCCGCAACACGGGATTTGTATCCCCTAGTTGTTGTTTTAACACATTTTTTATATGATGCAATTGCAAAGTTAAATTATCGTAAGTTGACTAGTTTAATAAGTTAAGATAGAAGGGTCAAAAATGAAATTCTATAAACTAACAAGGTCTATATTGAAAGTTGTAATAAATGTATAAGGGTGGAAACGTGGGTTTCATCTTCATCTTTTTCAATATCTAAGATTTCTTCCTCCATTAAATACAGTCAACAGTTCTTTTTTCCTTTCTTACAAATTCAGTTACAAAATCTCATGTATCGAAATAAGTATTGTAAGGTAGGTCCTGACTAATATTTAAGGTAGTTCCTTGATGAATTCATTACATACTTTCTGAAAACTATACAAATCTTAGATAGGTCCTAGGACCTACCTTGTTTATAACTAGATCCGCCCCGGGTGGCATCGATTGGTGTAGGCAATTGATTTAAAGGTAAATTATGTAAAAGGGGTGGTGAAAATATTTTAAGAAACAAAGGACTTATTATATAAATTAATTAATTAAACATAAAATAGTACTCTTATCTCTACTACTTTTTAAAAATTATCACACTCTCTCTTTTAACATTTTTCAACACCCTCTCTCATAAAAAAGTCCCAATGGAAATGATCATTCTACCCTTAATGAATTAATTAATTCTCTATCTTTTATTCATTAATTTAAACATCTCCACTTAAAATACCTATAATACCCTTAATGAAATAATTTACAACATAGACCCATCAACTTCTAAAATAACTACACTACCCATTTTACATTATATATTTTACAATAATAACCACACTGCCGCCAGCCCGCCACCCGTCACGCCACCGCTACTACCAACCACCGCCGCCACCACCACACTACCGCTACTACCGCCGCTGCCGCATTGCGCGGGTAAAATGCTAGTATATCTCAAAAGGATAATGATATATCCTGCTAAATATCCTCCTAATACCATATCTACATGACAAATGTACTCTATTAAGTCTCTCTCCCAATCTCATACATTAACTTTATCAAATGTCACAATCATATTGTTAGGAGGACTTTTAGGAGGTTTAATTAGAAGGATTAATCATTTTCCATCTCAAAAATCTAACTTTCAAACGGGAGGTTAGAAATTCTATATAGTAAGTATGGATACTCCTTTTTTTTACATCTATAACGAATTTATATACACACTAGATTTCGTGTGTTACAATGATTTTCTTAAAAACCTTTATATAAAATAAGTTTAAAACTAAAATTTATGGCGGTCGGCGACCGACTTCCGTTCATCCGTTTTGTGTTATTTAATGCACTGACATATCTTAATTTACTTTTTATGTATTAACGAAAGTAATTAACCAAGATATGAAAGTAAATGACCGTATAACTTCTAATTTGGTTTTTAAAATAGTAAAAAAAAACAACAACAAATATTAGGACACTTCTCAAATGATTTATAAATGATATAGATAAAAGAAGATAAGTTGATGATAATGATTAAAAAAACAAGGCTTAGATCAAGTAGTTAACACATTTGACTTTGGAGACACGAGTCAAGGGTTCGATCTTCCTATCTGAGGTCCTTGTTTAGGTAATTAATAAAGGGTAATTAAGGTTATCTACATTTCAATTTCTATATACACAGTTGTAAACAATATCGAGACCAATATCTCATAGAAAAGGTATTGAGAGTTGATTTTCTTTTTTGTTGTTGTTGTTGATGATGATGATGGTTAATATGGATTTATTGATTCAAATTATGAATCTAAGAAAGATGATTTATTTAGCTGTATTAATATTAACGAGTTGTCTACATTTCATTTATTTCTAGATATAGATGAGTGTAAAGATAAGGAAAAACATCCATGTTATGGAAGTTGTATTAATATTCCGGGAAACTACATATGCAACTGTACCGAAGAATATTCTGGCGATCCCAAGGTTTTAAACGGATGTTGAGAAATACCGAAAAAACCTTTCCACGAAACTCTCCAATTCTATCTAGGTAAAGCTCAGTTATTATTATTATTATTATCATTATTATTATTATTATTATCATTATTTTATTTTTTTAGTAATAATGATTTCATTCGATATATTGAAAAGAAGCTTTTACATAAATTTGGATGGGAGTCTAGACAAAAGTTGTGCTCCCACCCTTTCTGAATGCAAAAACATAATCTATGAAAGATAAATCTACCGCTCCTAGCATTATTAGAATGACTACTAGAAATAGACTTAATACGTGAGAGTGTGTCCAAAGCATCCTTGTCGAATTTTCCAAACGTAGAGAAAGCGAATGATATGAACTTGTACTCGTTGTCCTCACATTTAGATGCATACTTCCTCTTTTTCTTCTCCACGACATTGTGCAAGGCTACCCCGGGTGCCAAAGAAGTCACCCCCATACCAGCAAAAGGAGAAATGCATGTCACATCCAAACATGCATCTTTACCTTAGACCCAATTAAAAAGTAGAAGGTCAGCAGGGCGTCGATCTTTGCCATTATCTGAGAGAAACCCCATTGGACCTTCCTTACGCACCATAATACCCACCTTAAAACACATGTCAACAAGAATAGCACGCAACAAGTTATGTCTGAACTTTACACCAACTTCACTAGAACAGTGGACCACATAATCTCCAATTGGTCCATCCGATGCACATTGCAACTCGAGCATATATTACCTTCAGAAAACATCGGTATTGAAAGCCTATATTTCAAAACACAACGAAACTGACGATGGTTCATCCTTGCCCCAAGCCGTCAATAGGTATGGTGAATAAAAAATCCTGAGCGTGTGGGGCGCGAATGTTGCTAAGAATAGCTACCTGGCGAGGACTTAGAGAGTACTTAGAAGCTAGGTCTTTGTCAATGACACCAAAATAACACTTTGCCAAGGTCTTCATCATTTGGGGGGCACAAGTGCTTGTGGTGACAGAGATCATGTCACCATTGCATTATTATTATGTTTATTTTAGATTATTAGGGTTTAATCACTGGATGACCAATGTATTTTCACTCATTTACATGATTGCCCATTGAACTGGATTATTGATATGTATCACCCATATACTTTTCAATTTTTTACATGGTTGTCCTTATTTGACCTGATGACCTCCTATAACAGGTTAAATGCTTTTTCTTTTTAATTAAAAAATTAGTTTCATCTTTGAAACAACTTACCTCGATCTGGTACCTATATGATATATCTATATTCATATACTCCCTCCGTCCCACTAGAAGTGTTATGTTTTGAATTTTCAAAGTCTTTATTTTTCAACTTTGACCTTAAATAACTTTGTTTGTGTTATATAATACTTGATGAAAGTTATATGAATTGATTGAGTTTTAGATATATTTTCATTAGGTATAATTTTCATCAAGTTTTATAACACACAAAAAAATATTTAAGGTCAAAGTTAATAAATAAAGACTTTGAATATCAAAAGGACACTTCTAATGGGACAGAGGGAGTATATTTAACACAATCAATATATTTGTCCAACCATCCATCCATCCATAAAATATGTATATATAGTATTAGTAGTGTTCGTACAACCATATATACATGTATTATTTTCATATATATACATCCATATATTATTTTCTTGCCGGTTTTCATTTAATTCCTGAATTACGCCAATATGACCAATCATATTCTTAGGACATGGAGGCAAATCAAAGGTACGTATAATCATAATATACTCTGAGAGAATCCTCCTCTAATTCAGATCTGAAAAAAGAAAAATTCCCGTCTTTGAAGCACCGCAAATTGATAAAACCACCACACAACCACCACCGAATCTGACCACTGTTCAGGGTAATTCCGATCATGAAAAGGAAGGAAAGAGGACGATTAGGAGTAGGCCATCGTCAGTTTGTGAAAAAGATTCAGGTCGGTGTCTGACCGTACAACCACCATCAGACACCACATGGTCAGTAGCTGACCACCATCATGTTCTTTCGAGTTTGAAATTGGGTGTCGATTCACAGTTTAAACAGGAAAAGATTTGGGTTGGGGGTTGGTGGGGGGGTGGGGAATGATGTTTTGGGTGACATAAGAACAAACTTTGAGTGATGCAAGTTGTAATTATCAATCAAGATATCGTAGGAGTGGCAAGTTCAACATTGATGATAATGATGAATATATGAGAGAGAATCAGGTATAATATGAAAGAGTAGCAGTTAAGAAAAAATGATGAATTTATGATTTTATTTATAAAAAAAAGAGTTTACCTGTTATTAAAGGTCATCAGTTCAAAAATGTTTAACATGTACAAAATTGAAAAGTAAGTGGGTAATACATATCAATAATCCAGTTAATGGGCAACCATGTACATGAGGAAAATAACATTGGTCATCCAGTGATTAAACCCTTATTATTATTATTATTATTATTATTATTATTATTATTTATTTATTTTAATAATATAAAATATTATTATTATTATTATTATTGTTGTTGTTGTTGTTGTTGTTGTTATTAGGGTAAATTACAAAAATCATACCTGAGGTTTGCTCGAAACTACGCTGGTCATACCTACAATTTAAAAATTACGCGAGACATACCCATCATTGTCAAAAACTTACATTGATCATACCTATCGCTGACGGTCGTCTATTTGACCGTTAAGTCAAGTCACGTGCCGTGCATGTGAGGTATCAAAACCGTAATTTCGTGCATACTTCAGGTATTATCCTTGTAATTCACCATAAAAATAATTATTAAGAATTTTAGAGTTTTATTTATACTTCAGTTATTAAGTTGGGTAGATATGAAATTTATTATGAAAAATAGTTTTTTTTAACGAAAGGTATATCGAGAAAAACAGTTGATACAAGAATGCATTTATTATTATATATGTCATTATACTGTTTTCACTAAAATTTTCACTTTTCTATTATTATATTATTATTTTTATGATTTATTCTTTTTAATAGAAACCTATTTAAAAAGATACTAAACAAAAAATATTTAAAAAAACAATATAATTTTTTCGTATGGTTTGATGACATCCCCCTCAGATTAGAGGGGTAAAGCAAAGTCGAAGACTCGTCACGGTTTTAAAATATACCTCAAATTAGCAATCTGTAGCATTTTGGGTTTGAAGTTCCACGGTTAGTCGTTAGTCTAACCTTAGAATTTCTAAGCCTAAACCTGTATCGTTTGATGACATCCTTTTATAAATTTTTAATTGTTTATTTTGAAATAGGGTTTTTAAAATAATATATATATATATGTGTGTGTGTGTGTGTGAATTTTAATATAGAATATCTATCCTTTTTAATAATTGAAATAAAAATAAAAATAATCTTAATAATTTTTTATTAGGGTAAATTACACAGATGATACCTGAAGTATACACGAAATTACGATTTTGATACCTCACATGCATGACACGTGACTTGACTTAACGGCCAAATAGACGACCGTCAGCGATATGTATGGTCAGTGTAAGTTTTTGACAACGATGGGTATGTCTCGCGTAATTTTTAAATTGTAGGTATGACCAGTGTAGTTTCGAACAAACCTCAGGTATGATTTTTGTAATTTACCCTTGTTATTATTTAATATTATTTTATTAGTATCTTTTAAAGAGGTGTTTTAAATTGTAATATAACTCATTATATAATGGTGAGTGCTACTCAGTGTTTACTACATTGTCTTATTTGAGTATGCTCTAACGCTAAATACATTGTGCAAGTACGCGTTCTGGGTCTAATATTGGACATGCGGGCGAATTAATCCATGATTCGTTTATCATGTTTACAAGATGAATAATTAAAATCTGAGGTGAGCTCTACCTCATATCTCATATGAATAACTTACAGTTGCAACTAAACCATCAACTGAAACCTAACTTCTCTCTCTCTCTCTCTCTCTCTCTCTATATATATATATATATATATATATATATATATATATATATGCTTGAACATAGGCTAGGCCACATCACAAACACGTTTGGTATTGCCCGCTATTAAATTTGGCTCATACTTAAACTCATCCAAATTTAGGTAATCAACTAGATTTGTCCACACCACAAACACTTACATGCAAAACTATACAAGTAACTTGACTCAAGACAAACCTTTATAAAGTTGTTGTCACCAAGAAGTGCACTAAGAGACTCCCCCTTGACATTAGCATGTAGAAGTCTTCATCGATCTTCAAAGGCTTTATCGATCTTCGGAGTGTTCACTTGTAATGCATAACTATAACACATAAATGCACCAACTGACACTTCTTGACTGTTCTATCAATTCTAGCAAACTTAAAAAATCACTAGTTACAAAATCTGCATCAACATACTCCCCTTTAACCAATGATATTGGGTCTTCTTTCGATAAAACTTGATTTTCTTGTGTTGCACTCTAATCTTCAACCTACAAAGTCCTTGTATCATTATGACTACTAAAGAACCCAACACTCGGGTTGTAATTCTCCCTTTAAATCTCTTCCAAATTAATCTCTAAGAAATATTATAATGCCAGACCTCATTACTTCAAAGCAATTGAGATATTATTGCTTCCTCATGCAATCCACATATTCTTGCTTCCGTAGAAATCTAGAGATCATGCAAGATAACATCGCTCAATCCATTTGATCTTAAAGCTTACCAGTATATGATCTCAAGTTGAATCTCCAACAATCAGCATCGAATTAATAAACTCCACAAAGATAAGAAATTTTTTTAACTCAGAATTTAAGATGTGCAACACTCAAGATCCCTGTCTTCAATGAAGAGTGCCTGAATTTTTCTTATATCTTTAGAAATCCACCAAACACCTAAATACTTTTATATCAGATATCTCCCTCAAATTAAACATCTTCAAATTACATAAATATTTACTATCTGGAACCTCACCCATAGTCGCCATATTAGTCATCTCTATATCATTGGCATAAAATAAAGGTTAAAGCTACAACTACTAAGATTAACATCATCACAGAAGCTCTTTGACAAAATCCCAAACACATGCTCTATAACACCCGATTTTTGAAAACGAGGATTTCCAAAAAGAATTGGCTAACGGCGTTTGAACATTGCGAAAACATTTAATAAAACATTACAAATCCTAACAGAATGGTCATTATATATAACCAAGGTGTACGAATTCATATCATCACAATGTCAACTATATCTAAAACGACATAAAAATATTGTCTATATAAACAAATGGGTAATTAAGGTCTTCATCATTTAGCCCACAGTAAATAGTTACCCATCCTCACAAGCATCTCACAAATCTTCGGCCATTAACCCAAGGAGCACAACATATTTTCCACAAAACAAGTTTTGGGTATAACAGCTAACAAAGATAACAAGTTAGTATATAACAATTGCTTATTCAAACATCTTTATAAATCATCATATGTATGGGTGTTATAAGCTACAAATGGGTTAAAATCGAAGTTAACATTTTATTGTATCCCTCATGTGTCAAAGATAGTTATCTTACTTCATGTAACTTACAAATGAGTCTACCGAGCTTGATACGTAGTCCCCACAACCTAGAATGAACATAGGATCAATAAAGGTGTTTAAAGGAGACTAAAACACAGTTCGGGGTTGAAAGCGCCGCTCAGATCTACTGACCTCTTTGGAGAGCCATTCACCTCGTCGCTTCCGCTGAGCAATGTATGTCACTCACATGGCTGCTCCATTTGTCTAACGAAAGAAAAACTTGATTTTCACCTATAAAAAACTACAATCTAACCCCCAAACGACTCCAACTCTTACCAAAGACTTATACATCTATACTATATTATAAATAAATTACATTTTATTTTTGGAAGTGTTGAAAAATATGTAATATTTTTACTTAGCACCCCTTAAAATATTTTCACTACACTACCCCTTAACATTAATGATTAAATTACACTATCAGCCCTTTTCTTTTAAAATATCTTCATTAACCATATACATCAATTACTTCAACTATCTACACCACTTCATGCCTCATCTACTACCAACAGTCACCCCACCACCACATCGTCGCCGCCACGACCACCGCTGCATTGTGCGGCTAACGTGCTAGTATAAAACTAAACCTTTTTAAGGTACAATTGGTGGTTTGACGCCATAAATCGATCCAGGAATGACTTACAAACATCAGTGATTTATTCGATTACCCGAAAACCTAGTTTTTCACCATTTAACCATGCAAAACCACCATGAAATAACCCCAAGCCTGTTGGGTTGTTTGTAGTCATAGAAATTGACTAATTTTTGAAGATACAAACCAATCATTACTCAATTTTAACGTATGCAACACGAACGGTGCATCAATCGACTGAAAAATGTTAATTTTCAGTAAGTAAATCAATTAACAAACCCTTGACTCTATCCCCCACAATTACTTATATAATTGAGACCTGAAAAACAATCTTAATAGAAAAGCATTACTACCTTAGACCTGATCTTGATGAGAGGAACGAATTATGGCTACCACGGGCAACAAATCCTTATCGAAAAGCCCTATATTGTGAATGAGGTTTTGAGAGGGTTTGTGGATGCTTACGAATGTGATTAGGAATATAAGTGAGGGGATTAGGGCTTAATATAACCTAAAATCTCCAACCACAAGTTACCCATTATGACACTTAAGTCCCTTAAGTTTTTAGTTATTCCGTTTAGAGCATAACTATGCAATTAAGTATCATATGGCACTATAATTAGCATTATTTATATAATTAACATATTTTCTACTTCATTAAGACATAACACTTATTAACATATCACACATACACATAGGCCACATTAACTACTTAGTCACATTAAAGAATACAAAAGTTAACGAAAGCAGACGTTGACTAAAGTTATGGTCAACGGTCAATCCGAAAAAGTTTAGGATGTTACATGCTCAGCAAATATCATTTACAATTTAATTGACTTTTAAACTTGCTCTTCAATCTTCGTCTAATTCATCTAAATAACCAAATCTATGATGAGGCTCTTTGATACGAACCCATCCCATAATAGGCTCGCATCATGCCTTAAGCTAGGTGTAGAACTCACTCCCAAAAGCTTGCTCAAAGGAGGAGGGGACACCTTGACTTATAAACCACCAACCAATCCCATACTTGTCCGATGTGGGATCATATCAATACCCCACCCTTTGAAGAGCCAACGTCCTCGTTGGTCACGGTTGGCACCTTCTCCTTGGGTCCAAGCCATCACTCCATAGGTCACCACTCTGAGTGTTGGAACCTCGAAAGGTAGGGCTGGCTTTGATACCAATTGATACGAATTCATCCCATAATAGGCTCGCATCATGCCTTAAGCTACATGTAGAACTCACTCCCAAAAGTTAGCTCAAAAGAGGAGGGGACACCTTGATTTATAAATCACCAACCAATCCCATACTTGGCCGATGTGGGATCATATCACTCTTTGATCCAAAAATTAGGTCAGACACATATCACTCGAATTCCTAAGTCAGAAAGATACCATGGCTGAACTCTATCAAAACACAATGATCTTCAATACTCCGGGTATCCAAGAATTTTTCTTGGAAAACATGTAAGTTTTAAATTTTTATCTTCTGTTTTTCAATGCAAAATTCTTAAACTTGTATACACTTTTGTTTTCGGTTTTAACACATCTCACATTTTAAGCTTCATCATGTAGTTATTCACATATGCAATCAAGAGATAACCATGTAGTTATTTGCCAAAACAACCTTTTGGCTTGGTTTTAATTCACTCCAAAATATCTCGGAAACTTTTGCTCACATTAAACTTTGAATTTCCCGTAGGTCGTAGACATTTTATTCTAAGAAGATGGGAAAATTCTGATTAGTGTCGAGACTCCTTGCCAAATCTGAGCAAAAACTCAAATTTAGGCCCAAAAATTTTCACCCTCTATCAAAATTTGAACCCTGAGTAAAAATACTTCTTTAAACTTGTAGGAAAAATTAAATTTTCCACCGAGATTTCCCGCCAAAATACTCTTTTTTTAACCCGTTTCCACCATGTACCTCAAATTCAATGTTGAATTTCAGTGAACCTTGTATGAAGGATACACCTCGAGTCGTCATTGATTCACATACTACTTAATTCGAATATTAAAAAAACGGAACCAAAACTCAGATGCGTTTAATACTAGTCCTAAAATTGAATATAAAAAGTTCAGAACGTAAACTCGACCTGTCAGAAGAGATAACCAAACCCGACCAGGCAAACCCGGGTATACCTTGTCTTGATGGCAAACTCGTCCAGATGGCAAACTAGACGAGATGGAAACTCGACCAGATGGATAACGTGACCAGTTAAGCTAAACTCGACCACTCAACTTTCTGAACTTTAACTTGAATCTGATGCAGACGGAATTTCTGAATAGATAACTGAACCTTTGATTTCTAAGAATACGAGGAACAATTCTTCTCAGATTCGTTGATTCTAAAAGAATACCGAAATTTAAGGATTTTCACACTTAAAACACAAACATGTGTATAGGGAAAAAAATGAATATTTGATTTATCAAAGTCGGATCATTTCCCCATGCTTACAATGATATAAATAAACGGAAAAATTTGAATGGGCCCTAAAACATAAGTGGGCCGACAGTTATTACAAAAACAAAATCCAAAAAAAACCCGAAAAACTTAAATAAAGGCCCATAACTCAAAGAAAATGCCGTTTTTGGGCCCGAAGACTGACCTGGCAGTTTGCAACTTGATGCTCCTCTTTCCAACGGTCGTTTCGACTGGTCGCATGTCGAAAACGGAGCTCTGTAACAAAAGTTATGACCATTTTAGTGAATGTCTTTTTTTGACCTTCTAAATACAAAAGAGCTTGATCTTCAACACTTGGCCTACATCAGAATCTGATCGTATTTTTCAACCATATCTGATCGAGAAAACCCAAACTCAAAGGGCGGGAAAGAACAATGGTTGTGGTGGTAATCTTGATCATGAATTTTGGCTGATCCTAAGGATTGAAATTATCCCCTTGTATATTTTTTAAATTTTCAAAAGGTCATAACCCTAACATTTTAACTAGATATTTCATTGATCAATTTCATAGTATTTTAAAGGCGCAATATATTAAACAACATTATATGTAGGTATTGGACTTGCATCACCCACAATAATGATTGGATTATTGGTGTTGTACTTCATGGCTCAGAAAAGGAAGCTCGTAAAACTAAGAGCAAAGTATTATGAACAAAATGGGGGCGCACTATTGAAAGACACAATAAAAACCAAGGGTGGTGTCAGTCTAAATTCTATGAATGTTTTCAGTGTTCAAGAGCTAAAAGAAGCAACTGATAATTTTGCGGAAAGTAAGATTATTGGTAGGGGAGGCAATGGTACCGTGTACAAGGGAACTCTAAAAGATAAGCGTTTTGTCGCAATCAAAAAATCCCAAAAGGTAGATGAAGCACAACGGGAGGACTTTATAAATGAAATGGTGATTCTCACACGGATTAATCACACAAACGTGGTGCAACTTGTAGGATTTTGTTTGGAAACTGACATCCCATTGCTAGCTTATGAATTTGTCTCAAATGATACTCTTTATAGCCACATTCATAATCGAAAAACTGGCAAAAGAAGATTGTCTTGGGATACTCGCTTGAGAATAGCGCATGAATCCGCCGGTGCACTTGCTTATCTTCACACAGATGCTAGAATGTCTATCATACATCGAGATGTTAAGTCTACTAACATCTTGTTGGATGAAAATTTCACCGCAAAAATTGCAGATTTTGGTGCTTCAAGGCTAGTTCCCTTAGGTCATGATGAAATCGTGACTCTAGTTCAAGGAACACTTGGATACTTAGATCCTGAATATTTTCATACAGGCCAATTAACTGATAAAAGTGCGCACCGACCTAGCATGAAAGAAGTGACTATGGAGCTTGACGTTGTGAAAAAGTTAGGGAAGCATACGAATTGGGTTGGTGAAGACAATTACAATGAAACGAGTAGTCTTATGATTGAAATGGAACCAACTGATCTATATACTGTTCCACTAATGCCAGACAGTGATACTTATGAAGACAGTTCTATCACTAGTGAAATGCAAGACATGTTGACAGAATTAAAAAGTGCTCGTTAAACATTTAGAAATGAGAAACGAATAAAGCTTCTATTTGTGTTTTGCTACCCCACCTAGAGAAGGTTAGTTGTTGCTAAAATATTTGTATCATGTCAATATGTCGTGTCTACTTAATTTATGCCTTAAATTGTTTTAGGCATTCGAAACTCTCTTAGTAGATCATATTTGATAATGTATTGTGATACAAAAGTTGTCAGCTTCCATCTATTCGGTTACTTAGATTGATCAATTTAAAGAAATTAGTTAAAAAGGACTGGTCAAAGTGGGTCGATAATTACCCAACCATTTTTATTTTTAACTCATACAACATCCTAAACTTTTTGAAGCATATGATAGTTAATGGGAGGGTTACTTTGCTGGTAAAGTGGGAATAAGTAAAGATTTGACATTGTTCTACTTATTATATGTTGCTATAATTGTTTTTATTTTATTTTATTTTATAATCGTTGTTTATGCAGTGTTAACATAAGTTTTGATATCTTGGATGGGTTTTGAGATTTGGTAATCCTTACCATATGGTTATAACTAGAATATAATATTACCCGCGTAATACGCGGGAAACATATACAATTAATTACATGTTAAATTTTTATAATATCATTAGATGTTGACAGATATTTAGTCTAGGTAAGAATTAAACCACTAAAAAACATGAAGTTACATTATTGGTCATTTAGATTCCGGTTAACAGTGACCAGACAGTTGAAAAATAGATACACCATCTATTAGATGTCTCGCTAAGTAAGGTTTTCGTTTCTTTGGATGTCTTTCATTCATCCGGATATGTCTGCATTGTCATTGTACTTGTGCTTTAACGTTTTGCTTTAACTACTGGGTAATAGCCCAGCGGCCACCAGCCGCTACTTTCCAGGAGTGGTCCTGGGTTCGAGTCTTGCCAAAAGCAAACTTGAGATAATCAGAGGATTATTAAGTGGTTAATAAAGATTTTTTAAAAATAAAAGACTGATAGTGTAATTTAATAATCAAATGTATTTTAGATTTTAAAGAGGGTATAAAAAAGGGTATTTAGGGTATCAAAAAGTGTTGAATTTCCTGCAATAGAAGAGATCGGTTTGCTTTATTAGAGGTTATAGAAATATAGGTATAGATGAACTAAAATGATATTAGCGTCTATGGAGGTAAACAAATTAGCAAATAGTGATAAGTCAAATTCGTTACTAAAATACGGTAAAACCGAAATATAAATAACGGACTAGTATCGTATCCATATAATCGGTTCAATATTTGGTTCTTACTTTTGACGGTTTTGCAGTTTGGTACGGTTTCATACCGAAAACCATCCCCTGAGGGAATGCATAATTCACGATATATCATATTTTTTCCGGTGTAAAAATAGAAATAAAAATGAAAGGGAAAGTAATAAAGGACCAAAAGGTGTTTGAGTGGAGAAAAGCCGACCCGAATCCAAATTCTGTGGGTGTGTTGTCTACAGTGTGCTTTTGTTCGGTTAGATTCTCTATCTATCTATCTATATAATCTATCTGTCTTTTGCTGGATCAAATAAATAACAGATAAACCCTAGAAATTATAACACTCTCAATTTCCCATAAATAAATAAATGGATAACCGATTGCCTCCTCCTCATCATCAAAATTCAAATTCAAATTCAAATTCAAATTCAGATAAATATGAATTTGATGGTTCATCTCCAGCTTTTCAATTCAAGAACACTGATTCCAGGTATCAGTCACTGTTACTTCTATTTACAAACCTATATATATATATATATCTGTGTTTTTATGTAGATATTGAAATTGTCAAGATATCTTGTTACCTATTGTTCAGTTATGTAAAACAAAAATCCTAATTATATCAGGAATTACTTATTTTAGTAGATAAGATAAAATGCCCAAATTACACATTTTTATATATTATGAAGAAATATGTGATACTCCCTTTAGCTGTTGAAGTCTCCGTGTCTCGATAAATTATTTACTACTTGTTTTAGAATCAGTTTTGCTGCAGCAGGGGAATGAAAATAAATACATAAATGATTGTTTTAGATATCGGAATAATATTTATGCCAACGTTAAATGCGGTTTAGGAGAAAAAAGTATTATTCTTACGGAGAAAAAATAGTAGGAAAGGGTAGGATTGGGGTGCTGAAATGTAACAACCCGTCTCACAATTGGTATGAGATTAAAGTTTGAAGCCCTTATTAGCTCAAATTTGTGGGCTACAAGTATCCTTTCACCATGTTTTTTTAGTTAAACCGAAAGGATATTCTAGTAGCTTTCGGCTTTGGGGGCATTACATTAAATGTGTCTGATGCACCTTTTTTCTTATACCTTGATATACGGGTGTACTTCAAACTGTCAAACTGGAATAAACTGGTCGAATCGGGACAATCGGGTTGGTTTGGCTGGGTTGAGAAGTTGGATCCCGGATATATGGCTTAGGGATTTGAAAACCGGATTACTTGGTCCCGACTCCCGCCTGTGGTTTAAGCAAGGAAACGGGCCGGCACAACTAGACCAGCCCGGGTTAATGCAATGTGGCGTGTTTTGCATTTATACCTTGATAAATGTTCTATAATTTTATGTGCATCTAAGTGTAAAATACGTCCACCACGTGACCATAATTCAGTAATTATTCTAATCAATAACAAGACTTTTCTCATGAGTTGCGACTTTTAGTTCATACTTTTCGAGACTATGTTGATGGACAGATGTTAATTTAGTGTGAAAACCTTTTGAGGGAGGAAGGAGAAGGATATATAATTGCATGTTCGTGCTTTTCCCAAATAGGAAATTTCTGCTACTTATGGACGATGTAGACGTTTGATTAAATTCAACAATCTACGTGCTTTTGTGTTTACTTAGTTTTCTCATCCCTAAAATTTGTTTATTGTCTTTGAAAGGCCTGGACCAGAATCAAAAGACAGAAAGCTTCAAAAGGCTGACCGTGAAAAGTTAAGGAGAGATCGTCTAAATGAGCAGTTTACTGAATTGGGAAAGACACTCGGTATGCTAATATATTTCTTGCATGCTACACCTTTTAAGAAGGGAAAAGCTCTATTGGGCTGTTACATAATGCAAAGCAAGTTTAATATACTGTTTTATCTTTAATCTAGTTCGTTTATATATCTGATGATGTGATCTCAAGTGCAAGTTCTGTAATGAAAAAGAGATTGTTCTAACATTATTTATGTTTTTGGCTATATGGTTAGTTTCATGCTTAAAAGTAAAATACTTTTTGCAGATCCTGAGAGACCTAAATTTGACAAAGCAACTATACTTGGTGATACAATCCAGATACTAAATGATTTGACTGCTCAAGTCAGCAGACTAAAATCGGAGTACACAGCACTCACTGAAGAATCCCGTGAGGTAACTTTTTGTTTCACTAGGTTTAGGTTTAATGTTTGTAGAGGTTGCAGTTTCGATTCGCTCAAGTATGAATGGGTTGATCCGGGCAATGTAAATCTTTTATTTAAAAGCCTGGGCCATGTACATCTATCGGGTTAACTAAATAAGTAAATAGAAATTTTTAATCATATTCTACACACTACTTATTTAGTTAATACGTGGAAAACGTTTTGGGTCAGCCTGACCCGGGCTATTTTCCTGTGCTGACCTGCTACCCAACCTGCCTGACACCACCCCTGTTTTGCACACCTACTTGTGTGATATCCGTATTGGTGACATTAGGATGGGCCTGGTGTTTTTTTCAGCACACGTCATGTCTTATTTTGCATGATTCTTATTTGGTAAGAGATCCTTAGTTCCTTACATCAAGTAAAACCAGCGAATTCACCATCTTTATGATGATTTCCTTCCTAAAACACTCGTATGTGCAATTAAGATTAGTTAGAAGAATATACAATTGTAGGGCAAACTTGAATCAGTTAAACAATGTTCACAAATTTGTGTTTGGTGTTTCAAAATACATGTTACTTGGCAATGTTTTCATTATTCATCCGGACGTCAAGGGTCTTTTAGAGTGTTAAAGAATGTTTTATCCTTCATTTTTTAGGTTCTCGGAATTCGCATGTGGGTTTGCAATTAAAAAACATGTCTGAGGTTTGGGTTTTTTAATCATATTAGTTTTCTGAGGTAACTACAAATTAAAAAGAAATCAAGGGTTAGGGTTTATAAACATCTCAACTGATTACTATGAATATTTTGATCCATTTACTTATGATGTGCCAAATGCCAATTGAGTTATGTTATATCTTTAATGGGTTAGTTAGGTTTTTGATACCAAATGATACGAACCCATCCCATAATAGGCTCGCATCAAGCCATAAGCTAGGTGTAGAACTCAATCCCAGAAGCTAGCTCAAAGGAGGAGGGGACACCTAGGCTTATAAACCCCCAACCAATCCCATACCTAGCCGATGTGGATCGTAACAGTTTTAGCTTAAGAAAACTTGTCTAAATTGGTCAATCAGATAGAAAACCATCCAAAATGTGTTTTTAATGCTTAAAATATTTTTAAATCAAAGTAATAATACTAAGGTAATTTATATTGTTTTTTAATGGTAATTGCTTAGAACACTAAGATAATTTACTTGTTTTATCAATTATAGTGACGTACTACAAAAAGTATCAGTAATAGTACATACTGCATTTGTTGCATTTTGTTAACAATCATAGCTAGCAGCATGAGCTTAAGCTATTGCTATAATGGGTAAAAAATGAAACTGCTAACGTAATAACCATATTACTATGATTGGTAGCAAAATGCAAGTACATTACCATAATTATAATTTTAGTGGCATGTTATTTAATTATTTTTTTTTTAAAGACAAGTATCCACACACCATATTAATTATATATATATATACATTTTAGAACAATCTTAGGAATAGTAGACTCTTTTTAAACTTTTTCCCCTAAAGTTTTTTATTTTCTATTTTTACCCCCTAAACTTTCCTTTTTAATTTTCACTTTGAACCCCCAATTTTCTTAGCTTTTAACTGTACCCCTAACTTTTTGCTTTTTTATTTTTGCCCCTTAAATTTCCACTTTTAAATTTTCACTTTAAAAGCCCATTTCTTAGCTTTTAACTGTACCCCTAACTTTTTGCTTTTTATTTTCCTTTGAACCCCCAATTTCTTAGCTTTTAACTGTACCCCTAACTTTTTGCTTTTTTATTTTTGCCCCTTAAATTTCCACTTTTAAATTTTCACTTTAAAACCCAGGTTTCTTAGCATTAACTTTAAACACCTAACTTTTTTGATTTATTTACGGTTTAACCATGACAGTATATTGTACTATTCCTGGTATAACAAAAAATCACTTTTAACCCTTTTTTTATGTGTCTAAAAAATGCTATATCTTTTACATTTCCTTTTTTCTTCTAATTGTTTCTTTTAAACAGTTCTAACAGCCGGGTAATCACCAACCAACGACCAGATAATCGTGTAGTGTTTTCCAGTACAACTAATGACCATCATTTTTAAATAGTTTCTTACATCCGTTTTTATCGTTCGTGTATCGTTATGTCTCCAACCAACGGCCATTTTTAAATTGTTTCTTACATCCGTTTTTATCGTTCGTGTAATACCTTTTTTTACGTTTACGTATTGTTCTGTCTCCCGGGCAACGCCGGGATTAAAATGCTTGTTCACAATATATTTCCCATGAGACTAGAATGACTAAGATATTAGAACATCTAGTTGTAACAGTTGATGTTTATTCATAACAGTTATGTTTTTTATTATTGGAAATAGAAACAGCTCTTATTTGTTACAGCAACTTAATTTAACTTTGATTTTTTGTTGTTAAATTGGTTTAGTTTTGAGCTTATATTGCGTTTGAATTTCAGCAAATAGAAAATCTTTCCAACAAAAAGTAATAAGTGTTTAGGTTGCCAGACTAGCAGTCTAATAAGCTGAAACTTAGAGACAGCATAACCGGTGGGCTGAACAGGTCGGTCAAAAAGTCAAAATCAGTGTCTTTTTACAAACGGCCAAACGGGTCAAGTTGTTTAATCCAAGCACTTCTGTTTGATTGTGTTTTTAAATTAATGGCATGTCAATGATGACTCCATGAATCAAATGATGTCAGTAATTGTCTAATATTTGATATAAGATGATTTAGGAGGTTCGGTCTTCTATGCGTTAAATATACACTTCGGGTGACTTTTGATTCGTTGATTTTGACCTGATTCCTTATTACTTATTTTGTTCATTTTATCTTACCCGTTTGACCCATTAGATATAATACCATAATCTGTATTGCAACTTCCACTAAAACATTTTCATTTTCCTTAATTTGTAACAGTTGACCCAAGAGAAGCATGACTTACGAGAAGAGAAAGCATCCCTTAAGTCAGATATTGAAAACCTTAACCTTCAATATCAACAAAGGGCTCGGGCTATGTACCCATGGGGTCATATGGACCAATCAGTTGTAATGCACCCCCCTTCATACACCTATCCGGTACCAATGCAAATGCCAATGCCACCTGGCACTATTCCAATGACACCTGGCTCTATTCCAATGCATCCATCCATACCCCCATACCCCTTTTTTGGAAGCCAAAATCCCGGGGTTGTTTCCAATCCTTGTTCGACTTTCTTCCCGTCCGTGCAATACGTGTCTCCAGTTGTGCAGCCAACTACTAGGTCCCACGTCTCCAGCAGACAAGGTTCTAGAAACAGATCATCGGAGCAAGGGGAGAGTGCAACTGGAAAAGATGGGGATTCTAATGATGTTGCTACCGAACTAGAGCTCAAGACACCTGGATCTACGGGAGATCAGGTAAGCAATTGCACTTTGCTAAAAGCATTACTGATAAGTTTAGTTTGCCCTGTTAAACCAGTGGTTGCAAAATGGATTTGTCAAGCGGGTTGGGTATTGAGTCAAGTAGATAATGTTATCGCGGCTTGGGTAATAAAACAAAATGGATAATGTTTTTGCACTGGTCGGGTTAGGATAACTAGAAACCCCATTACTTACCAAAAATTTACAGTTTTGTAGATAATGTAGCCGACTTTGGGCGTTTTTCCTCTGCTACTTGATCCATGCCCTTTAAAGCTACTTATACAATTTTTATATACCCTTTTAACCCATTAGATGCATAACATAATCTAAATTGCCATCACTACTTTTTAGGGACTCTGACCTTTCAAACAATTACTTTGTCTTCCGTTACAAAGCCACCTTTGTTAATGAGAAAATACAACAGAAAAAAGAAAGAAGGAAAGAAAGGATACCCATTTTGGACAAAAGTTGCAATGTAATGGTTGTTTTTTGCACTTCAGTTTGTTCTTCTGAACTCTGAAGTAGTTATTTTCCTAGGCATCTATGTGAAAATGATGGCTTTGTATGCAACATGAGACCAAACACTACCTATGGAAATATTTCTCTTTAGTGAGAACGAAATTACATGTCGATCTTTGACCATAGTTAATGATTGGAAAAAGTTAGTATATGTATCTAGCAACAGTCATAGTTAAACAAACTTTTCAATTTGTATAAAAAGCTGAAAGATAACAGTGAATGCTTAACGTAAGTACTAAGTAATAGTAATAAGTAATTTTTTATATAAGAAATAAGCATTACAGCTGGGAGATTGGAATATCTGTTAGCTGTTCTTACCTAATTGAAGCTTGTTTTTCTATCTTTTCTGATCCTTTTGGGCATGTATCTTGTTTCTTTACAAATAAGGTACAAGGCACAATGGTTCAAAATGCTAGGCACTTTTAAGTTGCAGGAAATCAAGAGATATTCTGTTTCCAACTAGCTAATTAACATACTTAAGAAAAATGCAAGAATGAAACACTTCCTGTGAGAGAAAATAAAGGGGAGAAGTATAACATTGTCCATAAAAGTTTGCAGCAAACACAATATAATGTTAGTTACCTCCTTTCTATTCACACTTCTACTCTGTGATGTCATATATTTTTTATTTCACCCAAACCAGATAGTAAAAAAGATGAAATTATGCTGCAGGATGGTTCACCAGCTCAATCAAAGTCAAAGAAATTACATAGGATTGAGAATAGCATTTCAGATGAGAACTCCCCAAGTGGGTGTTCGTCATCTCGAACTGTACAAGCTAGCTCATCAAATAGTGTCATTGGCGGCATGGATGCCGAGCGTTGAGGTCAAATATCAGTATGCATAAATTTCTAACTTCCCACAACGAAAGCATGGTACTACAAATTGCTTTTATCCCATAAACACCGATGCTCGACATACTGTTATAGAATTAACATAAACCGTCTATATCATGTCAGCTGTTGTATGTAATTATTGTTTTACCAAAAAATTATTTACTATATTGGCGTCTCTTGATATTTTTGAGCCATGTAACTTGCTTTTATAGAATACCTTTTTTTTCTAACACCACCATACTTCCTAATGGTTTGAGCTCTGATGAAAGAAACCTATATTGATTATTTGTTGTTAAAAGCCGTTTCTTGGCTAAAAATTCCTCATTAGAGTTGGATTTTTAGCTTGTCTGCATAGTCAAGAGTATATATGTGTCACAAACTCACAACTCACAAGCCTATATATGTAAACGGGAAGTGAATATGGTTTTGTCACACACCCAAGTACTTGAGCGGTTTTTTACCCAATTTGAATGTGTCACAACATTATATTCACTTTTCTCTATTTATATTCCTTTATAATACAAACTACTATTCTCTCATTTTTAACTTTCCACCTTTAAAATACCTCTCATGCTACATCTATGCAAAATATCCCTAAAATATTTTTCAACCCTATTTATCCAAACTATTTCTCTCCCTTTTTCACTAATTTAAATATTACTTATAATACTCTTAATAAAATTTATTTACAATATACATCATTTAAGGGGAGTGATATATCTACATCACTTTTTATATATAATTTACAGCATAATGTACAACTGTTTAATGCATGTATTGTTATGAATGGCTAAATGTAGTTATAGATATATCATTTCCCATCATTTAATCCTTAAAATTACTAGACTACTTCCTTTTACATCAATTACCTTTACATTAATAACCATTCTGTTATTGCCACTACAGCCACCACCACCCTTCGCCGCCACCACCGCCGCATTACGCGGGTACCTCACTCGTATATAAATATGGGGAAAGAAGATATGTGAAATATTATGACTAGGGATGAGCACGAGTCAAACACGGCACGGCTTGAACTGAAACCCGAAAATCAAGAAACTGAAAACAATAGCCTAGCCCGTTTAGAAGTCGACCGTGTTTGGTCCGGCCTGGTCTAAATTGGGTCGGGTTTAGTCCTAACCAGCTGAAATATTTTTATTTTTTTTTTGCAAATTGTTGTGGACTTATTTTTTATGGGCTTACATGACTTCCGGGCTTAAAAACAAACATCCTATGAAGTCAAAACTAAGCTTTTTTTTTTACTTAATACACTTAATAATTAAAAACTTAATGCATTCAGTCAAATTTCATTATCTTTTTGGACTTAATAAACAACAATAACCAATTATTTATTTTTTACTTAATACATACAAACATTATTTATATATTTGGTCATTTAATACATTCACAACTTAATGACCGGAAAACAGAACAGGCCAAGTGTTGGAGTTGCAACAAAAAAATTGTGGCCACAACCTGCTGTTCCAAAAAGTTGACTAGCAATTCCAAAAGTAGATTGAAACACAAAAAGCAACCCGTTAATGTTTGATAACCATGAAACGCAACTATCCCAAAAAATTAATCTGCTCATGTTTTCTGTGCATAAATCAAGATGCTCGTGTTTGAATTACAACATTGCAAGACATTCTACATTCCATGAATAGAGAAATCATCAGGCATGACCAAAAAAAAAAACAAAAAAACCCATCCAAAAACTATCCAAAACACATGTAATAATATCAACAATCACATTTTCAATCCATTTGAATAATATTTTGAAATTCTTCTTCCATACCTACAGATATGAAAACAAACAAATTAACAAAACACATATATATGTTATGTAAATTCACATTCGATTTTGATCTAAATCACCTTTAACAATGTTTTATCTTTGGATTATTACCTGTGGATGTAACTAACTATGACAAAATGTTTATGTTATGTAAAGATCTCGTAAAATGTCTATGTAATGAAATGAACTTTCAAATTCTGGTTATTAGATGTACCTTGGTATGTAATGTAATGAACTTTCAAATTCTGTTATTTATGAAACAATTACTTAAAGGCTTCCTCGACTACACTCATATTTTCTTCAACCATCTTTTTAAATGCACTCTCGCCAAATTCTGTACTCCAATTATATGAAACCAATATTTTAAACCCATATTCAATAGTTTGTATCTTCATACCGGATCCAAATTTAGGTAGCGTACATATATACGTTGGGTTTTATAAGATCTCTCCAATACTCATAGATTTATCTCTCACACTATCTACCATAACCACAAAGTCTACCACATTTTCCCACTTACGATGGTCATCAATATCAAGAACTTCCATGAAAAACCAGTGGACAATCGGATAAGATACACCGACCTGAACCAAAACGCGCAATTCCAAAAATAGTGACAATTCTTCACATCAGTAACTTTTATGAAATGTTACTTTTACAAATAAGTTACACTACATAGGTAACAAGTTAAGTAAAAAAAAAGATTTAAAATCTTTAGAGCATATCATATGTCGTATGTATTTATAAAATTTATTTTTAAAGGTAAAAAAGTTTTCAAACATGATTAACAATTTTGGTAACAATAGATGCGTCATGTGATATAGGTTTAAACATAGATGTTTGTTTAAAAATAAGTAATATAATCATGTAGCATTTTATTTAAAAAGGATATAGTTTAGAAAGCATGATCGATCCATTATAGGTCTCCCATTGATTTGGTTCCATGGAAAAAAAAAAAAAAAAAAAAAAAAAAAAAAAAAAAAAAAAAAAAAAAAAAAAAAAAAAAAAAAAAAAAAAAAAAAAAAAAAAAAAAAAAAAAAAAAAAAAAAAAAAAAAAAAAAAAAAAAAAAAAAAAAAAAAAAAAAAAAAAAAAAAAAAAAAAAAAAAAAAAAAAAAAAAAAAAAAAAAAAAAAAAAAAAAAAAAAAAAAAAAAAAAAAAAAAAAAAAAAAAAAAAAAAAAAAAAAAAAAAAAAAAAAAAAAAAAAAAAAAAAAAAAAAAAAAAAAAAAAAAAAAAAAAAAAAAAAAAAAAAAACAAAAAAAAACTATCCAAAACACATGTAATAATATCAACAATCACATTTTCAATCCATTTGAATAATATTTTGAAATTCTTCTTCCATACCTACAGATATGAAAACAAACAAATTAACAAAACACATATATATGTTATGTAAAGATCTCGTAAAATGTCTATGTAATGAAATGAACTTTCAAATTCTGGTTATTAGATGTACCTTGGTATGTAATGTAATGAACTTTCAAATTCTGTTATTTGATGTACTTGGTATGTAATGTAATGAACTTTCAAATTCTGGTTATTAGATGTACTTGGTATGTAATGTAATGAACTTTCAAATTCTGGTTATTAGATGTACTTGGTATGTAATGTAATGAACTTTCAAATTCTGGTTATTAGATGTACTTGGTATGTAATGTAATGAACTTTCAAATTCTGTTATTAAAGATGTATGGTATGTAATGTAATGAACTTTCAAATTCTGGTTATTAGATGTACTTGGTATGTAATGTAATGAACTTTCAAATTCTGGTTATTAGATGTACTTGGTATGTAATGTAATGAACTTTCAAATTCTGGTTATTAGATGTACTTGGTATGTAATGTAATGAACTTTCAAATTCTGGTTATTAGATGTACTTGGTATATAATGAAATGAACTTTCAAATTCTGGTTATTAGATGTACCTTGGTATGTAATGTAATGAACTTTCAAATTCTGTTATTTATGAAACAATTACTTAAAGGCTTCCTCGACTACACTCATATTTTCTTCAACCATCTTTTTAAATGCACTCTCGCCAAATTCTGTACTCCAATTATATGAAACCAATATTTTAAACCCATATTCAATAGTTTGTATCTTCATACTCGGATCATTATTCAATACTTGTGAGTGGACTAAGTGCTTGATCCGAGTTTCTCATTTTTGGATCCTTGTTTCTTTGCATCATTTTCAGGAAAGGAAGTTTTGAATTCTCTAAGTGAACGATCCTCATTTCTCAATCGCAGAACACACTTTGATTAACTGTTAAGTATACGATCCGAGTTTCACATTTGCGGATCGTGTGTTTGCTTGTTGAGTTGTGGTGTTAAGTACTGGATCCGAGTTTCACATTTGCGGATCTCATTATTCTTCTTTGAATTTTCTAAGTACTCGATCCGCATTTCTCCCCTGCAGATCCGAGTTTCTTCATTTACATATCCAATACTTGTAAAATTTCAGACTTATTTCTTCAACCATGTCTAGCGACAGAGATGCATTTGCTTTGGGTTCAAACAATAGACCACCAATTCTCTATCGGGGTTCATTTTTCCAATGGAAAGAACGTTTCATGGACTTCATTGATCGTCAAGACATAGGTGAACTAATTCAGACATCGTTGAAAGAAGGTCCTGGTGTTTTCACATAAAAGGATTCCGATGTTGTTCTTACTCCTGCACAATACAGTGCCTCTCAGAAGAAAAGAGCTTCTGCTGACAAATGGGCAAGATCTTATCTACTACAAGCTCTTCCAGATGACATTTTCTCCAATGTTGACTTCTTCAAAACCGGGAAACCCATTTGGGATGAACTCACCAAACAAATGGAAGGGTCTAAGACAGCATCTAAACAAAGGGTGAAACATGTTCTGAACCAGTATGAGAACTTCAAACAGAAAGAAAATGAACCTTTAAATAAAGTATACACAAGGTTCTGCAATGTCATCAATGAACTTCGAAAGAACAAGATCAACAGAGAAAATAATGAGTTGAATATCAAATTTCTCAACAATTTGGATGAGTATTGGCAAAAGTATGCAATGATGATTGCTCAACACCAGGACATTGATGAAATGTCCATTCATACTCTGGTCGAGAAACTTCAAGATAATGAAGATGATGTCATCAAAAGGAGAGAAAAGAAGAAGGGTAATTCATCAAACTCCTCTGATCCACTTGCTCTGGTTGCTGAAAGAAAGGCTCAAAGAACAAAGCTGTTCATGTTTATGTCTCTGGTTCTGATGAAGAAGATACTATCGATGCTGACCCTGACATCGACGAGAAAGACAAAGAGATGCTTCAGGCTATCATTCTTCTTATAAGAACTATCAAGAAGAGATTCTACAAGAACAACAAACAACAATCAAAGGACTTCATCCACTTCTGCATATCAACAAAAACAAAATCCACGTCCTTTCAAAGAGTTCAAGCAAGCCGAACCTCACAAAGTTGAAAACAAGTTCAATGGTCAAGAAAAATGGGACATCAAATGTTACAACTGTGGAGGGAAAGGTCACTTTGCTAAGGATTGCAGAAAGCCCAGAGTGAGGAATTCAGACTATTACAAGAACAAGATGATGTTGGCTATTCAGGAAGAACAGGGCATGGCACTACTTGCAGAGGATGGTCACTGGCTTCATGTGACTGATGATGAATCAGAAGAGCTAAGTGCAAACATGTGTTTCATGACTTACATGAAGAAGACCAAAAGTCATGATGGTTCAGACTCAGAGAAGGAAGCAGAAGAAGAAGAAGAAGAAGAAAGTGAAGAAGAGGAAGTTATGGTTTGTATTTGGTTTATGGACTCTGGTTGTTCTAAGCACATGACCGGAGATTTATCCCTTCTAAAGAATTTTGTTAAGCGCTTCATGGGAACAGTTCGCTTTGGTAATGATCAACTTGCTCCAATCTTGGGCTGTGGAGACATTATACAAAATGGCATCACCATTAAGAAGGTCTACTATGTTGAAGGTCTTGGTCACAATCTTTTCAGTGTTGGTCAATTATGTGATAATGATCTTCAAGTTCTTTTCCGTCGCCATTCTGTTCAAGTACAAACTGAAGAGGGGAAGGATATTCTGACAGGAACTAGGGATAACAACCTTTTCCAGATAAATCTCTTCGATATTCAACCTCCATCTTCCTCCATTTGTCTTCTTGCTAAAGCAACTGCTCAAAACTCTTGGTTATGGCATCGTCGTTTGTCCCACCTCAATTTCCCAACAATCAATGAACTTGTGAACAAAAGCCTCGTGGAAGGATTACCCACGTTTAAGTATGAGAGTGATCATATGTGCCCATCTTGTGTCGTGGGAAAGCTAAAACGGGCATCTCATAAGTCTAAAACCATTCCTAGCTCTGAAGATTCTCTTCATCTAATTCATATGGACTTATGTGGTCCTATGAGAGTTCAAACCACAAATGGGAAAAAGTATATTCTTGTCATTGTTGACGACTACTCTCGATACACATGGGTTTTCTTTCTTCAATCCAAAGAAGACACAACTCAAACCGTCATTGAATTTATCCAACTATCTTCAAAAATTTGTTCGGATTATTCGTTCTGACAATGGGACAGAGTTTAAAAACTCAAAATGGTGTAGTAGAACGAAGGAACAGAACATTGGTTGAAGCTGCACGTACAATGCTTGTATATTCAAAACTTCCACCCTTTCTATGGGCTGAAGCAGTGTCCACGGCTTGTTTTACTCAAAATCGTTCCATAATTAACAAGCGTTTTGATAAAACTCCTTATGAAGTTATCAACAACCGAATCCCAAATATAAATTTCTTTCACATATTTGGTTGCACATGCTATGTTCTTAATGATCATGATAACTTAGGAAAGTTTGATCCTAAAGGAGATGAAGGTGTCTTTGTTGGTTATTCCAAAGAGTCCATTGCTTATCGTGTATATAATAGAAGAACAAAGAAGATCACTGAAAGCATGAATGTTTGGTTCGACAAACTCCCGGGAATGCTGTATGAGAAAAACTCTGTTTCATCAAAGACCAAGAACTCACCATCTTCCGCAACAACGAATAACATCTCACCATCTTCCGCTAAAACTAAGAAGTTCATACATCACTCTACACATCCTGCTCCTTCTCCTAATGAGCTGGATTTTCTCTTTGACACCTTCTATGAAAACAAACGCCTGAATTCGACTTTGCCATCTCTAGATGTTGCTCAAAATGATGCTGATGACTCCACACAAACCAATACTACAAGCTCTGATGCTTCCTCTTATACATCTTCAAATGTTGACTCTGCTGAATCACCTGAATGTCCACAAACTGCTGAATCTGCATCCATAGATGATTCTTCTCCAGAGAATCCTATTCATCCTGCCACTACTTCTTGTTCAAACTCAGGACCCTCTTCTGATTCAACACCACCTGATCCTGCTTCTTCAATTCTGAACATCACTCAACATACTAATCCTGATCAGAATCCAGATGTTTACTTTGACGCTCCACAAGAATTGCTTGTGCCTTCATTTGAAACAATTCAACAGCTTCCACAATCTACCTTTGAAGATCCCACCTTAACTCATGATCCTGCTGTCTCGTTACCTCATTCTGGCAAGTGGTCCCGTTCTATGTTACCTCATCCCTCATCACAAATCATAGGTGATCCTGAAGCTTCCATGAAAACCAGAGCCGCCTATGCAAATGAATGTCTCTTCGTCAATTTTCTTAGTGAAATTGAACCCACTTCTGTGTCAGCTGCACTTCAGGATTCAGATTGGGTAAAGGCCATGCAAG
This sequence comes from Erigeron breviscapus, assembly GCA_034093135.1. NCBI lineage: Eukaryota > Viridiplantae > Streptophyta > Magnoliopsida > Asterales > Asteraceae > Erigeron > Erigeron breviscapus. The sequence goes on from CM067167.1 coordinate 68,890,657, forward strand.
ATGAAATTTCTTAGTTTGAGCATCTGAAAGTTTGGAAGTTGGTTCCAAACCCCAATTCAAAGAAACCCATTCCTACATTGTGGATTTTCAAAAACAAGAAAGATGAAAATGGAATTGTGGTCAGAAACAAAGCACGTCTTGTTGCAAAAGGCTACTCACAACTACAGGGAGTTGATTACGATGAAACTTTTGCCCCAGTTTCCAGAATGGAAGCAATTCGTATCTTTCTTGCATATGCTGCTTACAAGAACTTCACCGTCTATCAAATGGATGTCAAGACTGCTTTCCTCAATGGAGTTATTAATAGAAGAACAAAGAAGATCACTGAAAGCATGAATGTTTGGTTCGACAAACTCCCGGGAATGCTGTATGAGAAAAACTCTGTTTCATCAAAGACCAAGAACTCACCATCTTCCGCAACAACGAATAACATCTCACCATCTTCCGCTAAAACTAATAACATCTCACCATCTTCCGCTAAAACTAAGAAGTTCATACATCACTCTACACATCCTGCTCCTTCTCCTAATGAGCTGGATTTTCTCTTTGACACCTTCTATGAAAACAAACGCCTGAATTCGACTTTGCCATCTCTAGATGTTGCTCAAAATGATGCTGATGACTCCACACAAACCAATACTACAAGCTCTGATGCTTCCTCTTATACATCTTCAAATGTTGACTCTGCTGAATCACCTGAATGTCCACAAACTGCTGAATCTGCATCCATAGATGATTCTTCTCCAGAGAATCCTATTCATCCTGCCACTACTTCTTGTTCAAACTCAGGACCCTCTTCTGATTCAACACCACCTGATCCTGCTTCTTCAATTCTGAACATCACTCAACATACTAATCCTGATCAGAATCCAGATGTTTACTTTGACGCTCCACAAGAATTGCTTGTGCCTTCATTTGAAACAATTCAACAGCTTCCACAATCTACCTTTGAAGATCCCACCTTAACTCATGATCCTGCTGTCTCGTTACCTCATTCTGGCAAGTGGTCCCGTTCTATGTTACCTCATCCCTCATCACAAATCATAGGTGATCCTGAAGCTTCCATGAAAACCAGAGCCGCCTATGCAAATGAATGTCTCTTCGTCAATTTTCTTAGTGAAATTGAACCCACTTCTGTGTCAGCTGCACTTCAGGATTCAGATTGGGTAAAGGCCATGCAAGATGAAATTTCTTAGTTTGAGCATCTGAAAGTTTGGAAGTTGGTTCCAAACCCCAATTCAAAGAAACCCATTCCTACATTGTGGATTTTCAAAAACAAGAAAGATGAAAATGGAATTGTGGTCAGAAACAAAGCACGTCTTGTTGCAAAAGGCTACTCACAACTACAGGGAGTTGATTACGATGAAACTTTTGCCCCAGTTTCCAGAATGGAAGCAATTCGTATCTTTCTTGCATATGCTGCTTACAAAAACTTCACCGTCTATCAAATGGATGTCAAGACTGCTTTCCTCAATGGAGTTATTAAAGAAGAAGTGTATGTGGAGCAGCCTGAAGGATTTGTTGATCCAAAAAGGCCTGATCATGTCTACAGGTTAGACAAAGCTTTGTATGGGCTGAAACAAGCACCTCGTGCATGGTATGATGCTCTTACTGCTTACTTACTTAAAATTGGCTTCAGCAAAGGTACAATTGATACTACACTCTTCATTAAAAGGCAGGGCAAACACATCATTTTAATTCAAATATATGTTGACGATATAATCTTTGGTTCTACAAATCCTCAATACTGTCGAAATATTTCTGACTTAATGGTTAAACATTTTGAAATGAGCATGGTGGGTGAATTAAATTTCTTTCTTGGATTGCAAGTTAAACAACTCTCCACTGGTATTTTTATTTGTCAAAATAAATATATCATTGACATGTTAAAGAAATTTGATATGCAAAACTGTCAACCCATTGGCACACCCATGGAAGCTCGAACTAAAATTCATGCAGATTTAAATGGAAAACCGTTTAACCAAAAGCTATATCGCAGTATGATTGGATCTTTAATGTATTTAACTGCTAGTAGACCAGATATTATGTTCGCCACATGTATGTGTGCAAGATATCAAGCAAACCCCATGGAAAGCCACCACCAGGCTGTTAAGAGAATCTTTCGGTATCTTAAGGGTACTGTAAATCTTGGTTTATGGTATCCAAGAGATACCGGTTTCGAACTAACTGCCTTCTCAGATGCAGACCATGCAGGCTGTAAACTTGACCGCAAAAGCACTTCTGGTAGTGTTCAATTTCTTGGAGACAAATTAGTCAGTTGGTCATCAAAGAAGCAAATATGTGTTTCCACATCCTCAGCAGAGGCAGAATATGTTGCTGCTGCCAGCTGCTGTTCTCAAGTTTTGTGGATGAAAACACAACTTTCTGACTATGGCTTCAAGTATGATAGAATCCCTATATACTGTGATTCCAAAAGTGCAATTGCTATTTCTGTTAATCCTGTTCAACACTCAAAAACTAAGCACATCGATGTCAGGTATCACTTTTTTAAAGATCATGTGGAAAAAGGTAACATTGAACTGTACTTTGTTTCTACAGACTACCAACTTGCTGACATTTTTACCAAACCCCTTGATGAACAGCGGTTCAACTTCCTAAAGACTAAATTATGAATGTTGGATCTTCAGACTTAATAAATTGTATTCAAATGCTTTCTCTCTTTTCTTTTCTATGTTGCAATCATTGATGTATTATGTGCAATCTGTCTTATACATGCAATGTTTGAGGGGGAGAATATGAGAGTTTGCATGTTTTGAGGGGGAGTTCTTCAATATTGCATCCTTGTTTGTTTATTTCTTATTTTTATCTTTGTTTTTGTGTGTGTTTGTTTACTGCTTGCTTTACCTTTTTGAAAATCAAAATACAAAATTTGAAAAACCTTATAAAACTCAAAAAGATTCTATTTTATTTATTATTTTTTTTTATTTAATTTTCTTTATTTTATTTGTATTTTTATTTGTATTTTTATTTTTTTTATATTATTTATTTTTTCTAGTCTTAGTTTTTTCTTTTGTTTATTTTTCTGCCCAATTTTGTGTTTCTATCTAGTCCATAATGGGGAAGCCCATCAGATCAAGGCCCAATGTCTCAAAGCCTGACCCAACGCCTCAAACGGGTTGACACGCGGGTCAACTCGACCCTATGTTTATCCGAACCATATTTAAGGCGTCACTCAGCGGGTTCCTTTGCTTCTTTTTCCTTCGTTTCTCTCTCTAACTTTCCCTTTCAAAATTCAAAAACAATTTCCGATCATATATTCACCCGCCATATCATTTTTAATTCTAATCTTTAATAATAACTTGGTTCTTGGGGGGTTTTCAATATGCTAGGCTCACTTTTCATCTTGATTCCTTATTTCATTCCTGATTTAAGGTAAATAATTTTCGTCCGAATATTTATGCGTACCAACTGTTTGATGAAATGCATGAATGAATCGATGTTGACTGATTGCATGATTTAAGTGTTTAGATGCCATGCTTAGGTCTTTGGATTGAATGTGTGATATTTATTTGCCCATGCTTTAAACTGAACTTGCTTAAAAAAAATGTGTGATTTGGAATTTTCTGGGTTAGAAACTCTCGGTTTTTCCTAAAATACCCTTGAAGATTTGAAGATCTGGGCTCGATCTGCGTTTCTTCACCATTTTTCCAGAAAATTCCTTCAAATCTTCAAACGATCCGCATTTCTTCCCAGATCTTCATACCTACCCAGATTTTGTCTCAAAATAGACCAAGTCCTCGATCCGAGTTTGTACAAACTCGGATCCAATAAAAAAATAATTAATCAATTTGATTATCATTTAATCCGTATTTCACATTCTCAGATCAAACTTTATTCAAGTTTTTCTTCAAAATTTTACAAGTCTTCAATCAGAGTTTGTCACTCAACGATCCGAGTTTGTCTCATTCGCGGATCCTTTCAAAATTTTCTAAGTCTCGATCTGAGTTTGTACATTCTCGGATCACATTTCTAAAACTTACATAACTTTCTAAGTTTTCGATCCGAGTATCATATCCTCGAATCATTCAAATTGATTAATAGAGAAAGTTGATGTGACACTAAGTTCTTGATCCGAGATTCGACATTCTCGGATCATGTTAGTCAAATCACACATGCCCCACTTTATTTGATTATTCTTTTTTTATGTTTAGATCTCGATCCGCATATGTACAATTACGGATCTCTTATTTGTCCTCTTGCATTAGTGTTTCAAAAATTTTCAAAGTATCGGATCCGCATTTCTCTTCACTTGATCCGAGAATGTACATTCTCGGATCCAACACTTAAGACATTTTTCCAAATTTTCAAGGCATGGATCCGCATTTCTCACATATGCGGATCAAACAATTTTCCAAAACTTCAAGACTCTGATCCGCATTTCTCTAATTTGCAGATCAATTGATTTTCCAAATTTTTCAGACATGGATCCGCATTTGTCATTTGCGGATCCTATTACATTTTTCAACTTTGTACTGGATCTGCATTTCTCAAAAGTCTTTCCAAGTATTGGATCCGCATTTCTCTTCACTTGATCCGAGAATGTACATTCTCGGATCCAACACTTAAGACATTTTTCCAAATTTTCAAAAACTTCAATAAATGTTTCTTTTGAATTATGGCATCCAGTTTCCCTGAGAGGCAAGGTATCGAACGCCTTGATGTACTACCTTTGCAGTCTCTTGGAAAATGCTTGTCAGAGTTCATTTAAATTAAAACTTTCTCCTAATTACCTGCTTTGATATCTGATGTTCAGTTTCCCTGAGAGGCAAGGTATCGAACGCCTTGATGTACTACCTTTGTGTCTCTTGGAAAATGTTCATCAGTTATCTTAACTGTGCTTTTATTAATGAACATCTTTTTATGTCATTCATTCTCCTGCATTTGTTTTCCCTGAGAAGCAAGGTATTGAACGCCTTGATGTACTACCTTTGCATCTCTTGTGAAAAAATTTGTAAGAGTTTGTTTGATGTACAATTAATGAATATTTTTAACTCGGATCCAATAAACAAATAATTAATCAATTTGATTATCATTTAATCCGTATTTCACATTCTCAGATCAAACTTTATTCAAGTTTTTCTTCAAAATTTTACAAGTCTTCAATCAGAGTTTGTCACTCAACGATCCGAGTTTGTCTCATTCGCGGATCCTTTCAAAATTTTCTAAGTCTCGATCTGAGTTTGTACATTCTCGGATCACATTTCTAAAACTTACATAACTTTCTAAGTTTTCGATCCGAGTATCATATCCTCGAATCATTCAAATTGATTAATAGAGAAAGTTGATGTGACACTAAGTTCTTGATCCGAGATTCGACATTCTCGGATCATGTTAGTCAAATCACACATGCCCCACTTTATTTGATTATTCCTTTTTTTATGTTTAGATCTCGATCCGCATATGTACAATTACGGATCTCTTATTTGTCCTCTTGCATTAGTGTTTCAAAAATTTTCAAAGGCATGGATCCGCATTTCTCACATATGCGGATCAAACAATTTTCCAAAACTTCAAGACTCTGATCCGCATTTCTCTAATTTGCAGATCAATTGATTTTCCAAATTTTTCAGACATGGATCCGCATTTGTCATTTGCGGATCCTATTACATTTTTCAACTTTGTACTGGATCTGCATTTCTCAAAAGTCTTTCCAAGTATTGGATCCGCATTTCTCTTCACTTGATCCGAGAATGTACATTCTCGGATCCAACACTTAAGACATTTTTCCAAATTTTCAAGACTATCCGCATTTCTCTAATTTGCAGATCAATTGATTTTCCAAATTTTTCAGACATGGATCCGCATTTCTCTAATTTGCAGATCAATTGATTTTCCAAATTTTTCAGACATGGATCCGCATTTCTCTAATTTGCAGATCAATTGATTTTCCAAATTTTTCAGACATGGATCCGCATTTCTCTAATTTGCAGATCAATTGATTTTCCAAATTTTTCAAGACATGATCCGCATTTCTCTAATTTGCAGATCAATTGATTTTCCAAATTTTTCAGACATGGATCCGCATTTCTCTAATTTGCAGATCAATTGATTTTCCAAATTTTTCAGACATGGATCCGCATTTCTCTAATTTGCAGATCAATTGATTTTCCAAATTTTTCAGACATGGATCCGCATTTCTCTAATTTGCAGATCAATTGATTTTCCAAATTTTTCAAGACATGATCCGCATTTCTCTAATTTGCAGATCAATTGATTTTCCAAATTTTTCAGACATGGATCCGCATTTCTCTAATTTGCAGATCAATTGATTTTCCAAATTTTTCAGACATGGATCCGCATTTCTCTAATTTGCAGATCAATTGATTTTCCAAATTTTTCAGACATGGATCCGCATTTCTCTAATTTGCAGATCAATTGATTTTCCAAATTTTTCAAGACATGATCCGCATTTCTCTAATTTGCAGATCAATTGATTTTCCAAATTTTTCAGACATGGATCCGCATTTCTCTAATTTGCAGATCAATTGATTTTCCAAATTTTTCAGACATGGATCCGCATTTCTCTAATTTGCAGATCAATTGATTTTCCAAATTTTTCAGACATGGATCCGCATTTCTCTAATTTGCAGATCAATTGATTTTCCAAATTTTTCAAGACTTGATCCGCATTTCTCTAATTTGCAGATCAATTGATTTTCCAAATTTTTCAGACATGGATCCGCATTTGTCATTTGCGGATCCTATTACATTTTTCCAAATTTTAAAAAACTTCAATAAATGTTTCTTTTGAATTATGGCATCCAGTTTCCCTGAGAGGCAAGGTATCGAACGCCTTGATGTACTACCTTTGCAGTCTCTTGGAAAATGCTTGTCAGAGTTCATTTAAATTAAAACTTTCTCCTAATTACCTGCTTTGATATTTGATGTTCAGTTTCCCTGAGAGGCAAGGTATCGAACGCCTTGATGTACTACCTTTGCAGTCTCTTGGAAAATGCTTGTCAGAGTTCATTTAAATTAAAACTTTCTCCTAATTACCTGCTTTGATATTTGATGTTCAGTTTCCCTGAGAGGCAAGGTATCGAACGCCTTGATGTACTACTCTGGCATTCATTAACCTTTTATTCATGAATATTTTTCCAGATATTTTGATTCCCAATGGCATTTCTTTTTAAATGGGGTGCAACCCCATTTAAATACAAAGTCTGGGATCAATTCTCCTCCGCTTATCCAATCATTTCACAAATTCTTCTTCATCACCCTTTAACACCCGTTTTCACAAATGTTTACCAAGTTCCTGAAGAATACTTATACCATCTCTTGGATACTCTTAAATTCGTCCCCGCCAAAAACAATCAACCTGAACACTTTGTATACCATATCATCATCAACAATCAACAATTCAATCACCGCTTTGATCTTGATGACTTCCGTATAATCCTGGATTTCCCAGCAGCTGATTCTCGCGAAGGAATGACTGAGTTCACTGTGCCACCCATCACTGATTTCATGCTCAGACATGTGCTTGCATTAGGATATGAAGGAGAATGTCAGTACATCAGAGACTTCAAGAAAAACCATTTGGCAAAGTTGTGGTACACTCTATACTCCATCATACAAGGATGTCTGGCACCCACCAACACTGGTCTTGATGGAATGACCACGTATTCTCTTGCGTACTTCTATGGAATTGCCTTCGACCAACATTTTGATTATGCCAAGATTACTTGGGATCAGTTGAAGCATACAATGACAAGCAAGAAAAAGAAGAATATGAAATACATTCCATTCCTTCGCTTCTTCTCTGGCATTATCAACTATGCCATGAATTCCAACAAAAAGATTTCTCGTCTGCCGAAAAAGATTTTTGTACACATTGATACTATGAATTACTTGAAAGGATCTCGTGGCAGTGATATAAGGCCTTTACCTATATCTGATGCTCTATTGAAATATGTGTCTAGGGATGACCGCCATTACAAAAGCTATTGTGAGGATCTAGGGTTGCCTATGGAGCCTGAAAACCGACAGGTTCCTGCCGCTGGCACGCATAGGAACACCGGTGAGGGTCCGAGTCGAAAAAGAAAAAGAGGGGAAACAGGAGAGGGGTCACCTAGACAAATGAAAATCAGATTGACGCTTCCAAAGTCTAAATTCTTCATTCCTGAAAATGAACAAGAGCATCAGCTGATCCACCCATTGATGTACCACAAACTTCATCTGCATCAAAAGGCTGAAAGAAACAAATGGCTCGCAGAAAGAAACTTCATAAGAGTGTTACAGAATATGAATGAGAAGACGAGTCACACTATACTGCAGCCATCTTTAGTGATGATGGGTGGGAGATACAAGGAAGGATTGAGGGAGGGGTTGAAAATACCAGAGAGGTTGAGAGGTCCGGGTTAGGTACAGGGCATAAAGAAAACGTTGGCCCTTCGACAGATTTAACCACAAACTTCATCTGCATCAAAAGGCTGAAAGAAACAAATGGCTCGCAGAAAGAAACTTCATAAGAGTGTTACAGAATATGAATGAGAAGACGAGTCACACTATACTGCAGCCATCTTTAGTGATGATGGGTGGGAGATACAAGGAAGGATTGAGGGAGGGGTTGAAAATACCAGAGAGGTTGAGAGGTCCGGGTTAGGTACAGGGCATAAAGAAAACGTTGGCCCTTCGACAGATTTAACCACAAACTTACACCGGGACCAAGCCTCTAGGTTAGAAGTCAAGAGCTCCCAACTCCTTGCTTGCACAAGCCTTCGATCGCCTCGCTGATTCCTCTCAACAGGAATTAGTTGATATTTCTCTTGGGACAAAGCCACGTCTAATCTCGTTGATTTCTTTGGAAGTCAATGTAGAAAATTTGAGGAAGTTCCTGTCCCAGCTTCCATCTTTCTTTGCACGTTCACCTGAGTCTAGATCGCACTTTAGGTCACTTAATGCTGTTCATCTGAGTGAGACAGCCGGAATAAGCATAGAGATTCAAGACATGCTCTTATCTCGAGGATTGCTTAGAAGTCCTGCCATTGCTAACATCACGCCAGCTTTGAACGCAGGCCCCACACAGACTTCGTCTGTTGGGTCAACGGGCAATCTAAGTGACCCCGGAGTGTTGTCCAGTGATTCTGAAAGTCTTCAGGGAGGTGTTCCTCGGGATACCACCTTGGAGCAAGATGACGGTTGCAAAGCCCCATCATCAACCGTCAGAGAGACTAAGTCTCAAGGACCGACGGGAAAACCAGAGGAAGTTGTGATTCCTTCTGGTCACACTGCTGGATCACTTGATTTGGCTGTTGTGTCAACGACCCCAAGGTCGGGCCCAGTTTTGCTTGATACCTCCCGTTTATCACCCGAACAAATCAGAGCTGCCAAAGGGAAATCTATTGATCCAACACCTGATGACCCTCCATACAAGAAAAGAAAAATCAAACCAATCGTTGAGAAAATTATTAACCTACCACCACCAAAACCACCAACCGATGAACCACTTTTCCTTGAATATTCTCCAATCATCATTCCTACTCCAACAAGACCGCCACCAAAAACCGCCATCCCAATCATTTCTTTTCCAGCATCACCACCAACTTCTCTGAGACATTCACATACATCACCACCTAAATCACCACCAAAACCATCACCAAACACTTCCGCTGATATTCCATCTCTTGATGAACAGTGTGAACTTCTGCTTGCCACTCTTCTATCCAAAGAATCATCTCTACAAACAAGAGATAAAGTTGTGTTGGCAGCTCTGCAAGCTCGACAAGATTTGATCGAGAAAGAATCTGAATTAAGAGAGCTTCAGATGCAAGCAGAAGAAGATAGATTGGATGCTCAACAACAACAAGAAGCGCTGCAGAAATGTTTAAGAGAAGTGCAACAGTCCCGTCGATCGGCCGTGTTAACTGAAAGACGTGACGATCATGACCCTGATAATCGTCCCGAGGGGGAGAACAATAACACTGGAGAGGGTCTTAATGAAGGCAATGCTAATGACAGGAAAGAAGAACTCAATATTGATACTGAAATGCATGATGTTGTTGATATGGGAGAACAGACAGTTGAGATGGAGCTTGAGACACATATTGAGCAAGAAACAGATGAAGTTGAACAAGATGAACAACAATTCTCATTCCCTGAAGTTCTAAATGTGGTGCTCCCAGATAATTTAAGTTGGAGAATTGATTCAGATGGCAAAATTCACCTTGATGATAATGAAAAAGATGAAGCTGAATCTTCGAGGCCAAAACAGAAATATTCGTTTGAGAATTTCAAAGGATTTAAGGCAATGGGAGATGATCCCACATCAAGTGAAAGAGAAGATTTTAGAGGTCAACCAATGATTCAGATTGTGAAAGATTTGTTTGGACCAAATGCAGTTCTTCCCGACATTCCTGCAGACATGTTCACAGAAAGACAAAAGGAATACATAGACAGGGAGTATTTCTTCAAAAACAAGGCAAGAATGATCGACATCAACTTCAAACCTTCAAAAGCAGAGGCTTATAAAGCAAGATTTCTGGAAAGAGCGTGCATATCCTATCTTCTGTGGGCCTACAAAATCACAAGCAGCACTCCTCCGAAATTCATGTCAATATATAAATTCAAGGACCCCATTCAAACTCAAGAGTATAAAGAGTTAATTGATGAAGCCAAAAGATTATTTCCCCCTGTCAACAAAGAACAATACAACAACAGAATCAGACGAATCATCAAAGTACACATGAGACAGAAGAACTTCATCCAAGTTCCTTCATTCATTGTTGATAGAACGAACATGCAGCAATATCACTTTGCCGAATACCATTTCAGCTTGCTACATGTAGAAGATCTTACTTATCTCTACAAGTATTTTCTTCAAGCCATTACTAGATCAGTGGAAGATCGGATAGCCTTTGATGCGATCAAGATTCATTTCAAGTTGTATCCAATATGCTTCTCTCAATGATTTTCAGATTGGGTTGGAGCTCCAAAAGAGAAAGATAAATGTGCCCATTCCAGATCAATCCCTGTACTCTGATGACATTGAAAAACTAAGCATTGGCCATATTGTTTCGTCTCCATCCGAAAGTGATATAATTTTTATCAATAGCCTTGGAAAGAAAATATTCATCAGATTCACAGACTTGTCAAGTTACTCAGATGGGACACTCGAGTATTGTAAGCGAGTTCTCGAATGCATTGCCGGTGATGAAAGCAATCCAATCAAGAAAGAAAATCTTCAAATGGCTATCAAAAAGATAGATCTCAGGCTTAAAAAGAGAGAAGACATCAGAAAGCTCAGAGAAGCCAAAAGAGCCACCCCCAATCCCAATGTTAAGTATGTAAAGGGAGGTCGATGGATCAGATATGCACCTGATAATATGCATGGCCCTCACAATGAACCACCATCAAATTATGCGGACAATCAAAGACCTCCACCCAAATCAAAACCAGAAGGAGAAGGATGGCTGTGGAATCCCAACAAGATAAACATCCATAAACGAAAGAATCAAAGACAATGAACCGGGTCATTCCACAAATCAACACTAAAGGGGAGAATGTTAGATATTAAAATAGTGTTTGATTTGTTACTTTAAGATGTAAATGTAATTATAGCATTGTGAGGGGGTCTAGATGTAATATGTTTTCTAGACTAGTATAAATACCCCCTCACATGCCTCATTTTGTAACCTTTGTCACTTTCTTAATACCAATCTTCCCTTTATTCTCTCTCTCCTTAAAACACACACATATAACACAAAGGTTCACTTATTCATATTAATCCTTATATTCATATTACGATCATGATTTTCTTGTATTTACATGTAGCATTTTATATATAGAGACATAGGCCCTAGTTATCAATTTATGACCTCCGTAACGTTGCGGGCATTTACCTTGAAGTTTAAGGGTGTATATTATAGGAATTTTGATTGTTTACCGAAGATAAATGGCTCCGGAATTGGTTCACGTTTGGTATCAAGTTAAACCAATGAACTTCATACACACACAAAAATATGTATGTCTATAGTATAATTGCCATTGAAGAAAATTTATTCTGGTCTTGGTCCTTTTAGATCATCAATTATGTCCCTTCATTTTCTATCCACTATATTCTTTTTTATCCTTATATGTAATGGGAATCGCATATGAATATTGAATCATTTCGACTTATTTAGGCCCACGACATGAAATATCGAGTGATGTTAATTGATGGCCACAATATAAACTCCATCATATCATTGTATTGTTAGTAGAGCTCATCAGTATAAACTTAATAAGTTCAAGTCCCGGGCTAGGTTCGTGTATGTGTATCTTTTTTAAAGTTGAATCGTTCAATGATTCAAAAAATAACTTAAGTATATCAAGACAAAAGAAGCAATCAATATATTTTTTTTTTTTTGTACCAAACCTATTTCACATTATTAGTACAATCTAAAAGATATTTGATAGTATATGGTTAAAAAATATGATGTATGGATGAATGGAGTGATATATGACATAATTTTTCATTGTATTTTCATCTATTGAGTACAATATGTTTTGAGTTTTATATTTGTAGTAATAATAATCTTTCCCTATAATTTTAATATATATATTTATTTAAAATATATTTATATGCGTTCTAATCAAACTATGTTTCCAATTATTATTAAATAGATTTTAAGATTATCATTTATATAAAAATGGGAAACTCTAGCAAATATCCCACGTAAATAATAAGATAATGTGCATATGTGTAGATACGAAAAAAATTAGTTTCTTATCACATGATACATACGCTTAAATTGTACATTGTATGGACATTAGTACTTGTATAAAATACTATCATAGTCGAAAGGATCGATCTAATTTGTTTGAGCTAATGTCGGTTCGTACGTAGATTGGCCCCATTGACATGTGGATATTATTGATGCTAGCCATTCCCTTGAAACTTTTTTTTTTTTGGAAAGACGAATTTCTGAGGGTCTAGACATACGTTGTCTTAACCGGGCCCGCGCTAGGACACCTCAGAACCGCTGCACCATGACCACGTGGGGGAAAACCCCCAATTAAACCGCCCGAAGGCACGACATTTAAATTGGGGTAAACCCTGCTCTTTCAGGATTCGAACCCTGGTCTCCCAGGATCCCTTGAAACTTTTAACCCATATAATCCGACGAGGATAAAACTAATTAATTGGATAATGACATCCAATGTCGTATCCGTGAACGGTGAACCATACCTGTTGTTGGGTATGGTTGTTGTCAACACACGCGCCAAAGGAAGAGCGTAGAAAGAGTGGGTGGAAAATGTAAAAACGATCATGAAACTCATCGCCACCTTAATTTTTAACAACCAATCAAATTACACCCTCAACCAACAGTAGCCGTTGGTGCTTCTTTTTTTAGTACAGTATCTCTCCCCACCAACTACCACCACCACCATTTTCACTCCTTAAAATTAGGGTTTTACTATCATATACAATTACATACACAAACAATGGCGGCAATGGTTTCAACTTCACTCTCCGCCGGCCCTAAGTCAGCCTCAACTGCCGCCACTGCTACTCCGCCTCTTTTCTCCGGTCTCCGCCGCTCCTCCGCCGCATCTCAATCCTTCTTTCAATCCGTTAATTCTAACTTACGTCTCTCTTCTTCCACTTCATCTCGTCCTTCTACAGCCATCCTCGCCATGGCCGGCACCGGCAAGGTTTATCTTTATTTTAGTCAAATTAAATTTCATTTTTCATTTTTAGTTTATTATCTCATATTATTATTGGATCTATTTCTTTCATGTATCTATCTATATATGTATATATATGAATTAGTTTGTCAGCTATGTTAATTAAGATTGTTAATTTGCTAGCTGAGTAAATTGTTAAGTGAAAGATATAAAAACAATTGAATTTTTCAAGAGTGTATATAATCTTTCTGTATTTGTTTTCTGGCTTTTGATATTATATACATGAGGTTTCTGAAATAATGAGTTGAAATGTTAATTGTTAAAGTTGGTTTTGTTCCAAAAAGCTTTGAAAAGGAATTTTTTAGAGGTAGTCTTGCAAGTGGATTGTATTATTGGATGACTAAATTGATTAGTTTTCGAACAATTTAAATCAATTGCATCATGTTATGCTACCACTTGAAGCTATTCATGGTCGGAATGTATTTTTTGTAACGAACACACAAGCAACTGAAACTGCATTGTGAAAGCTTGTTATGTATCCTGAAATGGGTTTCAGTTATGTAAATAAAGACTTCATTTCAAGTTTTAATTTTACCTTCTAATGGTGTAGTCAAATTGCAACGACAATAACGATACTTCCCAATCCCACAAGTATGTGGCAATATCCATGGATTTAAAAATTACCATGTCTATACCTTGCATAAAAGGAGTGATCTTATGCTGATTTGTTCCCGCATTAAACTATATTTTTTTGCTCTACTTTTCGATATTAGTGACTGACGATGGATATTGTTTTCTTTTGTTACAGTTCTTTGTTGGCGGAAACTGGAAATGTGTAAGTAACCATGCCTTCTTTTTTCTGTGCCTTTGATTAAATTTCTGAAACAAAAAAATTGTTTGGCGTTAACGAAATCATGAAGGCATTGAATATTTGTAGTAACAATCACTAAAGCATTAAACTTGCACCATATACCTGTCATGTTTGTGCCACATATCTATGCTCTTTTTATTGTAAATAAACCTGTAATAAATATTTCTCTAGGTCAGCAATATCTTTATATTAATGTGCATATGGTTTTTAGTTGGAGAATAAGACTGGATCTTCGTTGGGATTGCACCACATAATCCCCTTACAGAACATTGTAATTATAATAAATGCGTATGTGAAACCTTTAATACGACAAACATGTGTGTATCTCTTTTGCTTGAATCATACCAAAGCCTGGCTGATAGAAGTTAAAAAACCCTTAGCCTTCTCTACGTAGCTTTTTAAAATGGTTATGCATTAATGCTCTTCATATCTCTCGTAGTTGTAGTTTTCTCTAATGACCTGTCTTGTAATTGTTTGTTATAGAATGGAACAAAAGATTCTATCAAGCAACTAGTCTCAGACTTGAACAGTGCAACATTGGAGCCTGATGTTGGTTAGTTGTTCTACCTTCATCTCTTTTTGATTAGATAATCTCATGATGTTTTCATATAGTTTCACACAAATTACTGTTACTCTAAAGTGAGCCGCCTGAGATGTGATAAAAGTCACTTGTCAATATTTTGTTGAAGTCTACCTTGTATCCAGTATATAATACCCTACTTGGTCATCTGTTAATACATGTTAATCTCTCTACAGTTGCATATACAATTAACTGTTTCTATCTTTTTCACTTAAATTTATTTAACGTTAATTATGTGATTAGTTTCTTTTATATCTGTATAAATATTTATATGTTAAGAGTTATTATAAACAACCTAGTCTCAAGTGAGACTTGAACCCACAATCTCTTTCACTAAAAATTCAGCCATTACTTTTGGCCAAAGGCCCTCTGATTCTATTTAAATTTTTTGATCCTGTGGCGGTGGTGTTATGTAAAGGTATCTTTTTCTGGTGTTCTTGGAAACTTCTGGTGGTTTAGTAGTGTATTTTCCATGATTGTTAGAGCCGGTCTCAATTGTAACTTTCTGAACTCTGCAGATGTTGTGGTGGGCCCCCCTTTCGTTTATATTGATCAAGTAAAGAGCTCTTTAACTGATCGCATTGAGATAGCTGCTCAAAATTCTTGGATTGGTAAAGGTGGAGCATTTACTGGAGAGATCAGGTATTCATCTTGAATCAACATACTGCAATATTTTACTTGTTATATATTACGAATTTACGAGTATTAAATAAAGTCAAAATGGCCCACAGCTAGCCTACTTAAAATTGGGTTGTGTTAGGTCCTCATTAAATGTTTGTTCAGAAATTTTTTGGTTCAACCTAGAGGGGTTCATAGATGAATGATCAAAGTCTAAAAACACATAAAAGAGACACCATCTTTGCAACTGATCAATTGGTCTCTGTGATTGCTCTATACAATAACATTCAGATAGTTTGCTTCTGGGTTTAAAACTGCAACACATTGGGCTGATTACAACATGGGTAACATTAGAAGGAGCAAAGTCTACCATTTCTTTTATAGTTTCATTTTCGTGCACCTATTTACCTGTAGGTTATTATAAACAACCTAGTCTCAAGTGAGACTTGAACCCACAATCTCTTTCACTAAAAATTCAGCCATTACTTTTGGCCAAAGGCCCTCTGATTCTATTTAAATTTTTTGATCCTGTGGCGGTGGTGTTATGTAAAGGTATCTTTTTCTGGTGTTCTTGGAAACTTCTGGTGGTTTAGTAGTGTATTTTCCATGATTGTTAGAGCCGGTCTCAATTGTAACTTTCTGAACTCTGCAGATGTTGTGGTGGGCCCCCCTTTCGTTTATATTGATCAAGTAAAGAGCTCTTTAACTGATCGCATTGAGATAGCTGCTCAAAATTCTTGGATTGGTAAAGGTGGAGCATTTACTGGAGAGATCAGGTATTCATCTTGAATCAACATACTGCAATATTTTACTTGTTATATATTACGAATTTACGAGTATTAAATAAAGTCAAAATGGCCCACAGCTAGCCTACTTAAAATTGGGTTGTGTTAGGTCCTCATTAAATGTTTGTTCAGAAATTTTTTGGTTCAACCTAGAGGGGTTCATAGATGAATGATCAAAGTCTAAAAACACATAAAAGAGACACCATCTTTGCAACTGATCAATTGGTCTCTGTGATTGCTCTATACAATAACATTCAGATAGTTTGCTTCTGGGTTTAAAACTGCAACACATTGGGCTGATTACAACATGGGTAACATTAGAAGGAGCAAAGTCTACCATTTCTTTTATAGTTTCATTTTCGTGCACCTATTTAAGAGTTATTATAAACAACCTAGTCTCAAGTGAGACTTGAACCCACAATCTCTTTCACTAAAAATTCAGCCATTACTTTTGGCCAAAGGCCCTCTGATTCTATTTAAATTTTTTGATCCTGTGGCGGTGGTGTTATGTAAAGGTATCTTTTTCTGGTGTTCTTGGAAACTTCTGGTGGTTTAGTAGTGTATTTTCCATGATTGTTAGAGCCGGTCTCAATTGTAACTTTCTGAACTCTGCAGATGTTGTGGTGGGCCCCCCTTTCGTTTATATTGATCAAGTAAAGAGCTCTTTAACTGATCGCATTGAGATAGCTGCTCAAAATTCTTGGATTGGTAAAGGTGGAGCATTTACTGGAGAGATCAGGTATTCATCTTGAATCAACATACTGCAATATTTTACTTGTTATATATTACGAATTTACGAGTATTAAATAAAGTCAAAATGGCCCACAGCTAGCCTACTTAAAATTGGGTTGTGTTAGGTCCTCATTAAATGTTTGTTCAGAAATTTTTTGGTTCAACCTAGAGGGGTTCATAGATGAATGATCAAAGTCTAAAAACACATAAAAGAGACACCATCTTTGCAACTGATCAATTGGTCTCTGTGATTGCTCTATACAATAACATTCAGATAGTTTGCTTCTGGGTTTAAAACTGCAACACATTGGGCTGATTACAACATGGGTAACATTAGAAGGAGCAAAGTCTACCATTTCTTTTATAGTTTCATTTTCGTGCACCTATTTACCTGTAGGTTATTATAAACAACCTAGTCTCAAGTGAGACTTGAACCCACAATCTCTTTCACTAAAAATTCAGCCATTACTTTTGGCCAAAGGCCCTCTGATTCTATTTAAATTTTTTGATCCTGTGGCGGTGGTGTTATGTAAAGGTATCTTTTTCTGGTGTTCTTGGAAACTTCTGGTGGTTTAGTAGTGTATTTTCCATGATTGTTAGAGCCGGTCTCAATTGTAACTTTCTGAACTCTGCAGATGTTGTGGTGGGCCCCCCTTTCGTTTATATTGATCAAGTAAAGAGCTCTTTAACTGATCGCATTGAGATAGCTGCTCAAAATTCTTGGATTGGTAAAGGTGGAGCATTTATCTAGAGCACTTAACTGGTGGCCTTCAGTATTCACTACTGGAGCCCTTCAAAATTGATTTTCACTGGAGTCCTTCAGATGCAACTGGAGCTCGTCAGATACCACTGGTGATAATTCCCACTGGAGCAAGGTCACTACTGGAGACTGAGTTGTTTCAGAAAATAGATGGTTAAAATGTGATACAGCTGGCAATATTAACATTGCTTGTTCAGACTGCATGGTTCGCTCAGACCCCTTCTTCAGTTTAGTCAACTGCTTTTCTCCAGATTCCTCCAGCTCAGCTTCAGTCAAACTTGGTTCATTGAATCTGGACATTCCCGCATCATTCTCCCCCTCTAAAAAGAGACTTGTCCTCAAGTCTTCGAGATACTCATCCTCCAGGTAGGGCATCAGATCACCAACATTGAATGTACTAGAGACTGACATATCTCCAGGAAGTTCAACTTTGTAAGCATTTTCTCCATATCTCTCCAGAATCTTGAATGGACCGTCAGCTCTGGGCATCAGTTTGCTTTTTCTCTTGGCTGGAAATCTTTCCTTTCTGAGATGCACCCAAACAAGATCACCTGGTGAAAAACTGGGCTGCTTCCTGTTCTTGTTTGCCTTGGCCTTGTAACTGGCATTTTCTTTCTCAATTCTGGTCTTCACTTGTTCATGAATCTTCTTGATTTCTTTTGCTCTGGTCTCTGCTTCAACACTTGCCTTTGGTTCAATCGAAAAAGGAATCAAATCAATAGGAGTTAGTGGATTGACACCATAACAAACTTCAAATGGGGATTTACTGGTTGAATAATTTGGAGCTCTATTGAAGGCAAACTCAGCATGAGCAAGCTTCAGATCCCAATCCTTCAGCGTCTTCTTCACCAGTGTTCTCAATAACATACCAATTGTTCTGTTCGTGACTTCAGTCTGTCCATCAGTCTGAGGATGGTGAGACGTACTGAACAACAATCTGGTACCCATCAGTCTCCATAGAGTCTTCCAGAAATAGCTTAAAAACTTCACATCTCGATCAGAAACAATGGATTTAGGAATTCCATGTAATCTGACAATCTCCTTAAAGAACAAATTCGCTACAGCTGAAGCATCATTTGTTGTATTACAAGCAACAAAATGGGCCATTTTTGAGAATCTATCAACAACCACCATTATAGAATCTTTTCCCCTCTGGGTTCTGGGCAGTGCAACAATAAAATCTATACTGAGATCTTCCCAAGGTTGGTTTGGAACTGGAAGAGGAGTGTACAAACCTTTGTGAAAAGTTGTCTTTGCCTGGTGACAAGTTGGACAGCGACTGATAATACTCTGGACGTCCTTCAGTAGACTTGGCCAGTAGAAGTGTTCAGTTAGAATCTCTCCAGTTTTGTTGATTCCAAAATGTCCAGCTAGACCTCCTCCATGTGCTTCCCTTATTAATAAATCTCTTATTGAACCCCTTGGAATGCACAACTTACCATTCTTGAATAAGAAACCATCTTGAACAGTGAATGGTCCTTTCAGATTAGCTTCAGTAACTTTCTCAGAAAAATCTGGATCAGCAGCATATAACTCCTTTATGAAAGAAAATCCAAGTACTCTTGCTTCCAGAACTGATAATAAAGAATATCTTCGTGATAGTGCATCAGCAACAACATTGCAAACTCCAGCCTTGTGCTTTGAAACAAATGAATAAGACTGCAAGAACTCTACCCACTTTGCATGTCTGGCATTAAGCTTGTGCTGACCATTTATAAACTTTAGTGCTTCATGATCAGAAAACAATACAAACTGCTTTGGCTTCAGATAATGTGACCAGTGAGTGATAGCACGAATAATTGCATAGAATTCTTTGTCATAAGTACTATACTTCAGTTTAGATCCATTCAGTTTCTCACTGAAGTATGCAACTGGACGACCACTTTGCACCAGTACTGCACCAATACCCACACCACTTGCATCACATTCAAGTTCAAATAACATGTCGAAATCTGGCAAAGATAGAACTGGAGCTGAACTGAGCTTCCCCTTCAGTGCTTCGAACGCCAGTTGAGCTGAACTTGGCCAGTTGAACACACCTTTCTTCAGACAATCAGTGATAGGAGCCACAACTGTAGAAAAGTTCTTTATGAACCTTCGATAGAATGATGCCAGTCCATGAAAACTTCTAACTTCAGTGATGGTTGTAGGAACTGGCCACGATCTGATGGCTTCTACCTTCGATGGATCCATTGAAATCCCATTTTTCGACACAACATACCCCAGAAATATCACACTATCCACCATAAAATCACATTTCTCCATTTTTCCATACAACTGGTGTCTTCTTAGCAGTTCAAATACTTTCTTCAGATGACCAACATGTTCAGCTTCAGATTTAGAGTACACCAGAATATCATCAAAGTAAACAACAACAAACTGACCTATAAAGTGGCCTCAGAACTTCATTCATTAGCCTCATGAATGTACTGGGGGCATTGACAAGCCGAAAGGCATCACTAACCATTCATATAAGCCTCCTTTGATTTTGAATGCAGTTTTCCACTCATCTCCATCCTTCATTCTTATCTGGTGATAACCACTTCTGAGATCAATTTTGAAAACACTCTGGAGCCATGTAACTCATCAAGCATATCATCCAATCTGGGAATAGGATATCTATACTTAATAGTTATATTGTTGATGGCTCTGCTGTCAACACACATTCTCATCGTCCCATCTTTCTTTGGAACCAGTAGAGCAGGAACTGAACAAGGACTCATGCTTGCTCTGACATAACCCTTCTCGACCAGTTCATCTACTTGTCTTTGCAATTCTTTGGCTTCATTAGGAGAACAACGATAAGCAGCTTTGTTTGGAAGAACTGAGCCTGGAACCAAGTCAATCTGGTGCTCAATACCTCTAACTGGAGGTAATCCTTCAGGTAGATCTTCAGGAAAAACATCTCTGAACTCCTTCAGTAATGACTTCAGTAAACTGGGGACTTCAGTGGACTTCTTCTCTTCAGACTTTCAACGACCAGTAGCATTAGAACTGGAGAGCCTTCAGATAACTCTTCCTCAACTTCAGATTGAGATAAAAACAAAGGCTTACTGGGCTGATCCTTCTTGACTTTCATCAGTTCGGTGGGCTTCAAAGAAGTCAGTGTGACCTTCTTTCCACTTACATTCAGAGAATATGAGTTCATACGACCATCATGATGAACATAATTATCAAATAACCATGGTCGACCCAACAAAATGTGACTTGTCGATTTACCTTTACTTCAGAACCTTCGCTTAACCATTGCAACTTGTAAGGTCTGGGATGCTTCACTGTTGGTAGTTCCAGTTTCTCTACCATGTAAGTTGAAGCAGCATTTGCACAACTGCCACCATCGATGATCAGATCACATACCTTGCCTTTCACTGTGCATCTGGAGTGGAAAATATTCTCCCTCTGAGCAGTATCAGCTGTAACTTCATCAGTATGCATCACTCTCCTGACAACCAACATCTCTCCCACATCTGCACCAACATAAGATTCTTCATCTTCTTCTTCATCGTACACTGGCTCACCTTCTTCAGTGTCGACATCTGGCAAACATTCAATTTCTCTTGCAGTTAATGCTCTTTGATTAGGACACTGGGCTTGGAAGTGACCAAAGCCATGACACTTGAAACATTTTCTTCCAACTGGTTCTTTAGAAGCTCCAGTTTCTTTTTCTTTCCCTCTGGAGGATTTCTGAGCAGCTTCAGTAAATCTGGCAACTGGTTGACTAGCAACTGGTTGACTTGTACTGGCAGGAACCTTACTGGTTGACTTGCACTGGCAGGAACCTTACTGAATGACTTGTACGGAACCTTCTTCTTCAGTTGTCTTTCAATCTGGATAGCCAGTTTACATGCACCTTCGTATGTCCAGATAGGCTGCAATTCAATCTTCTCAGTAATGGCAGCGTTCAGACCACCAAGAAATCGACGGGGGGGGGGGGGGGGGGGGGGGGGGGGGGGGGGGGGGGGGGGGGGGGGGGGGGGGGGGAGGGTGTATAGAGGTTCAGACCACCAAGAAATCTGGCTATAGTGTGCTCTTCAGTTTCATTCACACCAGTTCTGGTCTTCAGATGCTCAAACTCTCTAATGTATTCTACAACCTCCTTAACTCCTTGCTTCAGATTGTTCATCAGTAAGTACTGGTCTTGCTTGTACGACTGGGGAACAAATCTCTTTTGCATAACTTCCTTCAGTTTGGACCAGGTCTTGATTTTGCTTTTGCCTTTATATTCCCTTTCAGACTTCATGTTATCATACCAGGATGAAGCATATTTCTTCAGTTTAATAATGGCAACTTTGAAGCCTTTTCTATCATCATAACCTTTTATCTCTATAATCCTGTCCATCACCTGGACCCATTCGAAATACTCTTCTGGGTTAGAAGACCCATTAAAATCTGGTGGATCTATCTTAATATCCCTAGTATCATCACCCTTATGCCTCCTACGCCTTTCTCTATGATGTGGTTCATCAGAATCACTAGAGTGTCTAGGATTACTATCAGATCTTTCACTACCACCTTGAGATTCAGTATCTCTTTCACTTGGAACAACATTTTCTCGATTAAATCTTAAACCACCATCTTCTAACATATGAACAACTCTACCAAGAGCTTCTTGTAGATCTTCTATCTGTTTATCTCTCCTAGCATTATTAGCTTCATCTAAAGTCATATTCCTTCTAAAAGCCATTTATAATCAGCAAACAACTCACAATCAATAGGTCTAAACAAATAACCAACAGATCTAAACGTTCAAACAACAGATCTAATCAAAACTTCAACAGATCTAAACAATCAAACAACGACAACCAAAAGATTAAGAAACCTTTTGCAAACCTGGCTCTGATACCAATTTGATGCGTAAATCACGCGACAAACGACAGCGGAAGACTATTTTTGGTATTTTCTAGATTTTAATATGAAACAAACAACTAAACAAGACAATAAAGTAAAATGATAGATAAAAAGAATCCACCACCAAGACTCGTAAAGGCTAAGCCACCGGAATCAAGGATAAAGGAAACACTCCGTCCCACCACTACAATCGATAAAGGTCTAGCCACCACGATTATAGATAAAGGAAACCGAATATTTAAAAGACCTCACCACAATATTTGATAAAGAACGAGTCACCACAAATATTGATAAAGGGGTCACTCCTAACCACCAAGATCAAAGATCTATAAAGGTAAAAGAAGATTTGTAAGAAATAGAGGCTGCTCTATTAATTTTCATTCAACATCAACTACTTTACAATGAGAAATAAAGGCCGTATTTATAGCCACATACTCTTACCTAGGAATCAACGACAAAATAATAAAATAATACAAAAGCTGTCATGTGCAAGCCACTAATTAATTTGGACCAATAGGAAATAGACACATAAGGCTTCTAGAAACAATCCTCTTCAAGTGGCCCACAATATCGTTAGGAATATTAATGCTTTTGCACGCTCCTCCTTGATCCACTAAAAAGCTGCCACGCGTCCATACCCACGTCCTTATTGACCCCACACAACCTTCAGTTAAAGTAAACTTTATTATATACAACTGGAGCATTTATCTGGAGCACTTCACTGGTGGCCTTCAGTATTCACTACTGGAGCCCTTCAGAATTGATTTTCACTGGAGTCCTTCAGATGCAACTGGAGCTCGTCAGATACCACTGGTGATAATTCCCACTGGAGCAAGGTCACTACTGGAGACTGAGTTGTTTCAGAAAATAGATGGTTAAAATGTGATACAGCTGGCAATATTAACATTGCTTGTTCAGACTGCATGGTTCGCTCAGACCCCTTCTTCAGTTTAGTCAACTGCTTTTCTCCAGATTCCTCCAGTTCAGCTTCAGTCAAACTTGGTTCATTGAATCTGGACATTCCCGCATCAGAAGGCATGCTGCATGCATGACGAATGATTGTAGTTTTCCTGACAGTCTGATGCCATTTATTCAATAGTTTTACATGTATAACAGTTTTTCTAATAGTCAATACATGGATTTGATTCCATAGCAGACCAACAAATTCTGTCTGTTACAGTTTAAACATGTTCCAACTCGACTGGTTTCCACTCTCAATCAGAGAGTTCAACCCCAACCTGTTTGTGGGCATATTCTTCCTGCTTAAATTAGTTGAAAGGCATGCATGTTGAATGATTTTGTTTGTGTTGGTCAGAGGATCTACTTTTACTGTGATGAAAGAGCATCACTTATTGGAAAAGTAAAAACTTTCTCTTTCTATTAAAGAGACCTGAAAACCTAACAACTCATCAGATTGTATAAACAGAAGAGTTGTAAACACAAAGTATTTTATTAATGTTTGAAGGAAAACTTCAAAGTTATAATGTGAACTTTTTCTTTATCAAAGAAGGCCGGCACATCCTAGTTAGTTCTAATGTGTACTTGATCAACAATATATGCCTTCACTCTTTCAGAGTACCCCAAGATGAGAATCTCTTGATTCTTATTACTTTCATGCGACAGCGTCCACATGTGTGCTCCATACATATTAACCACTATCCATTGTACGTTTGTGTCATAGTGCGGAGCAACTAAAAGATATTGGATGCAAGTGGGTAATTCTTGGGCATTCTGAAAGGAGACATGTGATTGGGGAAAACGATGAGGTGAGATATAATAATTTTTTATACATCAATCACAAAATGTGAAGTTATCAACTTTCTTATATCAGACATGCAAGGGTAGTACCATTTTATATGGTCCAAATATTTTGATTGTGTGTTCCTAACTCATGGTCTTCTATTACCAGTTTATAGGTAAGAAGGCTGCCTATGCGTTGGGACAGAATCTTGGAGTAATTGCTTGCATCGGAGAACTGTTGGAAGAAAGAGAAGCAGGCAAAACTTTTGATGTATGTTTCAAGCAATTGAAAGCATATGCAGGCAGGCTTCCTTACACCCTAAATCTGATTGGTTTTATCTCATGGTTGTATAACTATAATATGACTTAATACGTTTTACCTCTTTTTTTGTACCATCATTCTCCATTTGACGCACTCTAGCTCATGCATTTCACTTGGCTTCTCTTAGCTATCTGATACTATCATTTTGAACAATTATTGCCTTTTTATTTTATGATGCATCAGTTGCATAAAGTACAGTATTATTATTTTCTACATCACATTCCCTGGTTATAATCTTGAAATTACTTGAAGTAATGCAATTGAATGAGATCTTTATGTTATGTGCAGATGCTGTGTCCAGTTGGGATAACATTGTAATTGCATACGAACCGGTATGGGCTATTGGAACTGGTAAAGTGGCTTCACCCGAGCAGGCTCAGGAAGTACATGTTGCTGTTCGCGACTGGCTTGCTAAAAATGTATCGGCCGAAGTTGCTTCTAAAACACGTATCATCTATGGAGGTATTAATAAATAAATAATCACTGCAGCCTAAGAATTTTTTTTCTGTTTAAAATACAATGACTGATATTAGTGCACTTTTGCTTTTCTTGGGTGATTGATCAATGGTGTCACTTTCTGATAATTTATGTTCCTATTCTTCTTTTGGGTTGCTTGGAAGTTTTTTAACAAAGTTGTAGCACATTATACGTTCTGAATCGTTAAAGTTATTTGGGAAAATAGCCTAGATGAAAATTTGTGCTTGCTACTCCATAATTCACATGGTGATTGGATGTGTTAATTAAAACTTATCCCTGCACACAGGATCTGTAAATGCAGGCAACTCAGCTGAACTGGCCAAAAAAGAAGACATCGATGGATTTCTCGTCGGTGGTGCTTCTTTGAAGGTATTACCTTATCTTCTTTTGTTATGTTGTGGAGCCAACTGTTTATGGTTATATATATAAAAATGTTTTAAGTCAACATGTATTCGATACTCGATAGCAAAGCAAAGCAAAGCAGGCTAGATACGACACTGAAATGAAAAGCAAAATTTCATATATCCCCCTCCTAAACCCTTTAAACATCATATATATACCTAAAGCACAAGTTCCAGTGCACCATGTAGTAAACTGGTCCATAGACCCCATAGGCATAGCATGGTTGGGTGTATATGATATTTTGGTGTTTTAGGAGAGGTATATATGAAATTGTCCGGAAATGAAGAAGTATATCCTCTCAAGAAGATATAAAACACTTAGTTTCATTGTCCCATTAAAATGTTGACATTTTGTTTCATGTGATATTCCAAACTGAAATGGGTTTTGCACAGTCCTTTTATATGTCTTTATTGAAGTGTCTTAGATATGTCACGAGTCGTCAGCTGTTTTACCTACATGGTGTCCGTTGTCAAATATCTCAATTTGAAGGGTATAAATAATAACGTGAAAGTGAAGACACAAGTTCCCAATCAGAAAAGTCTGGTACAAACAATGTTGTCTTTATCCTAGCCCATTGTCCTATATGTAATAACAGTTCCCTTGATTGTTAATCATTTTCCCTTTTACTACAGCAAGTAAATTATCGGTATCCTACCTCATGCTTGCCAATTGACTGAAATTATGATTGTGAATGTTTATACAGGGTTCTGATTTTGCAACCATCATTAATTCTGTGACGGCCAAGAAGGTTGCTGCTTGATATCCGGTCCCATATGGTTTTGGATTGGGGGAAAGTAAGTACACCTTAGAGTGTATCATGTTAGTTGAGGTCCTATTGGCATGTGAGCCACTTCAGTTTAGCGGATTTCGTTTCACTCCGCCTTCAAAATGGATAAACTACACTTCAGTACGCGCAATGTGCATTTCCCTTTATACAAGATTTGTAATAGATATAATCACCCCAAGTCCACATGGCCTTTGGTTATAACTTACAAAACATGCAATAAAGTTAATAAGAAGAGAAATGATTTTTCCTCCTAAAAATATCCTCCTGCTAATCATCAATTAACACTCCATGACATGTGTCATCCATAATTATCGTTTTTTCCATTGTAGCACTTGGTTTTGCCATGTGTAATCATCTTATTCTTGGGAGAATTTGGAGGAGGATATTATAGGAGGGTGCATCATTACTCAACGGAAATTCTATTCCCTGATCGGATTTTTGTTAACTAAACGAGCATTATGGGCAATTTCTATGGCTCCAGTTCTGTTTAATCATCATTGTGCAACTCATTTTGCACGATCACATTTGGGTAGTTAGTTTATTAGTTAGGATCAATTCCTTGAGTGGGTATTAACCCAAAACCAAATTAGTTAAGATTCATAATCCTTCACTCAAGGAATATATACCATAATGGCATAATCCAAACCCATCTACAAAGCAACCTGACCTCTTTATACATGTACTCAAAAACCTACACTGGCAAGATAGGTATACAGCTACATGAATATATATGTATTCATACGCGTGTATATTTTCGGAAACATATAGAGAGTTGGAGATTGGTAGAGGGAGAGAAATGGACGAGTTCAATGAGCACCAAAAACGCCTGTCATCTGCCTCACTGCCACCTCTTCCTTTGGTAGCGATTTTTGCCATTGTGGTGTTCTTGCTGTCTCTCTCACAGTACTCAAACTTCAAGTATTTGTCAGAGAGTGTGGGAATCAGTTTCCAGTTATTTTTCATCTTAACACCAGTTATTCTCATCTTTTTTGTGTCTTCAAGCTGCCTCACCAAGTGGCAATGGTTTGGTTTTGGCACACGGAAAAGGAATGACCCCATGAACCTTTCTGGTGGATATGGGAATTGACTTGCACTTTTGAAGAAACATACTTCAACATATCCAATAACAAGTCTAGATTCTGACCATATCTAATTGTTTTGTTTGATATTTCAATATTAATATATGCAAATTTTATAAAATGCAATAATAAGTGTGATTCTACTCGAATTTTCAACTACTCAGTTCCACGTGTATGACCTTTTTCGACACCATGATATTTGTGTGAGCATGATTATCTATCTGAGTCGGCCTTCACCCGGTCTAACTGAAGTCATGGATAAAGGTTTATAAACTGTACATACTTTTTGATTAATGTACCAAATTGTTATAACAGGTAAACGTAAATATATAATGGAAAATAGTGGTAAGTTTATTAAAACTATGATAATTTTATCAATTCTTATTTATTATAATTACTCAAGATTGGCATGAGTTTTTATAAACCCAATTGATTTAGTTGTGTATTTTCATCTAAAATATACAATTAAATTTAATTTGAACACTATCAAAATAAAAATTTCAAATATATTAACATATTTATTAACCCTAAGTAATAGATAAAAATACAAATGATATGAACATAAAATAGATTAATATATTTTGTTCGGTGCAGTTCCTTAGTTGAAACCAAATTGATTTGTTCAGTTTGAAAACGAAAACCAAACCAATAATAATCTATACTATCTTATAACAATTGTAGTCCCTTTCTCTTTCTGAAAATGGTTAAAAAAGGTACATTGAAAATGATTCAACTTTCTCCAATGAAAGCAGTCTTTTTATCTCTAGATAGAGGCAAAACTGTCACATCTCACCTCATTTATACCCCGTTCATAATTCTATTGTCGTTTTAAATAATTATTAATTTACACGATAAACTCTTATGTTATTAATTTTCATCCTCAACCCTTATTTTTTACAATATATCCACTACCACCCTTACATCAATTATATTTACATTATCTTACAACACTTGTCGCTGTCGCCACCACCACCACCAACAGTTACCGTTATCACCACCAATCGCCGCCAACACCAGACGGCCGTCGCCACTGCATTGCCGCACTATTTTTTTCGAACATTCAGTCGGAACACGACATCAGGGAAACCTCACCGTAAAATGGTGAAGCCTTGCACGTACCCTAGACAACGAGATGTTGAACATAAGCCGTTACAAGTATTCGGAGGGAAAACTTGTCATCTCTAAAGATCGAACTAAGACTTTGGTTAAAATCGGGAGTGTCGGGATCCCATGTATCCTTATTTACATATTGTATTAAATAAGGAGTTTGAGGCGAAGATACTCGCAAGACTTTTGTGGATCATCTCTACTACGCTCTTCAACAACGTGGAATACACGCTTACAAGGACGATGTAACTCTTGATCGGGGTGACACCATCCGCCCAGCCCTGTTGAGCGCTATCCGTGAGTCACATATTGCTCTTATTATATTCTCTGAAAACTATGCGGATTCTTCATGGTGTTTGGATGAGCTTTCACATATTATGAAATGCAAGGAGGAGAGGGGGCAAATCGTTATTCCCATATTTTATAATGTGGATCCTTCATATGTGAGAAAACACAAGTTGTCTAAAAACAAGGAGAAAGTTGAATCTTGGAAAAAAGCACTTGTTGATGCAAGTAAATATTGCTGGATGGGAACCTAAGCACGTCGCCAATGGGTAAATCTTTTCGATCTTCTTTCTGTTTGTGTAATCAGAAATCTCATATATTACATTATGAATGTGAAATTATATATCTTTCTAATGTTCAGGCATGAAGCAAGATGTATTCAAGAGATTGTTGGTTCCATTTTACATAAATTCCCATACTTAGATTCAGATGTTGATGATGAAAACCTTGTTGGAATGACAACTCGATTGCAGGCTTTGAAATCCCAGTTAGAAATCGGGCCAGGTGGTGTGCGAATGGTTGGGATATGGGGGGTTGGGGGTGGCGGTAAGACCACTCTTGCGTTTTCTGCTTATATGAAACTACGTATTCATTTTCATGGCCACTGCTTTATCGACAATATTAGGGAAAAATCAATGCAGATATATGGCTTAAAAACTCTGCAAGCAATAATTCTGTCGGAAGTTTTGAAAACACCTGTGTCGCCGACAAGTGTTCAAGAAGGAAGATGCAAGATTCAAAGTATGTTATGTCGTAGGAAAGTGTTGATTGTTCTTGATGATGTAGATCATCACGACCAACTAAAGGCATTAGCGGGGTGTCATAAATGGTTTGGTGATGGGAGTCGAATAATAATTACAACTAGGGATCGCCATCTGCTATCAATTCACAAGGTAGATGTGGTCTCTCATATCGATTTATTATCACATGATGAAGCTATTCGGCTCTTCAATAAAAATGCATACTGTGAAGATAAACCTGTGCAAGGTTATGGGATGCTTTCACATCAGATCATCTCTTATGCTGCCGGACTTCCCTTAGCACTGATTGTTTTGAGTTCTTTTTTGTATGACAAAGACAATGATGAGTGGCTTAGTACATTGGATAGACTAAAATATCATCCAGAAATGGATATTGTGGTAAAGCTCAAAATCAGCTATGATGGGCTTAAAGATGTGGAAAAGGAGTTATTCTTGGATATTGCATGTTTCTACAGGGGAATGAAGGGAAATGAGGCTATGCAAATATTTGATGCTTGCGGATTTTATCCTCAAGTAGGGGTAAAGGCTGTTGGTATGTGATCACGTTATAATAAACGCATGTCCGGAAGTAATTTAAGCCTACGGGGTCACACAAAATGACACGGTAACTCTATACTATTAATTATTATATTAAAGTAATATATTAATTAATTTGATCACGAAATGATTAATTTAAATAAATTAAAGGGTTAATTTTATTTAATTAATTAAAAGGAGGTTAAAATGTGAAATTAGGAAATTAGAGTTGGGCTCTAATTCCTAATGGGTTGGGCCGAAAATTTCAAGGCTTGGAAAGCCTTGAGATTACTTGCCCACCAAGGATAAAAACCCTAGATATATCCCTATATATAGGGGGCTTAATTCTAAGGGTTTTCACATTCTTTCACATAAAAATTCTCTCCTCTCTTCCTCTCTTATTTGGTTCGGCCGTAGGTAGCAAGTCAAGGGGTTTTGGGTTTGCTTTGGTTCGACTTTTAGAGGGTACAAGCAAAGGGTTGTTTGATCGTGATCGGGGTACTAGCATACGGTATAAGGGGTGTCTAGTGTGCGATCGTGGAGGGGTTTTACTTTAAACCCTACAACAATAATAATCTTATTATTATTGATTTTATTGGAAGCTTTGCATAAGGTACATGTTTCGATTCTCTCTTTGTTAATTAATGTGATTGCATATTCGATTCTTCCGTTGCGCATACTCGTGATTATATGTGAATATTTATATGATTTATGTTCGCATATTCTAACAAAGGTGTTGGTACAAAAGGCTCTCATAACTGTTTCTTCACTTGGTAAGTTTGATATGCACGATATGGTTCAAGAAATGGCACACTATATTGTTAAATGGGAACATCCCAACAATCCTGAGAAACATAGCAGGCTTTGGCGATTGGAAGATATTAAAGACATGTGTTCCAGCAATGCAACAACGGTAACACACTACCTTTTCAAGATGCACAAATGTACAACCATTGAGACACACACACATACACAAATTCTCCAACTCAAATTTACATATTTTATCATTGTTGCAGGAAAATGATAAGATTGAAGCCATTCAATGTTCTTCCTATGCTTTTGAGTATTCGTCCAACTTCAGTACGCTTGTCTCAAACATGAGGAAACTAAGATTTCTTAATATGACTACTAGTACGTTTGATGAGCCCAGTTTTCTTTCAAATGAGTTGAGGTATTTATATTGGGACAGGTATTCTGCGAGTCGATTCCCTGAAGGTTTTCAACCAAGGAAGCTTGTTTTTTTAAAAATGAAAGAAAGCTTGCAAAAAGAACTTTGGAAGGGTTACAAGGTACTTCAATTGCTCTTTTGATTAACATATAAAAGTGTGCATTACACCTTAAGTGTTTGGAAGATCTATTAATTAATACATCTGCTTTACAAACTATATTATTACGAGCATACTTGTCTGTTGTATCAGTACGCTGTACCACAGCTTTGCTTCCCCGTCACTCTCTAAGCAGCCATGTCATATACACAAGAGTTTCCTGTTTTAACCCTATCCTCTGTATAAAAAGTAGGTTTCACTTGATGGGTGGACATTAAAATATGTGTATGAGATGTACATAAGTAATGTATTAGAATATCATTCCATCCGTTTATAGCCATACTTAACATAGAATCTTTAACTCTTGTAAGTAATTAATATTTTGGTAAATTTGACTTGTGTATGCATCAGTATCTACCATGTTTAAAAGAGCTTGAACTATACTTTATGGAAGCACTAGTGAGGACACCTGATTTTGGTGGACTCCCATGTCTTCAAAAGTTGAAACTCTTCCAATGTAAAAGTTTAGAAGAGATTCATAAATCACTTGGAAATCATGCAAGTCTTGTTTCTGTAGAGGTAAGTTGGTGTCAAAAGCTTAAAAGGTTTCCGAGCATTGTTGGGATGGGAAAACTGGAGATTCTTAGAATTAAATATTGCTTCGCACTTATTGAGCTTCCAAATATTGAAACGAAGATGTATAGCTTGGTAGAGATATCTTTGGATTGCGTTGGGATAGAAGTCCTGCCGTCATCAGTAGGAGAATATTGTACCAACCTTATTTCGCTAGAATTGAACAACTGTTTGAATTTAAAAAGCATAGAAGGGAAGTTCCATGCATTAAAATGTTTAAAGAAGTTTCAATTAAATGGTTGCAAACAATTTGAGATGTTGCCAAAGGATCTATTTGATGTAAATCTAGATGGGCATCGTTTATTGTTGGTAAGTAGTTAAATTAGTCATTTGATATTCTTTCTCAGTACCTATGTTTCCAAGTGTCTTATGAGAGCTGAATCTCTGTTGGTGTAGATTGAAAGATGGAGAAATTCCCAATCAAGTTCAGCCTCTCACAACATACTCGCCTCAAACTGAGTAGTTGCGTAAATCGCGCTGAGCTCCAACCAAGTGTAGCTATTTGGCATACCGGTGCCACTCAATTGAAGCCATCATCATCATCATCATCAGAGATGATTCTCACTCAATTGTGAGATGCTAGAAGAATTGATGGGGTAGACTACTAGCAGAATCCATGCTTCAAGTATGTTTGGTTCTCCCCATGTAAGTTGTTTTAAAATTTAAGCCGACGTATGTAGCTATATATAATACTCGTAAATGAGAATTTGTATTAATGTAATTTATTAGGGAAAGGCTGCTGAAAGTGGTTGTATGACTGATTGACTCTCTATGAGCATACTTGAAGTAATTGTTTTTCAATTTGTGCAGTTAGTTTTCTTCCATAATGGCTATATATTTTATTCCAAAATACATATGTGTATTCATACATGTGTATAGTTTCGGAAACATATAGAGAGTTGGAGATTGGTAGAGGGAGAGAACTGGACGTGTTCAATGTGCGCCAAAAACGCTTGTCATCTGCCTCACTGCCACCTCTTCCTTTGGTAGCGATTTTTTGCCATTGTGGTGTTCTTGCTGTCTCTCTCACAGTATTCAAACTTCAAGTGGTTGTCGGATAATGTAGGAACCAGTTTCCAGTTATTCTCATCTTGTTCGTGTCTTCAAGCTGTCTTACCAAAGGCTAGTGGTTTAGTTTTGGCACACGGAGAAGGAATGACCCCATGAACCTTTCAGGTGGATATGGGAATTGACTTGCACTGGTGAAGAAACAGACTTCACATATCCAACTAAAAAGTCTAGATTCTGATCATATCTTATTGTTCTGTTTGATATTTCAATATCAATAATGCAGATTTCACAAAATGCAATAAAAAAATGTGATTATACTCGAATTGTTTAACGAGTTCCATGTGTATGACGTTTTTCCTTACCATGATATTCGTATGAACGGACCAATTGAAGTCATGGTTTGTACACTAGTTCACTACACATACTTTTCACACCATGATATCACCTCTTTTTAACGTTACATTACCAAATGTGTTTTAAAGTATTGTACTTTACAAATAATGTAAAACATGTTTGGTGGTGTACGGATTCCCTACAAGATCAAATACATATTTGAAATTTTACTAATTATTGGAACATGGTTTTTTAAAAACCAACTAGTCGGACTACGAACCGGTGGGTTATCCAGCTTTTTAAAACCAACCAGTGACATTTAATAAAGGGAAAAATCCATAAAAAGGTAACCTGTTTACTCAAAGTTCCTAATAAGGGGAAGCTATTTAGTTTTCGTCTAATAAAAAGATTTCATTTCCAAAAATTCCCCAATAAAGGTAATAACGTTTGTTTTTAACGTTAGACATCCGTTAAGTGCCAGACCTCCATTAATTAGGGATGGGCATTGGACTTTACCGTCCCGTACGGTCCCGGTATCGACGGTACCGATCCCGGTCTCATATATATCGGTACAGGACTAGTACCGAATCGATACGGGACTGTGATTTCGGTACCATATCCCAACTAGCACGATTTTTGGTTAACAAATAGTTTTTATATTTTGATCAACTTTAAAATCTGACAAAACGAGCCTAAACCCAGGGTAATTAGTTAAAAACAAATGTCGCAGCATAATGGAACATCAATGTTTCTTAACTAATTGCTTATAGTTGTTAAAAGTTCTCAGCATAACAACATGCAAAAAATGAGCTTTAAGTTGACAATAAACGTGCCATAGTAACTGTATATTATAACAAGCTCCAGTTTTACTTCTTACTATAATTATACGTTTTAGTACAGAGCAAATGTACAGTGATAAGATAATTAAGATGTCAATGCAATGATCAATTAATCAACGATAAGAAACTTTAACCGTGAAAGTGAAACGAATTAGATAGAGATCATAGACTGTTGCATACAAACTTTTTCATGTGGACATATAGATTATTTTGTCAAACAGATTACTTAATCAATTTTTAGCAAAATCAGTGTTTATCACTACTACCAACGCAACCAGGGACGGAGCCAGAGTTTTTTCCAGCAGGGGGCAAATTTCAAAATCATATATTATATTTCTCATAACCGTTTCTAAAAACGTAAAAAAAAAATAAAAAAAATCGAACCCCGTCTCGAGAATAGATAATGGAGTTTTGTTCCACACATAGACCATTTTACTTGAAATACCATTTTACTCTTAAAGTTACATTTGCTTTTCACAAATCAAACTTGTATAGATACATATACAAAGTATTACTTAAAATAAAAATAAAAAAGGGAAAGCTACATTAAAAAAAAAAAAAAAAAAAAAAAAAAAAAAAAAAAAAAAAAAAAAAAAAAAAAAAAAAAAAAAAAAAAAAAAAAAAAAAAAAAAAAAAAAAAAAAAAAAAAAAAAAAAAAAAAAAAAAAAAAAAAAAAAAAAAAAAAAAAAAAAAAAAAAAAAAAAAAAAAAAAAAAAAAAAAAAAAAAAAAAAAAAAAAAAAAAAAAAAAAAAAAAAAAAAAAAAAAAAAAAAAAAAAAAAAAAAAAAAAAAAAAAAAAAAAAAAAAAAAAAAAAAAAAAAAAAAAAAAAAAAAAAAAAAAAAAAAAAAAAAAAAAAAAAAAAAAAAAAAAAAAAAAAAAAAAAAAAAAAAAAAAAAAAAAAAAAAAAAAAAAAAAAAAAAAAAAAAAAAAAAAAAAAAAAAAAAAACGTAAAAAAAAAATAAAAAAAATCGAACCCCGTCTCGAGAATAGATAATGGAGTTTTGTTCCACACATAGACCATTTTACTTGAAATACCATTTTACTCTTAAAGTTACATTTGCTTTTCACAAATCAAACTTGTATAGATACATATACAAAGTATTACTTAAAATAGAAAAGAAAGATTTGTATGTAATTTCGGTTTAGATTAATTTTTTAAAAATTTATTTATATAAAAAAAATTATATTGTACCAAAATTGGCATGGGGCAGTGAAAATCGTCCCTGAACGCAACAACCGGAAGCCACCATCATTAAAATACTTATCCACACTACAAAAAATACTTACCCACACTACAATTCGATGGTCGTTAGAACATTTTCGAGACTTTGGGACTATCTTGATGGCTGGATTTTTCAAAGGGAGAGAGAGGTGTGTAGTGAAAGAGAAATGAGGTGTATTATCTAGTCAGATGTCCACGTGGACCACGTTAGCTTTTTTAATGACGTGGTAAACCGATGTGACCCTTAACGAAGGAATGACGTTAAAAACTAACGATATTACCTTTTCTTGAGAAATTTTTAGAAATGAAATTATAAATATATGAGTTAATTACACTTTTGGTCCCTGTCGATGGTTAAAAATTACCGTTTTCATTCCTATCTTCATATATTACTGTTTTGGTCCAAAAAACTTTGTTCCGTCAACGCTTTTGGTCCAATTCTCGAAACGGACGTTAAACACCCATCACGTGATCTGCATGTGATGGGTATTTTAGTCTTTTCATTATACAGGGACCAAAAGTGTAATAATACTGTATGAAGGTGAAACATATCCATCATCTTCTTCATCATATATCATTAAATTTCATCACAGGCAATGGAAAAAGCACATCCACCATTATAATCATTTTCCAAATCTTGAATATCGTTATCATCTAATACCTTTCATCCATAAATTAATAATACATACACTCTTATTTCACATCAATTTTTATTCCAAATTTCATCTTTATCTTCAAATAAAATTATCTTACATGAACAATAACAAGTAGTAACAATTTTTTTCCAGATTTTATTTTTATCAACATCAATATCTTTTTAGCACTTTTTCATAGATCTTAAACTAAATAGTAAATACATATGTACATAATCAAGAAAAGGCTTTGTGTGTACTAATGGAAGAGTTGATAATTGGCAGTAAACATCGATCAATTATTTCGTTTTATTTATCATCGAAGACTTGCAGTACAGTAGATTTTGAACAACATTATAAAAAGGACTAATAATGTACGTACATATTTATGACATTTTTTGCCATTGTATATCTAAACAACTCCACAATCTAAACAATGATAGACTGGTAGGCAACCATATCAGCCAAATCATGACAGGGCCAAAAAAATTGTAAACCAATGAGAATAGGAAATGATTGCAAAACTTAGACATACTTACAGATTACACCACTCATGGTTGTTTTCATCGGGATATGAATTACCATATTGTTTTCTTCTTTTTCTTTCCGGTTCACCCAAAGATCGACTGTCATTTCATCATCATCATCATCATCATCATCCATGAACGTGTCTTTGAACTTGAAGATCAATACCCTAATGAAACCCAGAAAAAACCCACCCACTACCCATCACCACCGCTAAACCACTACCGCCACCCATCACCACTACCGCACCTCACAAAAAGTATAGACATAAACATAGATATAGATATAGATCTTGATATAGATACAAATCCGATTTTATATAATAGATTTGGATATAGATATTCTCTGCCCTCTCTCCTCTCCAACGGCTCATTCTCCCTAGATCCAAATCTAGATCCGAGATTGAGGCTGGGATTGTGATTGAGAGGTTGAGATTGAGAGTTTGAGATCGAGAGGATTCCGGTTAAGCTTCCACTCCGGTGGATCTAACCCTATTTTTCACCCCGGGCCGGAGGTCCCTTCCACTTCGGTGGATCTAACCCTTTTTTTTTTGTTCTCATTTTTTATAGTGATTTTTTATAAACTTTATAAACAAACATATTTATATTGGCTTGGTTTTAGTATTTTTTTGAAAAAGAAAACAGATATCCGCAGCAACGCGCGGCGTACAAAACTTGTTCTTATAATAGACAAAAACAAAATAAGTTCCCCTTATTATGAATTTTTAGTAAAAAGGTTATCTTTTAATGGATTTTTCCCTTTAATAAAACCAACTAGTTACATCCTTTTTTACGCAAATTTCCTATTAAAGAGAACCTATTTAGTTTTCGTCTATTTAAAGATCTTATTTCTAAAAATTTCGCAATAAAGAAATATCGTTAGTTTTTAAAGCCAACCCTTCGTTAAGTGTCACGTCACCACTACCACGTTATCAATTTTGCTTACGTGACATTTGACTTTGACTGGAATACATATACATGTGTTTGTATATACTAAAAATATATTATGGTTTTACACACACTCTCTCTCCCCGCTTTTTCCCCCCCTTTCTATTTCCCCCCAAAACCCATGAATATATATTTGGTATATACAAAAACACATATATATGTATTTCAGTCAAAGTCAAATGCCACGTAAGCAAAATTGATGACATGACGGTGCTGACGTGACATTTAACGGAGGGTTGACGTAAAAAACTAACGATGTTCCCTTTATTGCGAAATTTTTAAAAATAAGATCTTTAAATAGACGAAAACTAAATAGGCGGACCTTTAATAGGAAATTTGTGTAAAAGAGTTCCCTTTTTTATGAATTTTTTTCCTTTATTAAAAGTCAATTTTGTTATGTTTGGTTATCCCACTCCTCGTATTAATATGATTTAGCATATCACTAAGACCATCCCCATCGGCTACAAATTATATGTTCGGTTGGTCATAAAGTTGGAAGAATAATATTAAAAAAACTATTAGAGCATTTGTAATGGGAACGAAATGGACGGCGTGGAAGTGAATCACCTCGACCACCTGGTGTTGTCCTACTACAAACTTGGGGTGGTTGTGGTGTGGAAAGCCCAAGGTTGATTGATCAACGGTGAGCTTCAAGTGGGGTGGTGGCGTCCTTCCTTTTTTTTTTCTTCTTTTGCTTAGTTGCTTTTGGCTTTTTACCAACTCAAATCATAGTTATTACTTATTAGTTTATGTATATGTGTGTTATATTAGCATATGAGAGGTCTGGGTTTTCTATTATCTAGAGGAAGAAGATGAGTGTAGATGTGAGACTTATTTTTCTTTTTCTTTTATTTTATTATTATTTATGAGAAATTGTTACAAATCGTTCCTGTGGTTTGCTCGATTAGCATTTTCATATCTGTGCTTTTTTTTTCCTCATTAGGTATCCCTGAGCTATTCATTTTCATTGCAAATCATCCCTGCCACTAACAGCTATCACTTTTACTCCATTAAACCCCTCATGTGCATAGCACGTGAGGGTATAATCGTCTATTTCGTAATCACAAGGACTATATTTAATAAAAAGAGTAATCGACACGAATCGTCCTTGTGGTTTACCCAAAAAGTCTGGTTTCGTCCTTTAATTTTAAAACTGTCTGATATCATCCTTTATAGATGGAAAATGATCACGTTTCATCCTTTTCGAAAACGGACGTTAACTTGAATCCGTTAACCCCCTCACGTGCATTCCACGTGAGGGTACTTTGGTCATTTCCTACCTTTAAAGGACGAAATCAGACTTTTTGGGCAAACCATAAGGACTATTCGTGTCGATCACTCTATAAGTTTATAACTACTTTCTCTCTCTCTCTCTCCCCAAATCCAGTCACAAACTCACCGGAAAATCGTAACCACCACATCCATTTCACCATTTCAAACCCCAAACACCCCCATCACTTTGTATATCTCAAAACTAATAAAACAACACAAGCACCATCGCCCACCACCCACTGCCGCCACCTGCCACCACCGCGACAGCCCCCATTTGCCGGAAAACATCACCAGCGGCGTCCCACCTTCACACCTTTCTCTCAACCGTCGCTCTTTCCACTCTCTCTTTTTCTCAAGAAACCCTAACGGGTTTTTCTCTCCCTCTTCCTCCTTTTCGGGTTTCCGGCCAGGCAACGACAGTCGCTAAGCCGCCGCCCATGCCACCACCGCGACATCACTCTCCAACATCACCATCTCATCAACAAAAACCAAAAATCTCTCTTTTCTTATCATTATTTTCGAATTAACACAATACCCACCAAAAGCATCCATTTGGAAACTTTCAAAAACCCCATTGATTTTGTTATACAAATACATAGATCGAGAAACAAGAACCGAAAGTCTCTTTTGTGCCTCTTTTGAATTCGGCCAGATTCAAAAACCCACACAAACACCCATTTTCACTTCTTTGAGATCTAACATTGGTGGTGGGGAGAAAGATAGGGATTGATGAGTTTTTCAAGTGTGTTGGTTTGATCTGAAAAGGATTTGATTTGGATGAGTATCCATGTTATGTTTTTGTGGTTGATGGGTTTTATTGCATTTTGTGGTTTTTGATTTATTGAAGGGATGAACAATGTGTGTATGTAATAATGTATACAATAATTGTATATGTATTTGTTTGTGAAACTTATAAAGTGATCGACACGAATCGTCCTTATGGTTTGCCCAAAAAGTCTGATTTCGTCCTTTAAGGGTAGGAAATGACCAAAGTACCCTCACGTGGAATGCATGTGAGGGGGTTAACGGATTCAAGTTAACGTCCGTTTTCGAAAAGGATGAAACGTGATCATTTTCCATTTTAAAAGGATGATATCATACAGTTTTAAAATTAAAGGACGAAACCAGACTTTTTGAGTAAACCACAAGGACGATTCGTGTCGATCACTCTAATAAAAATCATACTTATACAAAAAAAAACCTTTTTCTTCCACCTCCTCCCCTCCTTGTTCTTTCTTCAGCCACCACCATCACCATTTACCAAACCTAACAAACATGAATTTTTTTTTCATCTTTCCAGATTTATAAAAATTCAAATCAAATATCTTCCTCAACAATCAATTTCACTAAAACAAAGTGATACATACCATTTGATATATACATCAAACATTATCATCATAAAACATCATCATCAAATTATTTATTCTAAATATCATCATAAAACATCATCAGAATGTTGTGCCGATTAATTTTTTGACACCGATGAGGATTATTAGAGATGCAATTATTGGGTTGGGTAGTCCTCCTCCTATACTGGTCTCTGAAGGGGCTAATACCATGGATGTTGGCCGGTCTGTTTTGGTTCAGATGGAGCCGAGGACTAGGTTGGATGCAGGGACATGGGGGACAATGGGTGTTGGTTTAGGTTATTATGTTTCTTCGACTTAATCTTAACTCTTAAGTAATGTATTCGTTTGAAATGGTTTTTAAAGGTAATACTTTATACTTATTTTTTGTTTATTTTAGGTTTTTAAGATAGTTTGTTTTATTTTAAAAGTATTGGAATATTTATCCTTATTTTAATGTATTTTTACTAAATATGTTGTGTTTTTATTAATAAATTAGAAATGTTATATTTTAGTATAAAAATATGATGTGGTATGGTTATTGTTACGGATGTAGTATGGTTGTTGGGTGGTATTGTGTGGTGCTGATATGACGCTGATGTGTCACACCATCTGGTGTGGTGGTGTGAACCATTATTGTAACACCCGTCATTTTAAAAACCTGGATTTCAAAAACTTTTGCCAAACGGCGTTTAAAACGTAGCGGAAATTGGATCACTTAAAAACTACCCCAACCGAAACGGTTGGTACTTTCAATAAATGGTGTTACCAAGTGCATCATCAAAATGATATCATTGAAATCCAAGTCATGGCACCAACATAAATGTTATTCATCATTACAAGTATCATAAATGTAAATAAAGTAGCCGAAACATAGGCTAAGGGAAGGCTAAGCATTCAACAATCTATGCTAGTCTTCTTTATTGCATCTACCCCATCTCACCAAGCTAATCCTTTCCTAGCTCAAACCTGCTTATCCTGAAGGACACAACATTTTCATAAAAGTAAGTGTTAGCTAATAGATTAGCTAAGTAAGATACACACATTTATAAAACGTTCTTCATTTTACTCATATATATCTTAAACAACACAATTCATCATTAAAGTTTGCAACTTGATGTTGTCAACCCACTCAATTAACGATTTTACTCACAAAAACGTCGTTTTTAACCGAAAACATCATCATTAAAGTTTGCAACTTGATGTTGTCAACCCACTCAATTAACGATTTTACTCACAAAAACGTCGTTTTTAACCGAAAACATCATCATTAAAGTTTGCAACTTGATGTTGTCAACCCACTCAATTAACGATTTTACTCACAAAAACGTCGTTTTTAACCAAAACATCATCATTAAAGTTTGCAACTTGATGTTGTCAACCCACTCAATTAACGATTTTACTCACAAAAACGTCGTTTTTAACCAAAACATCATCATTAAAGTTTGCAACTTGATGTTGTCAACCCACTCAATTAACGATTTTACTCACAAAAACGTCGTTTTTAACCAAAACATCATCATTAAAGTTTGCAACTTGATGTTGTCAACCCACTCAATTAACGATTTTACTCACAAAAACGTCGTTTTTAACCAAAACATCATCATTAAAGTTTGCAACTTGATGTTGTCAACCCACTCAATTAACGATTTTACTCACAAAAACGTCGTTTTTAACCGAAAACATCATCATTAAAGTTTGCAACTTGATGTTGTCAACCCACTCAATTAACGATTTTACTCACAAAAACGTCGTTTTTAACCAAAACATCATCATTAAAGTTTGCAACTTGATGTTGTCAACCCACTCAATTAACGATTTTACTCACAAAAACGTCGTTTTTAACCAAAACATCATCATTAAAGTTTGCAACTTGATGTTGTCAACCCACTCAATTAACGATTTTACTCACAAAAACGTCGTTTTTAACCAAAACATCATCATTAAAGTTTGCAACTTGATGTTGTCAACCCACTCAATTAACGATTTTACTCACAAAAACGTCGTTTTTAACCAAAACATCATCATTAAAGTTTGCAACTTGATGTTGTCAACCCACTCAATTAACGATTTTACTCACAAAAACGTCGTTTTTAACCGAAAACATCATCATTAAAGTTTGCAACTTGATGTTGTCAACCCACTCAATTAACGATTTTACTCACAAAAACGTCGTTTTTAACCGAAAACATCATCATTAAAGTTTGCAACTTGATGTTGTCAACCCACTCAATTAACGATTTTACTCACAAAAACGTCGTTTTTAACCGAAAACATCATCATTAAGCATCCCCAACCCCCATGGCCGAATCTACAGAGACAAAACCTAATTGAAAACTTAATTAACAATCAATATATGATATTATACCGTTCAGTGCAATGTAAGTAAACTGGTCCATAGACCCCATAGGCATAGCATGGTTGGGTGTATTGTTGTGCTGATATGACGCTGATGTGTCACACCATCTGGTGTGGTGGTGTGAACCATTATTGTAACACCCGTCATTTTAAAAACCTGGATTTCAAA
Source organism: Erigeron breviscapus (assembly GCA_034093135.1). Lineage (NCBI taxonomy): Eukaryota > Viridiplantae > Streptophyta > Magnoliopsida > Asterales > Asteraceae > Erigeron > Erigeron breviscapus. Next base: position 68,933,508 of record CM067167.1, read on the forward strand.
AACTTTTGCCAAACGGCGTTTAAAACGTAGCGGAAATTGGATCACTTAAAAACTACCCCAACCGAAACGGTTGGTACTTTCAATAAATGGTGTTACCAAGTGCATCATCAAAATGATATCATTGAAATCCAAGTCATGGCACCAACATAAATGTTATTCATCATTACAAGTATCATAAATGTAAATAAAGTAGCCGAAACATAGGCTAAGGGAAGGCTAAGCATTCAACAATCTATGCTAGTCTTCTTTATTGCATCTACCCCATCTCACCAAGCTAATCCTTTCCTAGCTCAAACCTGCTTATCCTGAAGGACACAACATTTTCATAAAAGTAAGTGTTAGCTAATAGATTAGCTAAGTAAGATACACACATTTATAAAACGTTCTTCATTTTACTTTCATAAAACTTCGTCATATTTTACTTATCAAAACATAATCACATTACATATCATCCACAACAATCATAGATCAACTCACACTTCCCTTTTCCCACATTGCATCACATTTCATTTCATATCAACATATACATCATATCATCATATACTCACATCTTAATCAATATCTTATATCATATCAACATAGACTTACCACTTAAACGTAACTTCATATCATATCTTGGCATATCACACATAAACTTGTCACACGTATTCATATTAGCACATGTAGAGTATATACTTCTAATTGTGCCTATCAACGATACATCATACTTATCACACGTTTCAACATATCTTATTAAATCTCACGTCACATTGTAATCCCACGTCTTAAACTATATGTACATCTTTCTCACATATTCTTATAATCAACTTAATCAACTTATTCTTACATCTTACATATTACGCACTAGCTTTACAACTAGCACGATTTCCCACGTCTTAACTTTTAGAAAAGGCAAAGCCATTTCCATAGTATCCCGTCATGCTTTTAACATTGGTGGTTAGTCGCTCCACCCGGAAATACTAGTCCCACGTAACTATGCCGCAAGGAGCCACTCAAGCGACCACGTACGCACTAGCTTGGCATAAACTAGCACGGGTTAAGCTTAACACTTCCCACGTCAATCTCATGTATTTAGCTATAGCATTTTCCACGTATTTATATCTTTCTTACTTTTACGCACTAACAAGGCTAGACAATTCCCACGTCTTAAACTATATGTACATCTTTCTCACATATTCTTATAATCAACTTAATCAACTTATTCTTACATCTTACATATTACGCACTAGCTTTACAACTAGCACGATTTCCCACGTCTTAAACTATATGTACATCTTTCTCACATATTCTTATAATCAACTTAATCAACTTATTCTTACATCTTACATATTACGCACTAGCTTTACAACTAGCACGATTTCCCACATTTCACACTTTACTTTAACATTAGGTATATTCATTACCTAACTAATCCCACATCTACTTTAACGTTTAATCTCACTAACGTGCACGACTCATAACATTTCTTTCGTGTATCTAGTGAACTAGACATTTCATGCTTAAGAGCCACATATAAGTCATCACATATCAACATTAAGTCATATCAACGAAATGAATCAATAACACATATCATATTCATAGTAACATCAACGTAAGCATTATACTACACATGCATATAATTACTTCAACTTTAAACGTCATTACAACATAATTAACTACTTCAACATGCATATGTTCCCATATAACCTCCCGCATAACCCGGATAACCCAACACACATAAGATAATCCGATTAAAAGGTTAATTAAAGAAAACTACTTTTGTTGTGCCTCCAGCGTGATAAAAGTCATGTATCTTACCTTACGAACGCGCAACGATACACCAAACACAAGTTAACAAGCTTCACAATTATCCCGAGTGACCTATATCGAGTTCATAGTCAATAAACTTGTATAAACCCACCATAACTAGATTATAAAACCATCCATTAACTTCGGGACACTTATATACCCATTACATAAGTCAAACAGATCAAAACTAGTGAAGTGCAGGTAGTGGGCCTCACCAAAAAGTCAGTGGGCAGGACTAAAACCATTCTGTCCACAAACGTGGCCATATGTGGGGCGCACCAGTATTCCAGTGGGCCTCACTAACTGGGCGATCAGCCAACGACTTTTCCGTTTCTCTTCAAACTCCTTCCAAACGAATCCCAACCCCCAACCACGACTTTTATCCATTAAATTAACATTGAATAGGACTTAATTGAACCTTTGAAAACATCAATTGATCCTTGAATCAATTGCAAACATGAATCCCCTTTTTGATCATCAAAACGACTCGAAACCGCAACGTTTAATACAAAAATCTAATTAAACACTTATGGATCTAATTAACCACCTGGGATTCACTCATATAGATCTAAACAACACAATTCATCATTAAAGTTTGCAACTTGATGTTGTCAACCCACTCAATTAACGATTTTACTCACAAAAACGTCGTTTTTAACCGAAAACATCATCATTAAGCATCCCCAACCCCCATGGCCGAATCTACAGAGACAAAACCTAATTGAAAACTTAATTAACAATCAATATATTTTAAGTGCACATCTATGTCAATAGCAGTCTAGATTGTTTGGGCTTATATTGTTATATGTCTTTGTAATGTGATTGTCATTAATGAACTTAGTATTATGCATAGAATACTAGATTAAGTTTAAGTATTGAATGTGTAATAAATCTGCTAAGTGTGAAATGCGACCTCGCATTTCACATACGAGGCCAATCACAGAATGCGACCTCGAATTAGTGACGGGCTGGGCTGGATTTGCGAGGCCGACTCGCTGAAGCCCATGTCGGGTGTTTCCTATATAAACCGAACCCTAACAGAGTTTAGGGTTGAACATTTGTCGAAATATCAAGCAGGTATTGCAGGTTATAGTCGTCAAAGGTTGTTCCGCTAGCCCGAAAAAGATCTGCGAGGCAGCAGGTGATCTAGGGGCTTTTTGTTGATCACCAAGTTATTGTGAGGGATTCCGCACCTCAAGATAACTGGAGCAAGCTATTAACGATCCGTGCCAGGGGACTTACAACTGGTATCAGAGCGTAGGGGACGCATTCTTGCTTCCGTCACGAGATCTGATCGTGTGAAACGGCTAGGGTTTTTACCCTAAATCAGATTTGATTTTCCTCCTCCCACGCTTTACAGTGTTAAAGCTTTGTGACGATGAAAAAGAAATCTGATTAGTTTCGCATGCTGAGGCAGACCCAGATTCGTGGCCTTTCAGGTTGGGGACGAATTAGGGTTTTGGAGAAGAAGAGCTGCTGTCGTTCAATGAAGATGCTGATCAGGAAGTTTTGCGACCTGGTAGGATTACGACCTCGCAATTGGCCTTCAAAATTGCGACCTCGTAATTAGCCATCTAGTTTACGACCTCGCAATTGGTTTCTTGAATTGCGACCTCGTAAAGAACAAGTAAGATGCGACCTCGCAATTGCTCAGAATTTGCGACCTCGCATATACAAGCAGCAGCAGTTCTAGTCCACACACAGAAGAGGAGTTCTTATACGTTTCAAGTTGTTTAATCAGAAGACTTTGATCGTGATCTGAAGAAACATAGGGTAAGTTCCCGAGAAAAGTCTTTTGGCGGGAAAAATAATTTTTGCCCAGGGTCTTAAAATGGGATGAATCATGAAGATTTGAAGTTTGGTAGCGTTCGAAAAATTTTAGGTCAATTTTCATCCGTTGTCGACGCGGATTTGGCGAAAAATTTTAGGAATCATCAAATTTTTCTTATGATCATGTTATCCAAAGTTTACATGGAATTCAAAGTTTCATGAGAACATATTTTGGCGGCAAAAATTTGGAGGGAAATCTGAAGTACCTTCTATACCCTATCTTGGCATAAGAAGACCTCATTGTATAAGCAGAAAGGAGATGTCAAACGAAAGACAGTACAAGTATTTAAGAGAAGGACACAAATTGGGCTTCTATCCAGATTTATTGCAGAAAAACCGGTTTATTTACTTTCATATTGATAATGGTTTTTGGGCAAGAAATCTGAAGTGCTTGAGCTTATATCGATATCATTAGGTCATTGAGATATTCATTGTATAGAGTGACAAATGATGTTTCTTTAACTTTCAAGACGCTCAAGTAATATAAAGGAGTGAAAGCTGTTGTCGAAGTATCTTTATGATGAAGCTGGTTACTTGGTGTTCGGTATTTGAAGATCAAGCCTATTCATATTCCAAAGATTTATACTTGAGCAATTTAAATGGTGTTGCAGAATTATAGATATTGGCGGGTTATATAACAAAGGGGAGATCTGATAAGAAAAGCTTCGGGTAATTGGCAGAATTATGGAGTTATGGAGACATGGGTGACACTGCCTTGGGAACAGGATTTTTGTGTTTCTACAATTTGTGATTCAAGCTACGAAGTTTATGGTTTTCATAGAAATTAACTAATTCAGTGTTGATCGTTGAAAATTCAACTTCTCTATCATATGCCGGTTGGGCAAGGCAAGCAGAGACTTGAGTGTGCTTAATTCGGAGAGACTTATCATTGAGGGGGAGAACTACAATGAGCAATGGTGCATTAGTTGATTATTATGACGATACAGAGATTTTGAAGTTTGCTGATCAAGTTGAAGTTTCCAAAGATCAAGTTTCAAGATTATCAACAGAATAGATATAGCAACGTCCAAGGGGGAGACTGTAAGTGCACGTTTTGGTTTACAATTTATGGTCGTTGCTATATGAATTTTGTTAGGGCCGAAATACGACCTCAAGGATTTGCGAGGTCGTAGTTGTGATGTAAAATATGACCTGCATATGTAAATGCGAGGTCGTAAGTGCATGAAGCCCATATTGTGAAGAAGCCCAGCCCGTAATAGATTAGGGTTTTGTGTCATGTCATTATAAATACTTGTATAGGTCTTAGGTTTGAGTTGGACGAGGTTAGGCAGAGTTGGCATAGCAATAGCTATTGTATCGTCCAAGGATAGCAAGGTTGAGATCTATGCCTTGTTACTCCGCCACTATCATGTAATTCTTAATTAAGTCGTCACTATGTTTGTAATCCGTAAACTGTTGGAATATATAACTAAATATCATTATTCACGAGTACGCAACGGAAGCAAATCAAACCATGTAATCAAATAATTAAACTTGAAATAGGATTAAGGAATACCTCTTAATGTAGATAATAAAGTAAAGAAACTTTAAAAGGATTTGAAGTAAATCCCTCTACGATTGCACACTAGACACCCTTGTATTGTATGCTAGTACCCGAATCACGAACAAACCCTTTGTTTATACCCTCTTCATTCGAAACCCATGAACCGAAAATATATATGTTGCCGTGAAACAATACTATCACAATTAATGCTATACATGCATTAATTAAATGAAACATCATGTGATAAATTGAAAAGGCACAAAACCGAAATCCCTTTTGGGGTTTTGGTTCGGTTCGACCGAAAGGAAAAAAGGGAGAAAAGGAGGTGAGTTTTTCTTGTGTGAATTGATGCAAAAACCCTTAGACTTAAGCATCTATTTATAGGGTGAAATTAGGGTTTAATGACTTTGTAAACAAGTCACCTTAACCTCCATTTTGAGCCATCAAAACCGCCCCCCCCTTATGGATTTAGAGCTCAACTCTAAATTCCATATTTCACAATTAAACCCTCCTTTTGATTAATTTAAATACAATTAAACCTCTTTTGATTAATTTAAATACAATTAACCCTTTAACTTATTTAAATTAATCATTTCGTGATTATATTTTAATTAATATATTATACAATATACTAATTAATAATACAAGGTTACCGTGTCATTTCGTGTGACCCCGTAGGCTTAAATTATTTCCGGACATACGTTCATTTTACGTGATCACATACTAACAGCTCCCACTTGAGCTCGTAACAAATGAAGGTAATAACATTGGTTAGCGTCTAGCAACACGTCAATGCTCCCAGAAATATTTAAGTATAGTTTCTTAAAGTATATTTAAATGGTTGTGGCATTTATTATCCCTTTGTTCAGATACCGTGTTAAACATGAATATGGATCAATGTCATTTCATAATTTAACGATTCTGTTTCTCATTTCATCACTACTTAAGATTACCAAATATAATCGAGACACATCTGGATTCATTTGGACATGGCCATGTAAACATCTTAAATAGTCCCAATGAGGGGCCCAGTGGTATCATTCTGCAACTATCAGTTGGAGGAACAAATCCTGTATTGACTACACGTGTCAGTCATCATACTTCACTACACTTTCTGAAAATAGCCCTTTATGTACTCCCTTATTCAGGAGAGTTAGAACTATATCAAGTAAGTGCAATCCATACATGCTGACCTGCTTGTATCTCAAGTCAAAGGATAAATAAAGTAACCATTTACGAATTTCACTTAATGACGCCGATCCATAAAGTGATAAATTCGTTAGTGGGGTAGTCCGATATGCATCATATGGATACCATGTGAGTTTGGTGGGACCAGCCATTATATATTCAAAGAATATAACCAATCACTCAGATTTGTCTTAGTTTAATTATATTCTCATATAATTAATCGACAATGGACAATTTAGAATATTTAATAAAATATTCAAGGATTAAACATGCAAATATAGGATACAATTAATATTAAATGAAATCAAACATATCAAGTACTTTATTTCATTATGAAAAATATAAATTGTTTAACATCCCTTATCCAAATACCGAAACAACATATTTACATGAAATAACTAGCTAATTTAAGTCCTATGCCCTCGGCATGCCTTTCAAGCTTGGGCCTAGCCAAAGCTTTTGTGAAAGGATCAGCTAAGTTAAAATCTGTGTGAACTTTGAGTAATTTGATCTCTCCTAGTTCGATCTGCTCACGAACATAGTGATATCTTCTAGCATAATGTCTGGCACCTTTCTGAGCTCCGGGCTCGTTGGCAATGATTAATGCACCAGTGTTATCACAGTACATATCAGTGGGTAAGTCACTCGAGGGGATCACGTCAAGCCCGCTAATGAACTTCCTTATCCAGACTGCTTCCATTGCAGCTTCTGAGGCGGCAATGTACTCAGACTCTGTTGCAGACATGGCAACTGTGGTTTGCTTTTAGCTCATAGCATTCCACCGTGCCTTCATTTAAATAATGAAGACGTATCCCGACTGATATTTTGAATCATCTTCATCAGTCTGAAATCCAACATCACAGTATCTATTCACTTTGAATTCTGGATCAGAATTTCTTCCATACACCAAGAATAATTCTTTAGTAGCACACATGTACTTAAGAATATTCTTTACAGCAATCCAATGATCCTCTCCAGGATTTTGCTGATAATGGTTAACTATATTTTGCGCGAACGCAATATTAGGTCTAGTGCATCTTACCGCATACATGATAGATCCCACCGTCGAAGCATAAGGAACTCTTTGCATACGCTCCACCTCATTAGGTGTAGAAGCACCGTTCTTGCTAGATAAATTAAGTCCTTGCATGAGTGACCTTATCAATATAAGCACTTTGACTTAGTCCAATTAACCGCTTTGATCTATCTCGGTAGATCTTGATTCCAAGAATAAATGCCGCTTCTCCTAAATCTTTCATGGCAAAACACTTTCCAAGATGGGATTTAACATCTTGCAACATTGGAATGTGTTTTCCTATGATGACATCAACATATAAGACAAGGAAAGTAACATTACTCCCACTAGCTTTGCGATATACACATGGCTCATCGGGATTTTGAATGAAACCAAACTTTTTGATTTCTTCATCAAACCGCTTGTTCCAACTCCTTGATGCTTGCTTTAGTCCATAAATGGACCTTTGAAGCTTGCATACTTTGTTGGGATGGTTTTGATCAATTAAACCTTCAGGTTGATCCATATATACTTCTTCATCCAAGTAACCATTTAAGAAGGCAGTCTTAACATCCATTTGCCATATCTCAAAGTCATAGTACGCAGCTATGGCTAAGAGTATCCTAATAGCTCTAATGTCCGCAACTGGAGAAAAGGTCTCATCATAGTCAACACCAAAACATTGAGTATAACCTTTCGCCACGAGACGAGCTTTATAGGTGTGTACATTTCCATCCATGTCCGTCTTCTTCTTGAAGATCCACTTACACCCAACAGTTTGAGCCTTTTGTGGAAGATCAACCAAGCTCTAGACTTGATTGTCTTTCATGGATTTCATTTCCACCTTCGTAGCTTCAAGCCATTTGTCAGATTCCGGATCTGATAATGCAGCTTTGAAATTCGGAGGCTCATCGAGATCTCCTAAAACGTTTTCTTCTACCATCAGACATAATCTGTCAGTAGGACGTCTTGTCCTTTCGAACCTACGAAGTGGAATCGCTTCATTATCATCGACTTGAGGTTCATCACTTTGAACATTCCCCCCCCCCAGTTGATGATTGCTAGGAGCTTCAGAAGGTGACACATCTTCCTCTTGAGTCTCATCAAGTTCTACAACCCTCCCACTGTTCTCTTGAGCTAATTTCTTTTCAAAGAATTCAGCATATTGAGCAACGCGAACAGTGTTTTTGATGGGATCATAGAAGTCGTAACCCATCGTTTCCTTAGGGTATCCGACAAAGATGCACTTAGTAGTTCTGGGTTCAAGTTTGTCAGGCGTATCACGCTTCACAAATGCCTCACATCCCCAGACTCTTAAGTAAGACAGATTAGGGACATTTCCATGCCATAATTCATATGGTGTCTTGTCAACCTTCTTGGTTGGAACCATATTGAGAATGCGTACAGCAGTCTCTAGAGCATAATCCCAAAACGAAAATGGGAGAGTCGTAAGGGTCATCATAGATCTCACCATGTCTAGCAAGGTTCGATTTCTCCTTTCAGACACTCCATTATGTTGAGGAGTGTATGGAGGAGTAAGCTGTTGGACAATTCCACACGCTTTTAGATAATCCTTAAACTCTTGGCTTAAGTATTCACCACCTCGATCCGAACGAAGAATCTTGATGGTTTTGCTGAGTTGATTTTCTACTTCATTTTTAAACTCTTTGAATGTTTCAAACACTTTATGTTTATGTTTAAGCAAGTAAACATAACCATAACGACTGAAATCATTCATAAAAATGATAAAGTAGCTAGCATCTTTCCTGACTCATGTCTAAATCGGCTACATACATCCGAATGTATTAGTCAAAGTAGTTCCATAGCCTTTTCTGATTTTATGCGAAAAAGGTATTCTTGTCATCTTGCCGAAAACACAAGACATGCATTTTTCAAATGATTCATCATTCGATTATAAGATCCCTTTAGGTTGAAGTCTTTCAATGCTTTTCTTGCTAACAACAATTCAAAAGACATGCATTTATCAAATGATTCATCATTTGATTTGTAAGATTTCTTCACATTGAAGACTTTTAATGTGTTTCTTGTCAAAACTAAACAAGATGACAATGTCAAAGATAGATAGAGTCCAAGTTAACTTGACTCTTTTGCTATTGAATTATCATTTGAATCTCATCAACACTTATAATTCAGTTAAGAAGACACTTGAAGAACTGGTTAAACCAACTTGCTTCTTCTTCTTGTTCAACTCAGCTAGATACTTAGGACAATTCCTTTTCCAGTGTCTCACTTTAGCATAGTGATGACAAGACTGGTCTTTAGCCGTTTGCTCCTTTTTCCAAGGGGTCTTTTAAGGTTTTGAGACTAAATACTTTGTTTTCTCTTACCAAAGTTCTTGCCCTTAGCTTTACGGTTGTTTTGCTTTCTAAACCAATACCCCCTTGATCATAAGAACTTGGGGTATCTCAGATTTCTTAGGAAGGTTTTCCTCATACTCAATCAACTTGATTATGAAGTCCAACTTATGCTATGCAAATTGTAATTGTGCACAAACTTCTCAAAGTCTCTTATGCCAATAACAATCTGCAGAAGTTACGCATAGTTTAACCTTTCCAAAATGCTCAAAGTAACTCTTCATCTTGAGTACACGAGCATTCACCGGTTTCCCATACTCGTGTTCAAGTTATGGAGTGACTCAATTAGCTCAAGTAATTTCAACTCCAACTTGTTTTCCGTACATAGACTTGAGTTATTTGATCATATCACACGGATTTTGCAATCCGAATTGCTTTTTGAAGCTTGGGAGACATGCTTCTAGCATCAAATAAGCAACCTCAATATGTCTATAGTACTGAGTATTTTATGCTTCCCACTGCAAAGCAGTGGCATTCGCATTAGGAATAGCGATATCTGAGTTTCAATGACACGGGTTTTCTTTTCAACTTTTAGAACAATTCTCTATTGACAAAACAGCAATTGAAATTGGTTTTAGAAAGTTTTCCCTTTCTAGCATCGACCTAAAAGCCGATTGGTGTATGTTTTGTGAAGGATTTGTTGCCTTTTACAAAACAGATTCAAGTTCAATTATCGGTATTTTCGATAATCAATCCTAAAGAAATCAATTACCCAATGTTTACAAAATAAACAATTAATTTCATTAAGGCTAGGATCCAATTGACATACAATCATTTCATCAGTTGATCTGCTAGAAATGATTGTACTCAAAAGGTAAGTGACGAGCAGTAATTGCATTACATGTGCAATTCCTAGTAAGAATGGGACCTACAAATGACACTTGATTCATCAAGTGATTTGTAGTCATGTTTTGTCCCATCTTTTGCCACGAGTTAAGGTCTCACCACTTAACTCGCTTTAAGTCGTCCAACCAAGAACGCACAAATTTGTCCACCACTGTGTACCAGTGAGTGGGATCTGCCATGCAACTGCCATTTCACCACTGTGTACCAGTGAGTAAAACAACAGCCACAAGTGTCCTTTATGAGTTGGATGGCAATGACTTAAGTTTATTGGGTCAATCAATTTGATGTGTGATCAAAAAGTTATGTTTGAAGATTCATGCATATCTTCTAAACATAATATGTTTATAAAACTCATTTTTATTGCCTTTAAATACAAAAGAGCTCGGTAGCTCCATTTGAACGCACAAAGAAGCGCAAGGGCAAAGGTTTGCGATGGACGCAATTAAAACCCGCCCTTTTAGAAGGCTAGCGCACTCTGACTTATACCTCTCTTAGAGTTTGTTCAAATGGGTGAGCCGGTGTATCTTTTGATTTTAGGGCACCAATTTTATAAACAAAATCATTATTTCAATATAATTTAGTCAAGTTTAATTTTCCAAAAACAATTTTGCACACAATTTTCTTAAAGGGCAAAACTAAACTTACTAAACATAAACACGTAACAATTAGGTATCCATCCTTGGTTAGGCCACTATGGTTTAAGATTGGCTCCCCTTTCTCAAGGAAAGGGACCACATACATCAAGTAAACTTGATTGCGTAAGCCAAAATTTAATAACAAATTTATCACATAAACACATAAGGTGCTGATTGGAAAATTCCAGCAGCTTCACGACCCATTTAGTCCTAGAGGATGGCCGAACTGAGATTAGCACAAAACTACAAAGTTGTAGCCCTATGAGTCTAGTATCTACAGTTCAAAGGAAGACTTCTAACTCCTCACGGATTAAAAGATATGGTCGTTTTAGTGGACTGGTGTCAAGCAGCAACATTAACAAATAATTATCACATTGTCAAACAATTAATTATTTTAATTATCCACCTAAATAGACCTAGTGATCAAGTAATTTTATCATTATAACTAAGTAATAATCATGAATTAATTGCATGTAAAAACTCATGATTATTACTTCTATTTAACAATTAAATTAAAGGTAATCCATAAACGCATGCAATTAACACATTAATCATGCAATAAATCAAAACTTGCAATTAGAGTTTCCAAAAAACAAATTTTTTTTTTATTTCCAGATTTTCGAATTAGGGTTTTAAAAAAAAATAATTTTTATTTCATTATTTTATTACAATTAAACCAATTAATTAATAAAATAATCAAAATAATTACATAAAAATTCAAAAAAAATATGAAACCCTAACCCCCCTTCAAGTTTTGATTTTTAGGTAATTAAAAATCACATGGGTGGCTCGTGATACCACTGTTGGAATATATAACTAAATATCATTATTCACGAGTACGCAACGGAAGCAAATCAAACCATGTAATCAAATAATTAAACTTGAAATAGGATTAAGGAATACCTCTTAATGTAGATAATAAAGTAAAGAAACTTTAAAAGGATTTGAAGTAAATCCCTCTACGATTGCACACTAGACACCCTTGTATTGTATGCTAGTACCCGAATCACGAACAAACCCTTTGTTTATACCCTCTTCATTCGAAACCCATGAACCGAAAATATATATGTTGCCGTGAAACAATACTATCACAATTAATGCTATACATGCATTAATTAAATGAAACATCATGTGATAAATTGAAAAGGCACAAAACCGAAATCCCTTTTGGGGTTTTGATTCGGTTCGACCGAAAGGAAAAAAGGGAGAAAAGGAGGTGAGTTTTTCTTGTGTGAATTGATACAAAAACCCTTAGACTTAAGCATCTATTTATAGGGTGAAATTAGGGTTTAATGACTTTGTAAACAAGTCACCTTAACCTCCATTTTGAGCCATCAAAACCGCCCCCCCCTTATGGATTTAGAGCTCAACTCTAAATTCCATATTTCACAATTAAACCCTCCTTTTGATTAATTTAAATACAATTAACCCTTTAACTTATTTAAATTAATCATTTCGTGATTATATTTTAATTAATATATTATACAATATACTAATTAATAATACAAGGTTACCGTGTCATTTCGTGTGACCCCGTAGGCTTAAATCATTTCCGGACATACGTTCATTTTACGTGATCACATACGGATTCTATCTTTGTAATCTTATGACTAATAATAATAGAGAATTACACTCGTTATCATCTCGATTCTGTTGTATTTGTGTGTATAATATTGCCTCGTGATCAATGGATATTTGTGGATTCCGCACACCTATATCCATAGAGATCTCGTGATTTCGATCCTACCATGAACTTACATCAAACCGGAAAGGCCAATTCACCGTCCAAAGTTGATAAGCCTAGTATTGCTTCTGGAAAATCTCCAAGTGGAAGGATTACTGCCTTCTACAGTGGAGAGAATAACAAGATGAAGATGTCAAGAGCGCGCTCTTATACGGTACTGTCCAGGAATTAGTGTATGTTACTCAATCGTCAGGGTTTGAAGATCCAGATCATCCTGATAGAGTCTATCGACTGAATAAGGCTTTGTATGGATTACATCAAGCTCCAAGGGCATGGTACGACAAACTGTCGAAGCATCTTCTCGAGAATGGTTTTGAAAGAGGATTGATCGATAGTACGTTGTTTACAAAATGGAAGGGAAAGGATTTCCTACTTGTACAAGTTTACGTGGATGATATTATTTTCGGGTCATCTGACGAAAAGATGTGCAAGGAATTTGGCTGATTATGAAAGGGACTTTTGAGATGAGCGCTATGGGAGAGATGAACTTCTTTTTAGGTTTGCAGGTTGAACAGAAAAAGGACGGATTCTTCATTCATCAGACGAAGTATGCACAAGATATCTTGAAACGATTTGGCATGGAAGATACTTCACCTATGGATACTCCTATATAAAAGAACCATCAACTTGGGATGTTTTCTTTCAATGATCCAGAAGTTGATCCTACTCGTTATAGGGCCATGATAGGTTCATTGATGTATCTTACAGCATCAAGACCAGATATCATGTTTGCGGTTTGTTTGTGTGCTCGTTTTCAGTCATGTCCCAGGGAAAGTCACATGAAAGCTGTTAAGCGAATTCTTCGCTACCTCAAAGGGCAACCAGTACTAGGTCTCTGGTATTCAATTGGGGGAGAATTTGAGTTCGTGGCTTATACAGATGCTGACTATGGAGGCTGCAATTTTGATAGGAAATCGACTTCAGGTGGATGTCAGTTCTTAGGGGGGAGATTGGTTTCATGGCAATGTAAGAAGCAGACTTCTATTGGAATCTCGTCTTGCGAGGCGGAATACATGGCAGCTGGTGGATGTTGTTCACAGGTTCTATGGATTCAGCAACAACTGCGTGATTACGGTCAGAATTTCCTTTGTACTCCCATAAAGATAGACAATGAATCCACCATATCCATATCCAATAATCCTGTTAAGCACAGTAGGACTAAGCACATAGACATAAGGTTTCATTTTATACGTGATTGTGCTGAAAAGAAATTAATAGTCCTAGAAAAGGTGCCGAGTGACTT
>CM067167.1:68952675-68972675 GCA_034093135.1 Erigeron breviscapus
AAGACAGAGATCTTAAGATTCTAGATAAGTATCGATAGAATGATAAGACAGAGATCTTAAGATTCTAGATAAGTATCGATAGAATGATAAGACAGAGATCTTAAGATTCTAGATAAGTATCGATAGAATGATAAGACAGAGATCTTAAGATTCTAGATAAGTATCGATAGAATGATAAGACAGAGATCTTAAGATTCTAGATAAGTATCGATAGAATGATAAGACAGAGATCTTAAGATTCTAGATAAGTATCGATAGAATGATAAGACAGAGATCTTAAGATTCTAGATAAGTATCGATAGAATGATAAGACAGAGATCTTAAGATTCTAGATAAGTATCGATAGAATGATAAGACAGAGATCTTAAGATTCTAGATAAGTATCGATAGAATGATAAGACAGAGATCTTAAGATTCTATAATTTTTCTGATAAGTTGACGGATAAACAAGAGTTTATAGGTCCTTATTTTAAACCTTAAGATTTCAATAAGAAGGATAAGGTTTTGATTATTGAACGATAAAACAGGGTTTTTAAGGTTCAAGTTCTTGAAGATTTGTAGTTCTAGATTAAGTCGTTACTATCAAATGTAATAGTGATGAAATAATGAAGAATAACATTATTATTTTTATCTTGTTTTAAGCTTGTATGTGCAGGTATTAGCACAAGGAAGCACATTGAGACTTCGAGACATGATTTAGATTGCTTTTGAAACAGGATCCATGTTCCTAAAGTTTGTGATTCAAGTTTCAAAGTTTCTGGTTTTCATGGGAGTCAACTAGTTCAGTATTGATTGTTGGAAATTCTACCTCTCTATTACATGCCGTTATGCAAGGCGAGCAGGGACTCGAGCAATATATCCAAGAAGGAAGATTGCATATGCTTAATTCGGAGGGATTTATCGTTGAGGGGGAGAACTACAACAATCTATGGTGCATTAGTTGATTATTATGACGATACAGAGAGTTTGAAGTTTGTCTTTCAAATCTGAAGTTTCAGAAGATCGAGTTTCGGGTATAGCAATTAAAATTTTGTTGTCTCAAAATTCTTTTTCAGTGTATTTGCAGAGAAGTCAATCTCAAGGAAGGATTTCTAAGCAAAAGACTGAAGTGTTCAAGACAAAAGCTAAGATCATCAGGTTTTTACTATTTATAGTATTTACAAGATGATGATAGAAATGTTTTTCTAGTTGAAGATCTTAGATATAGAAATAATTTTATTTTAATATGAAAGATTATCAACTATGTTAGTAAAACCTTAGACATAGACATTAAGTGAATGTAGAAGATTATTAAAATCTTAGACATAGACATAATGTGAATGTAGAGGTTAAATAAATCCTTAGATATAGACTTAATGTGAATGAAGAAGATTAAGAAAATCTTAGTCATAGACGTTAAGTGAATATGAAAGGTTATTGAATATTTTATGCCTTAGACATAGAAATGTCATGTTTGAATGTGAAAGGCTACATAGTTAATATTTTATGTCTTAGACATAGATATATTGTTTGAATATGAAAGGTCTTTGCTACCTTAGATATAGAAACATATATGAATGTGAAAGGCTTAAGCATTGATTATTTAGATCATATAGTTATGAAAACATGTCATAATTTGAGGAGGAGTACCTAGTCAATTGTGTTTTCATAAGAATATGAAGTATTTAATCAATATTTTGTTCTATCATAGTTATGTATCCCAGTTATAAATTGAGGGGGAGTACATAAGAATGATGGTTGTTATAATGATTAGTCATCGTTATACTTCCTAGTCATAAAATTGAGGGGGAGGTATAAGAATGAAGAATCAATTTTATAACTGGTTAGAAATATGGATAGTTACAAGTGGTACAGATTCGGGAAAGCTAAATTTGTGTAAGTTTTGGAAAGATTGATCGTTGAAAAGTTAAAGAATTTTGTGTAAGTTCATTAACTTTTCAAGTTAAGACGAAGATTGAGGAAAAGATGAAAAGTTGATGCCTACAGGTTTGATCTTTTAGATTTTCATATTTCCAGGAAGTTCGTGGTAATCGTTGATCAATTATTCAGAAACTTTGACGAAATTTTGATTTTAAAGTGTGCAGAAGGTATTTACGACCTCGTAATTAGCAAGAGGCAGAATACGACCTCGTAATTGGTCGATTAGGCCTTGTGCAGATACGACCTCGTAATTAGATTGGCCGGGTTGACCCAAGCCCATTCGGGTCGAGTGGGTATATAATCCAATTTAACCCTAATACGACCTCACAAAATTAAAATCAAATTCTGAGCTTTACGACCCCGAAAATACTACTTTTCTACCCCGTTTGAGATTTGATATATACAATTAGATCGAGTGTTTTTGAGTGATATATTTGTGATCCTCGTGAAATACTGAATCTAGGTATACTATCTAATCGTCCTATAGTTATCCATGCAACAAGAAAATCAAGAAAAAGGGTTTCGAAATTTTCGAATTAGGTTTCCTTAGTTTCTTCGATTTTGATGTTTTCTGGGTAAAAATAAGGGTTGAGGTATCTTTATCGTTTGAATACGAGTATAAAGAAACAATTTTTACCAGTTTTGGTTGGGTAAATC
Source organism: Erigeron breviscapus (assembly GCA_034093135.1). Taxonomy (NCBI): domain Eukaryota; kingdom Viridiplantae; phylum Streptophyta; class Magnoliopsida; order Asterales; family Asteraceae; genus Erigeron; species Erigeron breviscapus. Next base: position 68,955,253 of record CM067167.1, read on the forward strand.
ACGATTTCGTGTTGGGGAAGATGAACAGTGCGACGGACTCGCATTTGGGGTTTTGCTAGCCCAGATTTGCGACCTCGTAAATATCAATTTATTTTGACTGGTTTGACTTTCGAAATACGATTCCGATTTACGACCAGGTTCAAATATGTAACACCCCGTCTATAGCGGAAACACGAGATGCCACAGAACGACATGGTACAAAAGATTTAAGTATAAAACATCAACATCAAGTTTCAAATGCCATTCAAATTCAGAAGGTTACAAGTTCAAGTTGACGTTTAATAAACATTACACAACCAAATTCATAATCCAAAGATCAAATGTTTGCGTTACTAGTCCAACATGCAATAAAGAAACACATCATCCGTGAGGCAGTCCAAAATGCTAACTTATTGCCCTAGACCTGAAAAGCATGAAGAAAAAGTGTCAACTACGAGAGTTGAGTGAGTTCATAGGATTATGCTAACAACACACATATACTTAATCCAATTCAAGAAAGAATATGTCATAAAATTTCCAAGAATTCCATCATACTGTCCATACCCAAACCGTATGTTCAAACCATAATAACCAACCATGAATAATAATGATTTCCATTCAGCCAAAGGCACAATTCGATGAGTATATGCTTGAGCCACTACTACGACCATTTTACATGTCCCAAACAACATAATATTTCATTTCAGAGCACAAGCTGTCAATCAAGTGCTTTAATCACCATTGGGGTCGTGCCATGGAAACGACCAATAATATATAAAGATAGTTAGAGCACCGCTTGGGTCGGACTGGCAATGAAGGTGGCCACCAAGGCAGACCAAACATTCCACCGTTACCTATTTAGTGGGTGAGTGGACGACTCTAGTTGCGCAACCCTCTAACTACAGGCCTCCACTATTGGAGTTAATAGTAGTGTACTGAAGTATCTCAGTTTGACAGAACTCAAGCTCATCGTATAACATATAACACATTGAACATACAATATCCCATTTCATAATCATTCTTTCAAGAATCATTTCATATATATAAAGCCATTTTATTTATCATGCCTTTCACCCCGAATGTAAATCACATAAAAGAGTTTGAAAGGGGGCTATGACTCACTTGATTAGAGAGTGAGAGGGGCTGATCAAATGTGATTCCTTCGCTTAGATTTGTTGCGCCTCAAGCAAGCCTAAACCATAACGTATATATTCACGACGTAAGTTCGCGTGACATGAACTAGTGAGCTAGATCATGAGATGTATACTAGTAGACTTGCCCATCTTTGGTTGTTATTAGATTATGGTATTTAAGTGCATTATGATGTTCTCTTTATTTGGTTATGAGAGATTTGGTGGTAAGAGTCATTTTCTCATTATACGTTTTTGTACGTTTATTGGAATTTCGGTAATTTGGCTTTGGTTTATATGATTTCCATGGTATACTTTGCTTAGTAATAATATTTGACATTAGTGGTCTTATAATATTAATATTTTATGTATATTTCTGATTTGTAATTATATATTTAATTTAATATTATTTAATTAATTATTTATTCATTTTATTGATTTATTAATTAAATAATTCCTTAAAAATACTTTTAAGTGTCATAATTGCCTTTATAAATTATGGATAATTTCATTTGAATTATCTTCTGATATATATGCTCTTTAATTTATAATTTCATGATTTATACTTTTATTTGTGTATTTTCCATTTATTTTAATGATAATTTTTAATTAATTATTTTTACTTAATTATTTATCTTTAAATTATGTAACACATGTCTCTTGCCTTTTAACTATTTTTCTACAGTAGGTTTTAGTTATTTTTATCAATGGTTAAGATGATTTAACTTCATTCTTGATTTACATAATTTATTTATGGATTTTTTATGTCTTTTAATTACTATTTAAATTCAATAATTCATGGAAATTCTTAGAAATCATCACTAAACATTTTGGTCAAAAATCTCAGGCCTTTTAGGCAACTTTTATCCATACAAAATCATATCAATTCAACCTCTCTTGTGTCTTGCTTATTTTGAGGGTTTCATGATTAAAAATTGTTTGCCGAAATAGTGATTTTAGCCTCATTTCTTAAGCAATTAAAGTGCTTCAAAGTGGATTTTCATTCTTGTTTCATTATTTCCAGAAAGTTCATCATATTTTGGTGTCCAAAATCGTGATAGTGGTGGTGGTGTGATATGTGCAATTTAGTGCTTTCGGTTAGTGATTATTTGATCCGAAAAGGTGATTTTTGAGCTTATTGTTGTCATGAACCAATAGATCTGAGTTTTATACTTTTATTTCAACTTATTTCTAGTAGGTTTATCATATTTTCTTGGTCATAAGATTATGGTGCATGTGTGTGCTCAAAATGCATTTTTGCGTGTTTTCGGTTAATGATTTCTAGCTTATTTTAACATGTTTTGGTCCAAGCTTTGTCTCTTTGTTATTTCATCAATTTTTCCAGAATATTAACATTAATATTAACATATTTTTCACTTATAACAAGTCCATATCCATCTCATAATCCAACAAAAGATCCAACTTTCTTAAATCTAGCATACATGCATTCAAATCAACACTTTTTACTATCAACTTTTATAGATCTAACATTCAACAATATAAAAACTTCTTTTGAATGAAAAATCTCAGAATATACTCTTCAAAAATATACAAAAACTTATAGATCTATCAACAAGAAAGTCACTTTAAAAGCTACTAATCTATAACCACACTTTTGGGTCTTAAACTTGTTGAATCCTTGGATCTTTCTTCTTAGATTCGACATGCATGAGCATGGAAAGAAAGATCTATCAACTTTTATATATATGTATATTAATATACATATATATAGCGTATGCATGTATATATATGGTGTGGTGAGAGGTTGATCAAACAGTAGTATAACATATATATATATATATATATATATACACATATATATATATATATATATATATATATATATATATATATATATATATATATATATATATATATATATATATATATATATATATATATATATATATATATATATATATATATATATATATATATATATATATATATATATATATATATATATATATATATATATATATATATATATATATATATATATATATATATATATATATATATATATATATATATATATATATATATATATATATATATATATATATATATATATATATATATATATATATATATATATATATATATATATATATATATATATATATATATATATATATATATATATATATATATATATATATATATATATATATATATATATATATATATATATATATATATATATATATATATATATATATATATATATATATATATATATATATATATATATATATATATATATATATATATATATATATATATATATATATATATATATATATATATATATATATATATATATATATATATATATATATATATATATATATATATATATATATATATATATATATATATATATATATATATATATATATATATATATATATATATATATATATATATATATATATATATATATATATATATATATATATATATATATATATATATATATATATATATATATATATATATATATATATATATATATATATATATATATATATATATATATATATATATATATATATATATATATATATATATATATATATATATATATATATATATATATATATATATATATATATATATATATATATATATATATATATATATATATATATATATATATATATATATATATATATATATATATATATATATATATATATATATATATATATATATATATATATATATATATATATATATATATATATATATATATATATATATATATATATATATATATATATATATATATATATATATATATATATATATATATATATATATATATATATATATATATATATATATATATATATATATATATATATATATATATATATATATATATATATATATATATATATATATATATATATATATATATATATATATATATATATATATATATATATATATATATATATATATATATATATATATATATATATATATATATATATATATATATATATATATATATATATATATATATATATATATATATATATATATATATATATATATATATATATATATATATATATATATATATATATATATATATATATATATATATATATATATATATATATATATATATATATATATATATATATATATATATATATATATATATATATATATATATATATATATATATATATATATATATATATATATATATATATATATATATATATATATATATATATATATATATATATATATATATATATATATATATATATATATATATATATATATATATATATATATATATATATATATATATATATATATATATATATATATATATATATATATATATATATATATATATATATATATATATATATATATATATATATATATATATATATATATATATATATATATATATATATATATATATATATATATATATATATATATATATATATATATATATATATATATATATATATATATATATATATATGTGTATGTACATATATTTTTGTGTTTTTAATTTGTTACATGAGCCTTTGATTATAAACTTGTATTTATTTTAAGCATATATATATATTCTCATTGTTATTTAAACGCTTTTATGCACATATTAGTTTATAAATATACTTTGAGATGGAAATCTTTATTCTCATGTCATTTTTACTTACATTGGTTTGGTGATTGATTTGTTGGACATTTGTAAGAATTTTGATTGATATCTCAACTTGTGAGGCTCATTTTATCATTTATAACTTGATTTATCATCAATGAAATTTTTGTTCAATGGTACTTTATAATTCACATTTAGAATTGAACAATAGCTTTAGATTGCTAATTTAGGGGCATTATCTACTAGCTTTAAGTATAACTATGGCTTGCGAGATCAACGGCAACATAACTAGCACATATATAATATTTAAAAAGTAGGGTTGTTACAAAATACGTGGCCAAATTGGAAAATACGACCTAGTATTTTAGAGTTTGGTTGACTTGTATTTTGACCTTGAAATACGACCTCGTACAGAGATACGACCTCGTATTTGACCTAACAGATTTTCAAAAGTTTATTCCTATAAATATTTGAAAATGAGTTAATTTATCTTTAACTTAATTACAAGGATAATTTAAGTTAATTTAACAGATTTTCAAAAGTTTATGTTAATAAAGATTTGAAAATGAGTTAATTGATGCTTAACTAAATTACAGAGATAATTTATGTTATGTTGTAAATTACAGGGTTAATTTATGCTTTTGACTAAATTATCGGGATAATTTTAGTTGTATATGTTATGCATATGAATTTTTATGTCTGTTTGAGTAATTAATTATTTGTTATTGATTACAGAAATGACAAGAAATTTCATAGCAGGTCATAATTATGTGATGAACTTCGATGATAATCAGGAAGGAACGGCTTATTATCACGAGATATTTGCCTTCTTCAGAAGATCAAGGATTCATCATGTTCTTACACATTCTCCAGTCATATATTTAGATTATCTCAGAGATTTCTGGAATAATGCTGACTGTGTGAAAGCAGGAGATGTGTATATCTTTCATACCATAGTTGCTGGGCAGCAGATACAGTTCACAGCTGCTGACCTCATTAACATTCTTAATCTGGGCACAGTTGAACAAGAAGGTGGTGTTACAGGTCTCACCAAGTTCAGACATGAAGTCATTCAAGGTGCTTTCAGAAGAATGGGGTTTGCTGCAGATATGTCAAGTAAAACTCTGTTCAAGAAGGGTTTTTATGGCAGGTGGAGGTATCTTGCGCATGTGTTGCTGGTTAGTTTAAGCAACAAGAAGTCTGGTTATGATACATTGAACCAGGAAGCCCAAACACAGATGGTGGGCTTGGTATTTAACAAGCCATACAGTTTCTCTAAATTCTTTTTCGATGAGATGAAGAAACAGATCACAGCCACAGGAAAGAGGAGGTTTTTGATGTATCCTCGGTTCGTGATGATGATAATCAATGCTCGACTTCCAAATCTACCTGCTGTAGGAGAAGTGAAGCAAGTGAGCTCGATCATCCGACGTGATTATGATGAGTTTGTGTCTCGATACCAGAATGATCCAAATGCACAAGATGTTGCATTATTCGGTGCCATCATCAATGCTAACTACGTAGCACCATTGGATGGGGTCATATCAGCTTATGAAGGGCCTCAGCCAGAAGATGGTGAAGCTGCTGAGGATGTTGAGATTCCAGAGCAGTTACATGATGTAGTTGTTCAGGCAGATGTACCGAATGAGCCTGAAGTTGTTATGCAGATTGCAGATGATGTGATTAACCAAGCTGGTGCCAATCCTGAGATTGTAGATGATTTATTGGAACAAATGGCAGATCCAGAGGGTGATATTGCACAAGTGCAACGGTATAATCCAAATGTTGAAGACCCAGAAGATGCAGACCTGGACCAGGACATAGATAATTATGTTGCTGGAGATGCAGTTAATTCTGAAACAGCTAGAGCTAGTGGGACAGGGGCTGGAGAATCTAGTGGGTCAGGAACCGGAAAGGAAAGGCTAGTGGGTCAGGTATTGATGCTGGAGATAGAGGAAAGGCTAATGCGGATGTTGAAGCAGAAAGAGAGCCTTCTGTACATTCTGATGATTCTAGCAGTGACGGTGATGAGGATCCTTATAGATCACATGCATTCGTCAGAGTTGGATCTAAGATGGTTCCTAGATCTCCAGTTGTCACTCAAGGAAGAAGAAGGAGAGAAACGGATGAAGATTGGGTGCCAGAGCAGCCTATGCCAAAGAGAACTAGACTTGTTAGGGAACAAGAGAGTTCTGCTGTTGCTGGTGGTTCACAAAGTGTGCCAGTTGTTACTATTCTTGAGACTACACAGCCACAACCACAACGACAAACAAGTGAAGAAACTAATCTTAGTGATCTGCAGAGACAGAAGAATGAGATGAGAGGTTTGATCACTCGTTTAGCTGGTGATTTTAAGGTTGTTAGTGACAAGAATAAGTTTTTGGAAGACAAGTTGGACAAGGCCGAGGTGGTGGTGTCCAAGATGTATAAAAAGTAACTTGAACTTGATGGGAATGTTGTCAGGATGGCAGATGCAATGAAACAGGGTGTACAGATTCCTGAAGAAAAGTTGCATGAGCTCATTGACAACTACATGAAGTTGAAAGCTGAGAGAGACAGCTTAGGTTGCAGAGGTGATGAGCTGGCTAAGGCAAGGCATGATGATGATCAGAATGAAGATCCAGATGCTGCCAGAGTTACTCAAGAGCTAGGAGGTAGTTCTGTGTTCAGAACAGAGACTCAAGGGGAGTCTAGCCAGGCTGGTATTGCTGGCAAGGCAACCTCAAAAGCTCCACAAGCTCAAGAACAGATGTCTACAGAGATAAACATGGTAGTTGAGCTTGAGGCACCACAAACCAAACTCCTTACAAAAGATGTTGATCAATCAGACAAGGGTAAGGATTTGGTAGGGCAATCTGATGCTATTGCTCTTGATGCTGATAATGCTAGTGCTCAGGATAGTGAGTCTACCAAGACCAACTCTACTACAAATACTTCTACCGAGTCAGATTTGCATCCTGCAATTGTTCATCGACTGGAGAAGAGATTGGGTTATGATCCACAAGCTCAAGAACAGATGTCTACAGAGATAAACATGGTAGTTGAGCTTGAGGCACCACAAACCAAACTCCTTACAAAAGATGTTGATCAATCAGACAAGGGTAAGGATTTGGTAGGGCAATCTGATGCTATTGCTCTTGATGCTGATAATGCTAGTGCTCAGGATAGTGAGTCTACCAAGACCAACTCTACTACAAATACCTCTACCGAGTCAGATTTGCATCCTGCAATTGTTCATCGACTGGAGAAGAGATTGGGTTATGATCCACAAGCTCAAGAACAGATGTCTACAGAGATAAACATGGTAGTTGAGCTTGAGGCACCACAAACCAAACTCCTTACAAAAGATGTTGATCAATCAGACAAGGGTAAGGATTTGGTAGGGCAATCTGATGCTATTGCTCTTGATGCTGATAATGCTAGTGCTCAGGATAGTGAGTCTACCAAGACCAACTCTACTACAAATACTTCTACCGAGTCAGATTTGCATCCTGCAATTGTTCATCGACTGGAGAAGAGATTGGGTTATGATCCACAAGCTCATATGAGAGCTAGGACAGAGATTGCGGATTATTATTATGATCCAGGATCTATGTGGGATCAAGAGAAAGAACGGTTAGGGTTGACTCATACTCCTTCAAAGTCAGAGTCAGATTCTGATTTCGAGACTGAGACTGAGAAGGAGCAGAGCAAGAGCAAGAAGAAAAAGCAGAGGAAGTAGATTAATGACAAAGACAAGACAAAGACATAGGTATGTTAACGTCTAGAAGCTATTGCCAAGGGGGAGTCTGTAAGTGCACATCTATGTCAATAGCAGTCTAGATTGTTTGGGCTTATATTGTTATATGTCTTTGTAATGTGATTGTCATTAATGAACTTAGTATTATGCATAGAATACTAGATTAAGTTTAAGTATTGAATGTGTAATAAATCTGCTAAGTGTGAAATGCGACCTCGCATTTCACATTGGGAATACGACTCCGTATTTGCAGGGTCAAATACGAGGCCAATCACAAAATGCGACCTCGCATTAGTGACGGGTTGGGCTGGATTTGCGAGGCTGATTCGCTGAAGCCCATGTCGGGTGTTTCCTATATAAACCGAACCCTAACAGAGTTTAGGGTTGAACATTTGTCGAAATATCAAGCAGGTATTGCAGGTTATAGTCGTCAAAGGTTGTTCCGCTAGCCCGAAGAAGATCTGCGAGGCAACAGGTGATCTAGGGGCTTTTTGCTGATCACCAAGTTATTGTGAGGGATTCCGCACCTCAAGATAACTGGAGCAAGCTATTAATGATCCGTGCTAGGGGACTTACATATATGATATTATACCTGTAGGGTTGAATAACGGATCGAAAAGCAAGCAAAATCCCTTCCGAAAACCCCCGAAATCGACTAGAACTTAAGGAATTGACATAGGGTTTTGTGTGAAAGACTTCTATAGGGTTTAGATCTGATTAAAGGGTGCTTAGGTAGACCACCATGCCCTATTTATACTGAAACAACTTTTAAAACTTTACATCTAGGCCATCGCACTTCGTTACAACTCGTTTCGTCACTTAACGGCTCGTTTAACGCAACCGGGAACACTTATTGACTTTATAAATCATTATCAACTTTAATTTCATTACTTTAAATCATTATTATACATATATCATTACTTTCAATATATATATATATATATATATATATATATATATATATATATATATATATATATATATATATATATATATATATATATATATATATATATATATATATATATATATATATATATATATATATATATATATATATATATATATATATATATATATATATATATATATATATATATATATATATATATATATATATATATATATATATATATATATATATATATATATATATATATATATATATATATATATATATATATATATATATATATATATATATATATATATATATATATATATATATATATATATATATATATATATATATATATATATATATATATATATATATATATATATATATATATATATATATATATATATATATATATATATATATATATATATATATATATATATATATATATATATATATATATATATATATATATATATATATATATATATATATATATATATATATATATATATATATATATATATATATATATATATATATATATATATATATATATATATATATATATATATATATATATATATATATATATATATATATATATATATATATATATATATATATATATATATATATATATATATATATATATATATATATATATATATATATATATATATATATATATATATATATATATATATATATATATATATATATATATATATATATATATATATATATATATATATATATATATATATATATATATATATATATATATATATATATATATATATATATATATATATATATATATATATATATATATATATATATATATATATATATATATATATATATATATATATATATATATATATATATATATATATATATATATATATATATATATATATATATATATATATATATATATATATATATATATATATATATATATATATATATATATATATATATATATATATATATATATATATATATATATATATATATATATATATATATATATATATATATATATATATATATATATATATATATATATATATATATATATATATATATATATATATATATATATATATATATATATATATATATATATATATATATATATATATATATATATATATATATATATATATATATATATATATATATATATATATATATATATATATATATATATATATATATATATATATATATATATATATATATATATATATATATATATATATATATATATATATATATATATATATATATATATATATATATATATATATATATATATATATATATATATATATATATATATATATATATATATATATATATATATATATATATTAATTTATCTTCATTGTTAAGATAATAAAATGACCACAAATTTTTTTTTACTTAATTAGTTTATTTTTATTTATAATGATAACTAATTTTTTTTGAAATAAAAATTTATTTTTGAATTACATTAATTAATTTTAGGTAAAAATGCTAATTAGAAAAACTTTATTATCTATTTAAAAAGATAATTTGGTTGGGTTGTTGATGGAAGTGTAAAAATTAGGTTTAGTTTGGTTGGATGGATGAAAGAGTGGGAAAATAATTTTTTAATTAATAGTATGGTTGGGTGGGTTGTGAATGAAGATGATCTAATAAGACATAAAAATACATATACTGATACAGATACAAGCGCACGTAGACAAATACTAATTGGAATCCATAAACTAAAGACATTGCGACCTGTTTATCGACAAACTAGTCCTGGTACCCGTACGATGTACGGTAGCTATATAGATTGTTTTTTTTTTTGAACAGCAATGGTGATTGGACTCAGCGGCATGCCTCTTCATCGTCCGGTAGAGATCGACCACGTCACCAGCACAGTCAATCCGAGGGCATGACTGGCGGTGGAAGTCCCACTACCGTTCTGGAGGAAACCAACTAAATGCTAGAGAAAACCCCCATGCCCCACCTCATTGGCAAGGACTTCCCAATATGTCTTTCAAAGGTTTTGAACCCGTGACCAACATTTGGCTGAAAGACATAAGGGGCATTAAATGTCCAGTTGGGCTAATAAAGAAATTCTAATATGCCTCATACATGATTATCAGATTGAAATAAATTGCGGTTAAAGTAAACCGATGATCAAAGTTAAATTATAAGTAATATAAGTAATAACTTATTATAACCCGGACGTTAAATTCATGTTAATATATAACTTATTATAAGTAACGAGGACTTAAGGCGCGTGCGTTGCACGCCGGGGATGAATTGAAGTTGACTGCGTGTTGTAGACGCATGCTATTGAAATAAATCTTGCAGAAGTGAAACACCTATCTCAGCAAAGTTTTATTGCTAACTTTGATTTTGTCAGTGGACCTTTTTATTTTTTAGAGAAAAATAACACTTTTGGTACCTCAAGTTGTCAATTTTTTCACTTATAGTCTCTAAGTGAAGAAATTACAGTTTTCATACCTCAAGTTGGCTATTTTTTTCAATTTTGGTACCACGCACAGACTCCGTTTATTTTTTCCGTTAACGCTCTCACGTGACGAACACGTGAGGGGTATTTTAGTCTTTTGACCACCCCTTTTTTGAGAAAATTACACTTTTGGTACCTCAAGTTGTCATTTTGTTCACTTATAGTCTCTAAGTGAAGTGAGCTGCTTATTATTTGGTACATCAAGTTGTCAATATATAGATATTCCTCTTTTCGAGCGGAATATATCTATATATCAATATCAGATCATCCATATATCCATGTATATCTATATCTCTATACCATACCAAATCCAATACATAAACATGCATAAATAGATTCAGATCTCTAATATGAATCATACTCCACCAGAAAGGGTTGCAGGCTATCTCCCTCACCACCAGGCACCACAACCACCACCTTAGTTAGAGATTCCGATCTAATCTCGTTTGTAGCAAATATATTCATCTGTAGCAGATTCCGTTCAGATCCCGTTTGTAGCAGATTCCGACCAAGTTTCGTTTGTAGCATATTCCAATCGAAGAAGAGGATAATTTAGGGGTGAGAGGGTTTTCAATAATATGAAGAAAAGAGATCGAAGGTGGGTGCGTTTTCCGGCGACATGAGTTTTTTCTGGCCATCTATCCACCAATGCATTCAGTTCCTCCACCATCACCCGTAATTACACCAACAACATATAATATTTCAAGAATGATACACACCATTGGGTGTTTTTTTAGGAGCCGTAAAAAAAATAGAAAAATCATGTGTGTTGATTTTTAAGTGTGTGTTGTTTGATAGATGCTAATGTATGAGATGAAAATTGGAGAGTGTAATAAAAATATGTTGTCTACTTGAGGTACCAAAAGTGAAAAAATTGACAACTTGAGGTACCAAAAGTGTAAATTTCTCAAAAAGAGAGGTGGTCAAAAGACTAAAATACCCCTCACGTGTTCGTCACGTGAGAGCGTTAACGGAAAAAATAAACGGAGTCTGTGCGTGGTACCAAAATTGAAAAAAATAGCCAACTTGAGGTATGAAAACTGTAATTTCTTCACTTAGAGACTATAAGTGAAAAAATTGACAACTTGAGGTACCAAAAGTGTAATTTTCTCTATTTTTTAATTGAAGTCAAAAGTTAAGTATCTATATATAAATATAAATTTGAAAATTACACTAAAAACCAACTATTTCTTTACATATATCATTGTTTTCACCATTACTATGTGTTCGTATACATTGGATACAAAAAGCTTTAGAATTACAGCAGAACTAAAGTTTGACATGTTGATTCAAATCATAATTCAAATCATTTAAAAAGTAAGCATTAAAAAAATGTGTTATTTAAGTAGTTACTTACCCAAACTCCATAACACCGTCTAGTATAGTATTACCCGATAGCCATTGCAAATGGTTACTGTAGCAATATCAACCATGTTTGCTTTGCCATAAACCTGTAATAAAGAAGTGTAAAACACTGCTTAAGATATGATCTTATGGATGTCAACATGACAACAATTACATCACTGGATCAAAACACATGGCATACAAAGTTTGAAGAGATTTTTAGTAAGGAAAATAAAAAAAAAAAAAAAAAAAAAAAAAAAAAAAAAAAAAAAAAAAAAAAAAAAAAAAAAAAAAAAAAAAAAAAAAAAAAAAAAAAAAAAAAAAAAAAAAAAAAAAAAAAAAAAAAAAAAAAAAAAAAAAAAAAAAAAAAAAAAAAAAAAAAAAAAAAAAAAAAAAAAAAAAAAAAAAAAAAAAAAAAAAAAAAAAAAAAAAAAAAAAAAAAAAAAAAAAAAAAAAAAAAAAAAAAAAAAAAAAAAAAAAAAAAAAAAAAAAAAAAAAAAAAAAAAAAAAAAAAAAAAAAAAAAAAAAAAAAAAAAAAAAAAAAAAAAAAAAAAAAAAAAAAAAAAAAAAAAAAAAAAAAAAAAAAAAAAAAAAAAAAAAAAAAAAAAAAAAAAAAAAAAAAAAAAAAAAAAAAAAAAAAAAAAAAAAAAAAAAAAAAAAAAAAAAAAAAAAAAAAAAAAAAAAAAAAAAAAAAAAAAAAAAAAAAAAAAAAAAAAAAAAAAAAAAAAAAAAAAAAAAAAAAAAAAAAAAAAAAAAAAAAAAAAAAAAAAAAAAAAAAAAAAAAAAAAAAAAAAAAAAAAAAAAAAAAAAAAAAAAAAAAAAAAAAAAAAAAAAAAAAAAAAAAAAAAAAAAAAAAAAAAAAAAAAAAAAAAAAAAAAAAAAAAAAAAAAAAAAAAAAAAAAAAAAAAAAAAAAAAAAAAAAAAAAAAAAAAAAAAAAAAAAAAAAAAAAAAAAAAAAAAAAAAAAAAAAAAAAAAAAAAAAAAAAAAAAAAAAAAAAAAAAAAAAAAAAAAAAAAAAAAAAAAAAAAAAAAAAAAAAAAAAAAAAAAAAAAAAAAAAAAAAAAAAAAAAAAAAAAAAAAAAAAAAAAAAAAAAAAAAAAAAAAAAAAAAAAAAAAAAAAAAAAAAAAAAAAAAAAAAAAAAAAAAAAAAAAAAAAAAAAAAAAAAAAAAAAAAAAAAAAAAAAAAAAAAAAAAAAAAAAAAAAAAAAAAAAAAAAAAAAAAAAAAAAAAAAAAAAAAAAAAAAAAAAAAAAAAAAAAAAAAAAAAAAAAAAAAAAAAAAAAAAAAAAAAAAAAAAAAAAAAAAAAAAAAAAAAAAAAAAAAAAAAAAAAAAAAAAAAAAAAAAAAAAAAAAAAAAAAAAAAAAAAAAAAAAAAAAAAAAAAAAAAAAAAAAAAAAAAAAAAAAAAAAAAAAAAAAAAAAAAAAAAAAAAAAAAAAAAAAAAAAAAAAAAAAAAAAAAAAAAAAAAAAAAAAAAAAAAAAAAAAAAAAAAAAAAAAAAAAAAAAAAAAAAAAAAAAAAAAAAAAAAAAAAAAAAAAAAAAAAAAAAAAAAAAAAAAAAAAAAAAAAAAAAAAAAAAAAAAAAAAAAAAAAAAAAAAAAAAAAAAAAAAAAAAAAAAAAAAAAAAAAAAAAAAAAAAAAAAAAAAAAAAAAAAAAAAAAAAAAAAAAAAAAAAAAAAAAAAAAAAAAAAAAAAAAAAAAAAAAAAAAAAAAAAAAAAAAAAAAAAAAAAAAAAAAAAAAAAAAAAAAAAAAAAAAAAAAAAAAAAAAAAAAAAAAAAAAAAAAAAAAAAAAAAAAAAAAAAAAAAAAAAAAAAAAAAAAAAAAAACAAAAAAGAATTACAAATGTGTGTGTGAAATTTTCTGAATAATAATAAAAAAAAAAAATCAACAAACATACTTTTTATATCGAATAAAAATCACAAACCTGAAATCCTTACTCGATAACAAAACTCTTAATATTTGACAGAAACATGATAGATGCAATAATTATTTATTATTCCATAAATTGTCAGTCCACCTTTCGGATTCCAACCTATGCCTTTTAGATGTAATACATGTAACGCCATAACCTTTCACATACAAACCTCTTAAACACCATATAGGATAATAAAGCATTGATTATTTTAAAATCAACACGACAATTGTTTTTTGAATAAAAAAAACTAAGGAAAGTATTGATAATTTATAAACTGCCACTATATTATGCATCCAAAGAAATTAACTACGACCATGGATTCAAATCGTTTCATTATTAAGATAGAGTAACGTAAGAAAACTTGGATGACTTACGACATTCCCTCCATTATGTGAAATAAAGTGTTAATGAATTAAACATAAATGAATGAGTTAATATATGTAATGTGGTTCTCTCCTCACATAAC
This sequence comes from Erigeron breviscapus, assembly GCA_034093135.1. Classification (NCBI taxonomy): domain Eukaryota; kingdom Viridiplantae; phylum Streptophyta; class Magnoliopsida; order Asterales; family Asteraceae; genus Erigeron; species Erigeron breviscapus. The sequence goes on from CM067167.1 coordinate 68,970,883, forward strand.
AAAGCCAAAACAATCATAATTCACTAAACCAAATGTTAAATAAGAAATCATTAATAAAAAATCATTAATAAGAGAGATGATTTTAGTTTTAGCATTGATGCCAAAACTCAACTTTTATATATATAATATATATATATATAATATAAGTAATAGGAGTTGAAGAACTGAGAAAGAATAAGAGACAATTTTATTAGTAAGAAAACGATTAATTAAATAAGGTTATAATTGGTTTTGTATCTATAAGCCAAGAGTTAGAGTTTAACACTAAGTCTAATAAGGAAATTGAATCTATATACAACTAAAAAAGCTAATTAATAAAATAAATAAATTAAAATGACACGTGTCGATCAAGGATTACGCCACGTGTCGTTTAAAGAAGATCTCAATCCTATTTTAGTTTATTGGTAGATTATATATGCATCCTTTTTGTCCTAATCTTAACCGCGAGAAAAACCAAAATGGATGAAATTGTGAAAATACCCGAGGGCGTTGTCATCAGTGGTTCCAAACTGACAGCCAAAAGTAAAATTAGTTTTTGGTGTGCGTGTGTGATTGGTTAGTCAAAAGTCAAACGATAACCAAAACTTCACAATATGGAATTGAAAAAACTATGAGCTGAGGGTCGTGCAAGTGCAAGTGCAACTGATAAAGCTAACGTTACTGTCTAGCTTAACAGGTTTGACTATTCTTTAAATAATTATCTTGCGCCAAAATTCAAATTTGGTTATCAATATTACAAATTTGACTGTAGTCGTGTCGTCTATACATTCGGAAGCTTCATTGCAGATGGCTAGCTCAATGGATATTACGGCTATATATATAGCACGTACTTATGCATGCAAAATATAATTCACTCAAACAACCTATCAATGGAGATCCTAAGCATAGCCTCTTTCATGGAAATCAATTTACTAAATTCTCTCTTTCTTTTCTTAACACCTCTTTTCTTGATTTTCATAACAAAAAAATATTACACTTCTATCAAAAACCTCCCACCAGGACCACGACCATTGCCGATCATTGGCAATATACATCAACTAGGCAAGAACCCACATATCGCGACCGCCATGCTTGCTAAAAAATATGGCCCCCTCATCTCTCTTCGCCTAGGTTCTCGACTTCTTGTTGTGGCTACATCCCCCGAAGCAGCCAAACAAATTTTAAAGGAACAAGACCGACATCTTTCTGGTCGAGCCACACCGGATGCAATTGTATTAAATCCCAATGACCACAACGTTATTTGGGCATATGATTGCAACCAAAATTGGAGATCACTAAGAACCCTTTATCGGGCTGATTTGTTTTCGCCTAGAGCAATAGAAGCACAATCGAATATCAGAAACAAAAAATTGGCTCAAATGGTGGATTTTTTGAATACCAAGCAAGGAAAACTTGTGAAAATTGAAGATGTTGTATTTACTACAATGTTCAACACTCTAAGCAACATTTTATTTAGTACGGATCTCCTTGACTTGAACAACGAACACGAAACTTCTCATGGGTTAAAATGGGGTATTCAGAAGATATTGGAGAATACAATGGCACCAAATGTTACTGATTTTTTCCCTGTAATCGGGGGCTTAGATCTTCAAGGATTAAGAAAAGAAAACATGAAACATCTTCAACTCGTCTCTAGCTTTATCGACCCTATAATCAATCAAAGGAGAGATCAGATGGCTTTTTCGAAAGTGACAGGGGTGACAGAGGAAAAAGACTTTTTGGACCGAATGATTGAAAATAATTTTCCAAATGCCCAAATCAACATCTTGATTCTGGTAAGTCTTATGCAACCA